>BSBK01001844.1:2637500-3062500 GCA_027943335.1 Chamaecyparis obtusa | reverse complement strand
TGACTGTAATTGAGGAGTTGAACTCAGAGTAAGTGAGAGTTCAATTTAGTTGATTGCTTGGCTTAACAAGGCTGATTGATCTGTCAACAAATAAATTAGAGAGATGACTTGAATGGATTGGTGAGATAACATAATAGACTAGTGAGTTAACTGATTACATGGATGAGTCAACTGATTGCATAGATGAGTCAACTAACTCCATGGATTAGAAGACTGAATTAATGGAAGACTTAACTAATTGTTGAGGGAGAATTAACAGTGTGGATTGAATAGTTAGGAGAAAGAATTGTGAAGTTAAGAGTTGTGATTGAAAGCTTGTGAGTTAGGATTTAGGAGGATAATTATGATTTAAATAAATAAAATATTATTTATTTGCATATGTGGAGATATTTTATAAATAAATAATTACTTATTTATTTATGAGAGGGATTGTTAGTTGTAATTAAATAAATATAATTTATTTAATCATGAGAGGGGAATAATTATTTTAATTAAATAAATATCATTTATTTAATCATGAGATATAATTTGATTTAATTATTATTGAAATACAACAATTAGGAGGGGGAACATTAATTAAATTTGGTAATTTAATTAATAATTATAATATAGGATATAATTAAATAAGGTTATTTATTTAATTATATTAAGATGAATAGATGATGAATTAATTATTTATAAGTTTGATAATTAAAGTAATTAATTAAAATCACTTAGTTATAGAATTAGGGAGAAATGATGATTTTGATTTTAAAATATGGTAGAATGACATGATTAATTAAATAATAAAGATTATTTAACAATTTAGGAGGCATGTTAGTAGTGTCATTGCATTGGAGCAATAGGCCATTTTTAAGTGTCTACATTTTATTCCTCTTTGATACAATACATTTTAGGCGTTGTTTCAAAGAATAATAAAAATTATGCCCTAGTGGGAACAATGTGACAACGAGGTAAATGATGCCCCCTCAAGAGATTATTTATGCCAGAAAGACATGAATGATCTCTGAAAGAATATTTAGATTAAATGATGCAATAAAAGAATAATTAGTAAGAAGTCAAGAATGTTGGTAGGCTATGATGACTGTTCAATCAATATTGGACATAAAAATTATTGATAAGAATCATGTCTGGTTTCAGGAAGGACCCATCCTGTATAAGACTAGCTACCACATCTAGTTTCAGGGAATACCTACCTTGTATAAGACAAGCGACAATATTTGGTTTCAAGAAAGATACATCATGTATAAGACAAATGATGATGGAATGTATCATCAATTGATTTAACTGATTTGAAAATTGATTTGACCATTTTGACAAATAGATTGAGTGAGTGATAGAAGAGATTAGACTGAATTTTTAGAAGATGATAGAAAGGGGATGAAAGAATGATAATGAATTCTTGATTGAAACCCTTAGTTTATAGTAAGTAGAGAGCTTAATGCTTTAATAACCATGCTTTTGATTTCCAACTGAATTGAGCTATTTATTTATCATCATTCAGCCACTATCATTATAGCAAAAAAGGATACCATCCTACTAAGATATGAAAGATCTAGGTACGATTATCCTCTTGCATTAAAAATAGGCACGCTGAACAGACAAGGAATGTGGGTCGATCCATCTAGGTCAAGCATTCAAGGTTGAGGTATGTGTGGCGTATCACAACCAAAGTATCCATTGCAATGTTGCAAATTGGATATTTATATATGGATGTGAAAGCTCTTATCGCAAACACCCAAATTGCTCTTTTAAGACTTTACGAAAAATATTTCATAAACATAAAACAAAGAAAAATAAGTCATGAACCATCATGGCATCTCTAAATCACTTGTGGATATCCCAGAGATGTGTAAGAGCATGACTTACGAAGATCAAGACATAATAAGACTAACTTGACTTAACAAATTGCAATTGTACTGATTATGTGTCTGTGTTTTTGCGTAGTTTGGACATTGAATTTTGGCGTATTGCTGATGCTATTTGATTTCAAGAAAAAGGTACCCCATCTAAGACTGCTCCATTTGATTTCGATTGTTCCTTCCCTTGTCTAAGAAAACATGATTTTTTACAGAATACTTTGTTGTGGGACTGATTGATAGATAAGACAACTTGGGTAGTGTAGTTGAGGACTTGTTGACTAGTTTTGACTATTTTGACTTGGTTTAGTTGAAGCTCATATGTGTTGTATGTCATTGTTCAATGCTTGGTTTTGAAATGCCAAAGAATTGGTTATGTACAAAGGAGATTTATTGCAAGATTTTTTCTGGTTGTTTTTTTCATTTGTTTGGTTGTCTTCGACAATTTTTTGGATCTTTTGCAAATGTTTTTGGTCCATCATAGAGCTCCTATGTTTGGAGTCGAGATATGTGTGACGTATCATAGAAAGTGAAGGCTCTTATCGCAGACACCCTAAACATGGTCACCTTTAGATGAATATGTTTTTTATGTTTTTAATTATTTTGAAGGTTTTGTTGTGTTTTTTGAGTTTTACAGGATGATTTTGTGATGTTTTATTTTTTTGAAGGACTTTTTTTAATTTTTAGGAATTTTTTGCAATTTTTTTGGTATTTTTTCAGGACTTGATGAATCATGATGTTGGGGTGCCCCCAGTTAGGAGAGAATGGGCATCTTAGTGTGGAATGGCCATGATGGACTGACTTAGTGTGAAATATGATAGGATGTGCTAAGACATATATTAACAGACAAATTTCAAGCCATAATGGTGATGGACACTAATTTTATTGTAGCGGATACAACAAAATGACATGTGATATCAGGTTGGAGACATGATAGATGGTGGAGCGTGATCTCTACATATGGCGCTAAATTTTTGAGTTTTGACCATGGTACTTGTCCAAGGCACCATCAAATTGGTTTTCACCATAGGACGAATTTATTTGTCTCGTATTTTTTTTATTTAGTTTTTTGGAACTACGCCGAGAGCTATGTATAGAACTTGCATAGATGCAAGCTATTGATGGAGTCTGTTAGAGGCTCTCCCTTTGATGTAGATATCTGATATGCTCTAGACCCATATACTGTAGTGATGATGTAGGGACCTAACCAATTTGCTTCAAACTTTCCTGGTTTTTCTTGTTCAACTTAGTTTTTCTGATTTTCCATTAGAACCAAGTCACCCACTTCAAAAGACCGTGGTATGACCTTATTGAAACTTCTCCTAAGATGTTGTTGATATGTTTGCAAGTGTGTTAGTACACTTTGTCTTTTTTCATCTAGCAACTCTAGCTCTTGTAGTCGTGATACTCGGTATTCCTCATATGAAATGATGTGTTGAAGGGATACTCGTACTGAAGGGAACTCAACCTCTATTGGAAAGATAGCTTCGGTACCGTACACTAGTGAATATGGAGTGACTCCTGTGGGGGTACAAAACCTAGTGCGGTATGCCCATAAGGCGAGGTTGAGTTGGAGGTTGTTAGGAATAAGGTGTCTCAACCTTGGATAATTCCTATTCTTATTATTTGTTTTGCAAATGTATTTTTTGCAAATAATGTAATTAAGTGTGAGTGTACATGTCTAGTTGGCATGTTGATGTGTCACTCCACTTGATGTGTCAACATCTTGTGCGTAAGGAGATCATGACTGAAACGGTCATGACGGATTCCTATGATGTGTAAGAACTATTTAAGGAATGTGCTATGACAAGTGTAAGAGCATCTTATGACTTGGGCCTATTTGGGCACCCAAGAAGAAGTGGTTGGTGTGTGTAAGAGAATATGCCAAAAATAGGTTGGTATGATAGATTCTCTTACACTTCTCTTGTGACCGTTATTTTTGGTGGATTCTATGACAAGCTGTCATAGTCTATTCTAGGGATGGACGCCTATTCTTGGGATTGCATGTAACAACTATGTACATGTGGCTTTGTGCATGGGTCTTGGTGGTTGTGCCTATTTTTGGGTCCAGAGGAGTCTATATATATGATGTTGCTCCTATGGGAGAAATATAACAGAAGTTTAAGTCTTGTTGGCTTTGTCTCTCATCTCCTGAAAGAACTTGCATTGCAAGTGTATTGTAATCTTTGTGTTGAAGATAATACATTGTGCAGGTTTTGGAGTGCTGGGGTTTTTTACCGAAAGGTTTTCCCTAGGGTATATCATTGTGTCATTCTCTATTTTTTTGTATGCATTGTATGTGGTTGCAATATCTTTGTTAAAGTAGTTAACGAATCTGAAATTATAAGGATTTATAAGAATTTGCACAATACTCTCCTATAGAGATTAGCATAGGAAACTATTTCCACACCTGAGTTTCCTTACAAGTGGTATCAGAGCTTGATCAACTTTTGATCCTAGTTGTTGGGTAGGGTTTTTTGAGCTAATCTCAAGTTTGAGTGGGAGTTTTTTGCAGAGCATTCTGAATCTTATTTGCAGATTGAGATGGCAAGTTCATCATATGGAAGAATGGAGGTGGAGAAATTTAATGGCACTAATTTTGAGTTGTGGAAACTTAAGATGGAAGACATGTTGAAAGATCGTGACCTATGGGAAGCGACTTCAAGTGCTACAAGACCAACAACTATAGCTCAAGCAGATTGGGATATCAAAGATTGTAAAAATAAGGGTCCCATAAAACTCTGTTTAACCGATGCAATCCTTTTGAATGTTCTAGATGAGAAAACCGCAAATAGTTTGTGGGAAAGACTTACGACCGTGTATCAGGCCAAATCTTTGGTGAACAAATTGTTCCTGAGGAATAAGTTGTACTCTCTATGAATGGAGGAAGGTGGATCCTTAACGGATCATTTAAATGCATTTAATCTGCTGGCTGCACAATTGACATCAGCTGGTGTCAAGTTAAAGGAGGAGGATCGTTGCTACACACTTTTGTGTTCTTTACCGGATTCATGGGACCATCTTGTGATGGCTCTCGGAAGCACTTTAGTCACCTTCAAAATGGATGATGTGGTGTCTTCACTGCTATTAGAGGAGATGCGAAGAAAGTCTTCCATTTCAGAAAAAGAAGCCCTTACTATTCGTGGGAGATCCACTTGAAAGAGGGTAGAAAAATGACAATAAGTCTGACAATAAGGGTAGATCCAAATCCCGTGGGAAGTCAAAGACTTCCAATAAGTCCAAGGCAAAATGTTGGAACTATGATAAATCTGGGCACTTCCGTAAAGACTGCAAAGAGCTGAAGAAGAAGAAGAAGAAAGGTTCAGATTCAGCTTCAGAAAGATCTCAAGAAGATGGCGATGCATTCATCGCAGCTTTGGTAGCCCATGCATCTGATGATGTGTGGTTGGTTGACTCAGGTGCATCTTTTCACATGACCTCTCATCGAAATTGGTTCTCAAAATATGAAGAGTTCGATGGTGGAAAGGTGTACTTGGGTGATCATTCTCACCTAAAGATAGTTGGACGCGGAAGGGTCACTATCAAATTTCCTGATGGATGAGTAAAGAGAATCAACGGAGTTATGCACATTCCAGGTTTGGCACAAAACTTATTATCTGTAAGTATGTTGAATGATGTAGGTGTGCAAGTTGTTTTTTCGAAAGAAGGATGCAAAATGATGAGAGGATCGATAGTGCTTGCAAGGGGTACTAGGAGAGGTACCTTATTTCAGCTAGATGCATGTATTCCTCTATGTAATAGTTCTTCATCCTCACCATCTGAACAAGCAGTGAAGAAGTCTGTGGCTATTGGTTCTGATGGTAGTGCAAACACTTTAGAAGCTAAGCTTCCTGTAGAAAAGACAATGTTGTGGCATATGAGATTTGGCCACATTGGTGAAAAGGGTCTCAGAACCCTGAAAAATAAAAATCTTGTTGAGGGGTTAAATGATTGCAATCTCGAGTTTGACTTATGCGAACACTGTGTCTATGGTAAACAAAATCGTGTTCAATTTTACTCTAGTTCTCACAAATCGTCTGATGTTTTGGATCTTATTCATTCTGATGTATTTGGTCCTGTAAAAGTTCCTTCAATCTCCAAGTCTGTATTTTTTGTATCTTTCATAGATGATTACAGTAGAAGGATGTGGATTTATTTCCTTAAAAGTAAGACACAAGTCTTTAGTCAGTTCAAGGAATTTAAAGCTCTTGTAGAGAATGAGACTAGTAAGAAGATTAAGTGTGTGAGAACTGACAATGGTGGTGAGTTTTGCTTAGCAGAGTTTGAACAGTTCTATAAAGAACAAGGTATCGAGAGGCATAAGACAACTCCTTATACCCCACAACAAAATGGAGTTGCAGAGAGAATGAACAGGACACTGATGGAGAAGGCTAGGAGTATGCTTAGTGGAGCTGGTTTAGAACAAAGGTTTTGGGCCAAAGCTGTGGCCACTGCTTGCTATCTAGTTAACAAATCTCCTACATCAACCCTTGTTCATGAAAAAGAAAAGGAAAAAGATGTTGTTCAGTTGCCTCCTACCCCTGAGAAGACTGAACAAAGAGACCATGTTGGGCCTAATGATGAGGAGAGCTCTAGCAGCTCAGATAGTTCAGAAGAAGAGGAAGAACAACCTCAACCACAGCCCTTGAGGAGATCCACGAGAGAAAGAAAGCAACCAGAAAGGTTTGGTTATTCTATGTTAGATTCCAGTTGTGCCTTTGCTTTGATTACTAACATTGATGAGCCTAGATCTATGAAAGAGGCTTTGGGCATGGAAGATGCAGGTTCCTGGATTGAGGCTATGGATGATGAGATGGCTTCATTGGAGAAAAACAAAACTTGGGACCTTGTACCTTTGCCTAAAGGGAGAAAATTTGTTGGCTGTAAAGGGGTGTTCAAGAAGAAATTCTGTGCAGATGGCAGTGTTGAAAGGTATAAAGCTAGATTGGTTGCAAAGGGGTATTCACAGGTAGAGGGAACAGATTATGGTGAAATATTCTCTCTTGTTGCAAAGTTGACATCCATTAGATTTTTGTTATCTCTTGCTGCATCATATGATTTAGAGATAGAACAGATGGATGTGAAGATAGCTTTCCTTCATGGTGATTTGGAGGAAGAGATTTATATGTCACAGCTTGAGCACTACATTGTTAAAGGTAAAGAATCCTTAGTTTGCAGATTAAAGAAATCTCTATATGGTTTGAAGCAATCTCCTAGGATGTGGTACCTTAAGTTTGATGCCTTTGTGTTGTCAATTGGATTTGTAAGATCAAAATTAGATCATTGTGTTTATTTCAGAGTTGAAAATGATCGCCTTCTTATTGTTGCATTATATGTTGATGATATGTTGCTGTTTGGGAAGGATAAGGGTATGATTTCTGATTTTAAATCTCAGTTGTCAGCACAGTTTGAGATGAAAGATCTTGGGGCAGCTAGGTACATCTTGGGTATGGAAATCAGTAGAGACAGGTCTAACAGAAAACTTTGGTTGAGTCAGAGTAAGTATGTGAAGTTTGTGTTGGACAGTTTCAACATGGCAGATTGTAGACCACTATGTGTTCCTATTTCTGTGGGAACAAAGTTATCTGTAGATGATTGTCCAAAATCTCCTAGTGAGGTGGAGGACATGAGTAGAGTACCTTATGCTAGTGCAGTTGGCAGTCTTATGTATGCTATGGTCTGTACTAGACCAGACATTGCCCAAGCAGTGGGAGTCCTGAGTTAGTTTATGGCTAATCCTGGATGGGTACATTGGGATGCAGTTAAGCGAGTATTCAAATATTTCAGGGGTACATCAGATTACTCCATATGTTATCATGGTAACTCTTCTGGATCTCCGCATTTAGTTTGTATTCATGGGTTTGTGGATTCAGATTGGGCAGGTGATATTGACAGCAGGAGATCCACCAGTGCTTATGTGTTCACTTTGTTTGGTGGTGCCATCAGTTGGATGAGTAAGCAACAACCTGTGGTTGCTTTGTCCACTACAGAAGTTGAATACATGGCTGCTACTCATGCTTGTAAAGAAGCTATTTGGCTTAGAAGATTGTGTTCTGATGTTGGTGTTGATGCAGAACAAATTACTATTTGGTGTGACAGTCAGAGTGCTATTTGCCTTGCAAAGAATCCAACTTTCCATGCCAGAACGAAGCACATTGATGTGCAGTTTCACTTTGTGAGAGATATGGTGGAAGATGGAAAGGTAAATTTGGAGAAGGTAGATACTGTGAAGAATGTTGCAGATGCATTAACAAAACCGGTGGGCACTTAGAAGTTCAGATGATGTTCAGAGTCTATGGGCCTTTTGGCCTACAACGGTTAAAGTTCCTATTATGTTCCTGTTGCTCTTACAAGGTGTTCGACAAGTGGGAGAATGTTAGGAATAAGGTGTCTCAACCTTGGATAATTCCTATTCTTATTATTTGTTTTGTAAATGTATTTTTTGCAAATAATGTAATTAAGTGTGAGTGTACATGTCTAGTTGGCATGTTGATGTGTCACTCCACTTGATGTGTCGACATCTTGTGCGTAAGGAGATCATGACTGAAATGGTCATGACGGATTCCTATGACGCGTAAGAACTATTTAAGGAATGTGCTATGACAGGTGTAAGAGCATCTTATGACTTGGGCCTATTTGGGCACCCAAGAAGAAGTGGTTGGTGTGTGTAAGAGAATATGCCAAAAATAGGTTGGTATGACAGATTCTCTTACACTTCTCTTGTGACCGTTATTTTTGGCGGATTCTATGACAAGCTGTCATAGTCTATTCTAGGGATGGATGCCTATTCTTGGGATTGCATGTAACAATTGTGTACATGTGGCTTTGTGCATGGGTCTTGGTGGTTGTGCCTATTTTTGGGTCCAGAGGAGTCTATATATATGATGTTGCTCCTATGGGAGAAATATAATAGAAGTTTAAGTCTTGTTGGCTTTGTCTCTCATCTCCTGAAAGAACTTGCATTGTAAGTGTATTGTAATCTTTGTGTTGAAGATAATACATTGTGCAGGTTTTGGAGTGCTGGGGTTTTTTACCGAAAGGTTTTCCCTAGGGTATATCATTGTGTCATTCTCTATTTTTTTGTATGCATTGTATGTGGTTGCAATATCTTTGTTAAAATACTTAACGAATCTAAAATTGTAAGGATTTATAAGAATTTGCACAATACTCTCCTATAGAGATTAGCATAGGAAGCCGTTTCCACACCTGAGTTTCCTTACAGAGGTGCCAATCCCGACCAACATCATTGACCATCTTTTTCAAGATTTTTATGATTGTTTTATTTGTAGCCTTAGCCTGGTCATTACCTTGGGGGAAGTAGCGTGAAGAATAGCTATGATGGATGTGGAATTTGGCACAAAGCTCTTTCATTTGTTTATTCTTAAAAGGGGAACCACGATCGATGATAATGGTTTGTGGAACTTTGTATCAGCTTATGATATAATTTAAGAGGAACTTGGTAATTTGTATAGGTCATTGGGATTACTTCGACCCACTTTGTAAAATATTCAGTGGTTGTGATTATGTACTTATAATCGTTAGAGGATAATGGGTGGATCTTGCCAACAAGGTCAAACCCCCACTGTGAGAAAGGCCATGGTGAAGTAAGTGGTTGCAACTCCTGAGATGGTTCATGAATGAGGTTCCCATGAATCTGACACTTTTTGCATTTTTGAACAAATGAGAAAGCATCTTTTTTCATAGTGGGCCAATAATACCTAATTCTAAGAAGTTTCTTTGCTAAAGTCAAGCCACTATAGTGGGCACCACAAATGCCCTCATGTACTTCTAATATTACTGATTGTGATTCTTTCGAGTTGAGACATCGTAAGAGTGTACCATCCAGACTTCATTTGTAGAGTGTATTGGCAATGATGGTGTAATGGGAGGCTTGCCTTATTAAGGACTTCTTTTGGTTACGAGATAATCCTGGAGGGATATTTTGGTTAGTGAGATAGTCACAAATGTCATGGTACTAAGGGGAATTAGGACCAACAATTTCACACACAACCTCAGACTTTGGGACCTCAAATGCAGGGACCATAAGTTGTTCTACCATAAACTCACATTGTATCACCTTAGGAGACATGTCAAACATAGAGCCTATTGTAGCCATAGCATATGTTTCCATGTTTCTTATCCTAGGGATTTGATCAAATGTTATCTACTCAAAGTTTACTTTGAGGTCTTCTGCCATAGCCTTGTATGAAATCAATTTATCATCTTTAGTGTTGTAGCTATCGTTGACTTGATTGATGATTAGTTGAGAATTCCCATAGACCTGAAGTTGTTCAATATCCCATTGGATAGTTGTTTTTAGCCCAATGAGTAATGCTTCATATTTTGCTATGTTATTGGTGCAATCAAACCTTAGCTTATAATATCTAGGAATAGAATCTCCTTGAGGAGTTATGAAGACTATGTTAGCTCCTGATAATTTTTGTGTATGGGAGCCACCAAAATATAACTTCCATTATTTTGTCTCTTCTATAGTAAATATCCCTTTGTCGGGGAATTCTATCAACATCAAATGAATAGATAATAGAGGTGCATCTGCCAGTTAGTCTGTAACGGCTTGGCCTTTGATTTATTTTTTATCAACATAGTCTATGTCAAACTCACTTAGTATCATGACCCATTTGGCAAGGTGCCCTGTCAATGCTGCTTTACTGAGTAAATATTTTAATGGGTCAATCTTGGCAATGAGGATTATCTTGTGGCTCAACATATAATGTTTAAGTTTTTGTGAGGCAAAAACTACAGGCAAACATACTCTTTCAATAACATTGTAATTCAGTTCACAAGCCACAAGTGTCTGACTGATATAGTATATGGTCCTTTCTTTTACTTCTGAGTCATTTTGTGCCAGTAATAACCCTTGTGAGTATTTTGCTGCTAATATATACAATAGTAAGGGCTGATCTGGAATTGGTGCTACTAAGACTAGTGATGACAGTTAGGTAGATTTTTAGTATTTGGAAGGCCTCTTGATAATTCTCGGTCCATTCAAATTTTATGTCTTTATGCAATAGGTACTCAAATGGGTGGTATTTGTCTACCAGTTGTGATATAAACCTTCTTACTAATTATAACCTGCCCTGTAAGCTTCTCAAGTTCTTCAGAGTTGTTGGGGGAGGCATTACAATTATAGCTCAGACCTTTTTAGGGTCAATCTATATTCCTCTCTCGGAGACAATAAATCCCAACAAATTTCCCGATGTTACTCCAAAGACACATTTCTTTGGGTTTAGCCAAACTTTATACTCTTCAAGTCTATCAAATATTGGGGCTAATAGTAATAAGTGTAAATTTCTCTCTAGGGACTTTGCTAATATTTCATCAACATAATCTTCCATGGTGATATGCATCATGTCATGAAAGATACTCATCATTGCCCTCTGATATGTAGCTCCAACATTTTTTAGCCCAAATGGCATGACACACCAACAATAGGTGCCTCAAGCACAAGTGAAATTTGTTTTGTGTTGATCTTCAGATGCAATTTTAATGTGGTTTTATATAGAGAAATCATCCACTAGTGATAGCATCTTATATCTAGAAGTGAGATCTACTATCATGTCAATATTTGGTAAGGGAAATTCATCCTTTAGACATGCCAAATTCAAGTCTCAGAAGTCAGTGCAGATTCTTATGGTGCCACTTGCTTTTGCCACTAGTACTAGATTTGAGATCCAATTAGCATAGTCTATAGGTTTGATGAAACCTGCATTCAATAATTTCTTTAGTTCTACTTTGACTAGTAATGCGATATTGGGATGCATCTTGCAAAGTTTTTGTTTCTATGGCTTTGCCCCCGACTTTAGTGGCAAATGGTGAAGTACTGACTCAAGATCTGATCTAGGCATGTCTGAGTATGACCACACGAGGTTAGTTTTTCAGTCTTTGAAGAAATAGATGAATTGCTTTTTTTTCTTCTTTTGTTAATGACTTTGCCAAGTGTATCAATCTTTGTGTTTTTGTAGTGCCAATATTTATTGTTTGAGTTTTCTCTGCTAGAAGAGGTGACTTCTCTTTAGTAATGGGAAGTATATCAATATCTCCATCCTTGGGTGCCTCGCAAAGGTTTTCACCCTTGGATACATCTTTTTTCTTTACCATTTTACGACAAGTGGGTACCTTTCGATTTTCATCCAAGAGCCTTATGTTCTCTTTTTCACTTTTTTGACTAGAGGATTGATGTAACTCCCCAAAGTATGTTGTTCTATTTATTTATATTCTGAAACCTATCTTGTGGTCCCCCATAGGTATGCTTTGTCTTAACCCAAAGAATTTAGCAATAGCTTCATCATTCTCAAAGATGTCTATGGTTGGTGGCTTTTGTTGTTCCCAATCTATAAGGTTAGGGTAAACCGAGGCTATGATATCCTAGGTTAGGAAGGAAGAGATGGAAAGTTATGGTATGGTATTGATATATGAATCATTTACTGATTCATGGGTTTTAGATGAGGACAAGGAAGAAGACATAGATCTATTCCATAATTGTGAAGTCCGTATTTTTTGATATGTAGGTTTATCCTATAAGGATAGTCAGGCGATGGCTTTGTCAAGATGAAGGGTATGTGTGGTATGTGGGGAATCCCACTCATAATCATTAGAGTTTATGTCTGAATGAGACTCCTCAAATGTCTCAACTTCATTGTAAACACAAGCATTAATATCATTGGGTAACAAGATATTAGAGATGCCCCCAATAGGTGGTCTATAATCTAAACCTTGATGCCTTGGTTTTTGAGTAGGAGCTATTGGCTCTACTATTCCTTTCTCTTTCTTTCCTAGGCCTAAATGTTCATTGTACCCTTTCTTTTGGACTATAGTATATCCCCTTCCATATTCATGTACAAGGATTATGTGCTCTGGAGATTCTTCATCTATATATAACCAGGAGGATAGATTGTCTTCAATGATCTCTTCATGTATATATCCCCATCTTACAAAAATCATGGGTGGCTAGACAATCATTAGTTTTTGCTTCCTCTATAGAGGTTTCCTTGGTTTTCCATATGACTTGGGTGAGATAGGTAACTTGCCTACACAAAAGAAGTCTGCATTGGTGTATTGTCCACATCCATTTTCTTGTACTTGGATTTTTAGTTCTGATAAGGGTTCTTCTATTGATTTTTCCAAACTTGTGGGGTCTATTCTCTTAGAAGAAGAGATAGTTGATGCCTCTTAATTGTTGGGTACATGATTTGAAATAGCTCCTCTAAGATTGGTGCATCATAGAAAAGGATCTTTGTCACCAGATATGGTGATTTCAATTCCATTATGAGGGAATTTCAAACACTTATGATATGTAGAAGGTATTGCCTACATGGAATGGATCCATGGTCTCCCCAGGAGCATGTTATAACCCAACTCTAGATCTAGCACTTGGAATACAATGTTTTGTGTTGTTGGACCCAATCTGATTAGGAGACTTATGATGCCCTTGGAAGGATGTTCTTCATCATCATAAACTCTTATTATGATCTTCTTGGTGATATCTACACAACTCTCATAATAGCCCAGTGCTTGTATCAATTTTAGGGTACATATATTTAGACCTACTCCTCCATCTATCAATACTCGTCTAATTTTGTGAAGGTGGATGAAAACTTCTAGGTCTAAAGGATCGTTGTGAGATGGTTTGTGTGCTAGAAGATCATTTTTAGTGAAGACCACGTGATGTGGAGTGGATAAATACCCTACAATGGCTTGAAACTCATCAACTTCTAGATCTTTTGGGACATTGACTACTGTAGGGTTGTGTCTAAGACTTCTTTATGGTCAGGCGAGATACAAAGTTGTTCGTAGATAGAGATTTGTGCTGGAGTATTTTTTAGATGGTCTAGCAGATTGTACCGATCTAATGGTGGGATAGACGACTTACTGGGTATAACATCTTTTGGTGTGGCTCCTTGTACTACTATTTTGGTATGACAGGTGGTAACAACACAACTTGTTTCTGGACCTTGGATGGTGATGGTGTTTATGGTTAAATTAGGATCTGGCCTAGTGTAAGTGAGGTTTGATTGGTTTTTTGTTCCTGAGGTAGAGACCTTACCTTTTTCGTGATTCATCAATAAGGTTTGGAAAACCTTATGGTCTTGGTTGGTGGTTCTAGAGTTTGTGACCGCTTTGATCTCACCACGGTTGATGAAATCTTGGACAATGTGTTTCAGTTGCATACAACCAGATGTCTTATGTCCCTTTGTTCTATGATAGTCGCAATACCCATGGTCATCCCACCATGTTGGTTTTCTAGAACCTTCATAGTGTCTTATCTCAGGCAAAGTGACTGAGTGTGACTATATCAGTTTCTTCAGGATTCTCTCAAGAGGTTTTGCAAGAGGCGTAAAATATTGTCGAGGAGTGGGGTTCCTTATTGAATAACTTTGTTGGGTAGTAGTATATGCATGTTATAGATTTTTCCTTGGAGTTGTGTTGTTAACATTGTGGGTTGTTGGCTGGGTATGTTGGATTGGTGTCAGTGCTTGTACATGTAGCATTGTTTGTGCCATTTTAGCATCGACAACCCCATCATTTGTCACATTCTTATTTTTGGACCAATATTTAGTTTTGTCATAAGGTGCTGAAGTAGTGGTCTCTATTTTTATGATTCCCTTCAAGGTGAGGGATCTTTCTGCTTTTAGCCCTTGCTCGACTAGTTCTTGAAAGGCCTCAATGTGCTGGGAGTTAAGTTCACACATTAGGTCTAGCTGACAATTTTCAATGAACATATGGATCTTTTCTTTAATTGGAACATAGAAGGATGCCTTGGAGGCAACATTTCTCTAATGTTGTAGGAGAGAGGCAAAGCTCTCTCCGTTCTTTTGTTTGGTGGTGCAAAGATCCATCAATGTTATTTCCATGATAATGTTGTGTGAATAGTGTGATAGAATTTTTTTTGCTACTTCGTTCCATGTCCTTATCCCAGGAGAGAGTTTGGAAAATAAATCCATGGATGTACCACTAAGACTTCATGTAAAAAGTCTCATAAGATATGTGTCATCATGAGAAATTTCCATACAAGCTGTAAAAAATCCCTTATATGATCACGAGGATCACCCTTTTCCCTGTACCTATTGAGCTTAGGTATGACAAAATTGGTTGGAAAAGGTGGCATATGCAATTTCCTATCAAAAGGATAAGGACTAAGGTCTATTGTGGTGTAAGACCTTTTAGAAGCGCCTGTTTGTAGATTCATGAATTGTTGTTGAAGGGTTTGTAAATGTTGAGCAAGTAGATCAATGGTAGTTGGTGTAACAGGCAGTGTGTTAGAGTTATCATACGAGGCTCCACTATTTTGAGATGTTGCAGGTATATACGGTGGCAAAACATGTTGAGATGCTTGGGTGTATTGAGGTACTGAGATGTTGAATTATGTTGAGGTACTAGAATGTACTGGGATGATGGATTATGTTGCGATGCCAGATTATTTTTTGGTGCTAGATTGTATTAAGCTATGGGATTATGTTGGGATGTTGGATTAGTGTACTAGATCCCTAAGGTACTGGAAGATGTGGTAACTTGGGAAGTATTTTGCGTGGAACTGGTGGATGGGATGAATGAACTAAGTGGTAGGGGTGTTGTTCATGCTACCCAAGATGGTGGTACATGTATGTCTTCCACTATGGTGGATGTGTCAAACCCAGCTGGTAATTTAGCACCTTTTTATATGAGCATGTGAAGGTATTTGTTGGGGTCAACCTCTATCATGGATTCTAAAATTGCTTTCATCTTCTCATCATGTAAACCATTACTGTTCTCTTCTTTCATACATTTGGCTTTGATGTCTGTGGGGGTTAGTTCATGTAGTTGTAGAGTATCACCTAGTGTTTTCTCCTAGCGCAAAAATGTCATGAGATTGTTATAGTATAGTGCTAAGGTTCTTGGTGCAAATTCAATTTCCTCATGGAGATCATGGTCGGGGATTTGATTGTACTCTATTGTGTCCTTACTCTTCTTTGATCATGTGTTTGACATATGCAAGTCTATGATGAATGTGGGATAACTAAGGAAAACAAATTCTATCTTTTTTATATTTTTTCGATATGGGATGATAATACAAACTGGGATGAATAATCAAATATGATGTCTAAGGTGTAAGCACCTTACCCTGAGAGATTTTCTAGAAAAATTGAAGGTAAACCCTCTAAGAAAATACCCAAATGATAACGAGGACTATATTGACACCAAAAGATAGGATAAAAGTGATAAATTTTGGCAATAGTGTCTATCTAAGACAAATATTAACCAAAATAACAAGGTGCCTATGCTTAGGCCAGTAGATAAAGATAATGTTGACTATGTCAAGATAAAATGCAAGACTGCTATAGGAATGTCCTAGGAGAATGAACCCTCTAATTTTAAAAATGACTATAAGTGTACACACAAAAGTAGTGCACTTCTATGAATCCTTACATGCAAGAAAACTCAAGAATGAGCCCTCACAAATCGATCCATAGCTCTTTATGTATGAAGTTGCAAGACTGTAAAATTGCTCTCAGCTAGAGCTAATAAGCTTAATGACCTTGCTAGTCAACCACACAATGAGAGATTCAAGGTTGAAGACAAGGGAAAGAATGCCAACATCTCCAATGAATCCAAATGAAATACAATGCAAGTAAACTAAGAATGGAGATGCAAGCTAAGATAAATGATAACAATGCAATGCTTGAAAGGAAATCTAATCTATGAAAGGAAAGTGCAAGCTATACTATGAAAAGAAAATTGCAAGTGTTACAATCTCTCCTAATTAAGCTGGATGAGATTAATCTATTGCATAAAGGAAATCTATACTAAGAATGCCATGATTATGCAACTATGAAAGCAAACTAAATGAAATGCAACAACAATGTCTTCAAAGTTTGAATGCAAGAATGTCTTCAAAGAGCTCCAAATGACCTAGAAAACCTGCAGCATAACATTAGCATGAAACATGAATGGATCCCAAATGAGGAGGAGAGCTCTCCTTTTATAGGGAATAAAAAAGAATGGACCATGGAGATTAAGAGGCAAAAGACTTAATCAACGGTGGAGCATCAAAAAGGAGCAATTCATGTGCACAAATATCTTCCAATGAGAAAATAAGAGTTGACTTTTGTGTCCATATGAGACAAAAAATACTTTTCTTCTTTTTATAAAATAAGAATAATGTTTTATTTGTGCAACATAGGATAAGAGGAAAAGTGGGGGCTTTTTATTTATTAAAATGGAAGGAAATATTCCTTTTAAATAAATAAAGACTTAGGATAAAATGGTTAGCCCAAGGCAAATAATCGAAAATGATGAAATAAGATTTGATCAAGGAAATTGATATTTAGAAAATGTTGATTATTGATAATATTGATTCAGGGATTTGATAAATTGCAAAATGGGGGCCCAAAGTCTAGGCGACCATTTTAGGGTGCATACATTTGCCCCTCTTTGACTAATGTGAGATTGATTTGGGATCACATGCAGTCAAAGAAGAATTGAAATGTGAGATCGATCTGGGATCACAAAACAACTCAGATGTGAGGTCGATTCAGGATCACACCTGGACAAACATAGATAAAGGCTTTTGAACATGAGGTCGATTCGGGATCACATTCAAAGTAAGAGATAAGAATCTCAAATTTGAGCAAAAGCTCACAAAAGATGTCTGAATCAAGAGAATCAGGGATGAGAATCCCATAGATACTGCCCCCTCGGAATCGAAATCGAAATCAGGTAGAGGAGAACAACGAAGCGATAAAGATTAGATCAAATCATAATGAATCATGATCGAAGATAAAAGATGATAGGATAACCATTGAGTAGTGAAGATATGCCCCAATCTGACTAAGAAAGATATAGGATAAAGATGCAGTCAAACGTGAGAAAGAAGTGAATTGAATGAAGATGAATGAAAGACTAGAAGTTTGAAAGACATGAAAAGGAAGAAAGGAAGATGCCCCAACAAAGATCGAAGGATCAAACCTCAAAAGATTGAGCCAATTATGCAGAAGAGGGCAAAAATTTGAAAGGCAATTTTGACTATCAAGATTAACTCAGATTTTGATTTCGAATCTGAAAATGGATCCAAGATGTCAAAATTAGGTAGGAGTGCAATTTTCACGCAATTTAGAGGTATTTGAAAAATTAGGTCAAAAAGTCAAAATGCTATAAAAGGGGTAAATAATGTCATTTTCAAAATCATTTGACTTTTATTGATTTAAGAATTTGGAAAGCTTAGAGAGAGAAAATGGCCCAGCCAGCAGCAGTGCCCATCCATAGACACTGATTCAAGCGCGCCCGGTTGCATAACCGGTCTCCGCACTATGGTGCCCTAATATGTTTTTGAGAAAACTCACCTGTTGGGTCATTTATGATGATTTAATGCATTTAAACACGTTTTAAAATATTTTTTCAAATTTTCAATTTTTACTTAGGGTGAAAAGTCGCGCGACACTTTAGAAGTGTCGCAGCCTTTGAAAAGTATTATCGTGCGACACTTCGTGGGACAAAATAGTGTCGCACACACATTGAGTCTAGTGTCACACGACATAGGACAAAATGGCGCATGCCACTATGTGAAGTGTCACGTGGACAAATACTGTCGCACTAGTATATGACAAAGTGTCGCACGTTTCTTAGCCAAAAAAAATAGTGTTGCCCAATAGAAAATTTTTACATGTTTAAGTTTTTAAGCAAAAAATAACATGAGTCCTGACAATGTTTGATGTTAAAATACTTTGTATTGATATTTTACATCCTTCATGATATGCTTTGACATCTGGCTTGGTTTAAATAGCTTGTAGGAGCACTTCCCGATGCTGCGCATTAGAGCACCGCAGGTGATTAGGTTGAGATTCGTCCGAGATCTAGATGATCTAGGCGAGGCTGACTTGAGGGCGATGGGCTTCCGATATCTATTACAGATGCTCCACATATGATCTGATCACGGGTTGTTGATTGCTCTGGCCGAGAGATGGCATAGTGAGCACAACACCTTCCATTTGCCTACTAGAGAGGCATCCATCACTTTGGAGGACATCTACCGGATCCTACGGGTTCCGTGCTACGGAGATCCTGTAAGTATAATTATGGTTATAGATAGTCATAGTTGTAAAGTTTCCATATGATAGAAACTGACATGATTTGTCTGTTGGCATAGGTTTACTATGATCAGGATCCCACAGAGGGTAGACAAGCGATACAAGAGATGTTTTAGGATGTTACCATCCTGGATCGACACATCAGCTGGGATCGACTGATGGATGAGTATGACATAGAATACCCCGTACCATGCATTATTGCATCTTTGATCAGATAGGCTCTAATTTCGGACAGGAGTTAGAAGGGCTTCCCACTGGGCTGGGGGAGACTATTGGCAGACTTGGTGGCACAGCCACGTAGGATGGCCTGGGGTCCAGCTATCTTAGCGGACATGTATTACGAGCTACATGAGATTGTATACAAGGATGGGAGGACTTGGGCGTGCGGGGCTATACTCGCACAGATATGGGTGTGGGAGCACATAGCTGTAGTGCGCCCACTAGTGCAGCCTAGGGAGCGTAGATATCCCTACATTTACAAATATAGCAGTTTCATCTCCCAGGCACACAGCGAAGATGTTACATACTACCGTAGGGTTTTGGACGAGATGACCTCCTTCACATGGAGGCCTTACAAGACAGTCGATGGATGATCTAACAAGAGAGAGCTAGACTACATGCTCTATAGTCAACCATTGGTAGGTCGACATTCAGATATTGTCGAGAGATTTGCTATTACTCGAGTGTGGAGGCAGTTTGGTCGGCAGTAGAGAGTATCTGTGGAGACCACCACACATGCCAGATTTCAGGATGAGGAGGGACAGGGATGGCTGTCGATGCTGGACTACTAGCAGGCAATATAGGATACGACTGCCATCAGGAGGGAGCCATGGGAGTACCTGCTAGACATGGCAGATGTAGGGACAGATGCAACATACCGTACTAAGAGGTAGAGGGCCCCATTTCTGAGATTTACTATACCAGATGTATAGGCTACCGCACAGGGGGAGACGAAGGGGATGGCGGAGATGAAGGAGGCGGAGGAGAGAGAGCGCTAGAGAGAGGAGAGGGGTCAGGAGCAGGTGGCCAGAAACGGCCATGGAGATGGAGGTTAGCTACTCCGGAGGATGAGGCGAGACCAGCTCGCCGATAGGCAGGGGATCAACAGGATCAGCTTGCAGGAGGAGAGGATCTCAAGGCTAGGATACAGGCCCTTGAGACAGAGATACAGCAGCTGAAGATCACCATAGTCATGAGAGAGCAGAAGCTCATAGATCAGCAAGCTGAGACTGAGTGACGGGAGAGACAGCTAGAGGTTGCCTTAGCAAAGAGGCAGCGCGGGCAGCATACTACCATGGATTGTATGTACAGGAAGTCCTCGTAGATCAGAGAGCACCTTCCTACTTAGCAATAGTAGGTAGATCAAATGTAGTACATGTCGCCGCACCACCTCCTCCACCACCAGGTCTTAGGGATGGCGGTATCGAGTCCTAGGTTTAGGTTTAGATGTTTTGTTCATATCATGAGACATTGATCCAGATTTTGGGATCTCATATTGTACATTGTACTATATCATTCATATATATATGAGATTACTAGATTTTTGATATATCTTGTGTATTAGTCTCACTTGTGATGGATGTATCAATTTATATATTGTCTTGTTATTTTGCTCAAAAATGTATGCGTTAAATGATCATGTATATTCTGTCTCATAGATGTATGTTACATCCTCATGTGTATGATGCAGTCTTATGTTTCTGAAAATGACATCACTTAGGATAGAGATATGATGATGTGATTAACCCCTTATGATGACGGGAATAGGATGTGATGAAAAAGACAAGGAGCGAAAGACATGATCGAGAAAGGAAATAAAGGAAATGAGCGCAGTTGACTAATAGGTCCACGAAAGATGAAAAGGAGAGCTCTCTCCATATGCAAGATGCAAAACTAAATTAACATGACCCTAAAAATGCAAGCTACTATGAAAAGTGGTTGACTTGCAAGGTCACAACGCTAATAGACATCTAATTATCATCATCGAGCGTTACTGGTAACATCGCAAGATCATACAATACACACTAGTATAACTATGTGAATCTGAATATGATCTATATCAGATAAAATGTGGGAATCCCACCTAGGCATCAAAGACATGTAGGTCAAGATGACTAGTGTAGTGAGATCACCTAAGTTTGATATGGCCAGATTATGCTTGTATCAAGACACATGAAAGTCAGAATAACTAGAAGCACGCACTCGCATAACAATCAAGGATAATATCTAGTAGGTCCTTAATGTCAAGTAGGTCAAGCATAAATGCTAATGACAATAAGGACTAACAAGATATACCCACAAGTAGATAAAGAAAGAAAACATGTTCTCATTCCCTCAATCTTCTAGCTATGCATCATCGAAAATTTATTAGGGAGAGACCACTCATCAAAGAAATCTTCATAGACAATACACAAAGAAAAATAAAGGCAACATATCTCAATCGAGTTGAGTGTTTAAGTGCGTGTGTGTTGGTCATAGAGTCTGACTCTGGTTATCACATCTGCCAATGAGAAATATTGCATCATACTAGACTGTTGGGTAAGACATCTGATAAGTGTTAAGAAACACTCGACGCAAGGGTAGTGTTGAAAAACACTGTTTGGGGTGGTGTTGAAAAACACCTATTGTGGAATGCCCTAAGAGACAAATGCACCCAAAGGACCTTTGCTAATAGTTATGCTCCCTAGACAAAGAGAAAGACCAATTCCAAACTACACCAAATAAGGTCAAGACATGATGGAGAAAGGCTCAATGTCGAGGATGCATGCTAACAAATAGGAGTGCAAAGGCCTCAAGTAGCGCTTGATTCCAGGTTTTCACCACTTGGAGATTTTTTTAATTTTTTAATTTTATTTTTTTTGTATTTTTGCTACCAGAGCGCCTGTTTCCAAGTTTTCACCAAGGCACTTTTTCTTCTTTTTTTTTGAATTTTTTTGCATTTTTGTATTTTTTTGTATTTTTTTTAGGACTTTTTATGCTTTTTAGGATTTTTTTAGCATCATATATAAATTTTTTTGGTATTTTTTTAGGATAAAAAATATGTACAAAAGATGCCCCTAGACATAAATAGGCATCAAACTCCCAAGCAAGATCACATCGTGTAGTCCCAACATCTAGCAAGGTGAAGGACAAGAGGAATTAGCAAGCTGGTGAATGAGATGGAGGAAAGGAGAATGAAAGCGAACGGAGGGAAGAAATCCTCAAGGTCAAACTCCTCAAAAGTACCCAAGCTAGGGAAAAAAATTGTCATGTAAAGCACATTTGGACAAGAAATGAAAGGCCAACATAGGATAAGTCTCAAAAGTGTAATGCAAAAGAAGGAAAGGATGTAGTCCAAAGGAGTAGACATGTCAAGAGGCTTCATAACATTGTGTTTTACTCTTTTTTATTAGATCAAGATCAAAAGGGAAAAGGATAGCGAAAGGCTAGAATGAATGGAGGAAAACATGAATGAAATTAAAGTAAGATCATCATAAGATAGCTCACAAGATAGCCAAATGTTCATGTGTAGTTCAACATTGTCAAGATCAAAGATGGAATAGAATGGATGGAACATGTAGAAGAACTACGCATGATGCCTGATTACCAAGTTTTCATCACGGTACTTATCCAAGGCGCCACAAGGGAGTGGTTTTCACTATAGGATGAATTTATTTCTCTTTACTTTTGCTACCACGACGGCTGTTTCCAGGTTTCCACCAAGGCACATTTTCAATTTTTTCTTCTTCTTTTTTTTTTGAATTTTTCTATTTTTCTATTTTGAATTTTTCTATTTTTTTGATTTTTTTTTTTTTTTTGAAGAAGGCAAGCTTTTTAGATAATGCTCTTTGAAAGGATAAACCATGATATGCCAAGGATTCAAAATGATATGCTCAAAGATGCTGATAGGGAAAGGAAGATGGAAGAGAAAAATGGAGGATAAGGTTTTATGTAAAGTGAGTGAGGTTGGAAGATAGGAGGAATAGGAAAATGAGAAAAAATGATAGAAGGTAGAGGGATAATGAATGGAAGGATTGTGAAAGGCTAGATGGAAAGGAAGACAAGATCAACATCAAAACACACCTTGAAAGGTGACAAGAGGATGGAGGAAATGTGAATGAAATAATATGAGAAGGAATATGGCGAATGTTTAGCAGAGGTTGCGGTTTAGGCACATGGAATGAAAAGATGTTTTTGGAAGAAGATGAAGTGGAAGCCTTTGGAAGCTTGAATGTCAACTTCACTTTTTGTTTAATATTAGACTCTGTCAAGAGAGACTTTGGAATCCATATAGCCTTAGGCTTTTTATTTCCTTTTGATGATTTAGAGAGAATATCTTCAATGATGGATTTTGGAACCCATACTTGTCTTGTAATTTTCTTTTTAGATATCTTTTTGGACTTTATGTCTCCATGTCGATTAGAGGAGACATGATGATCTTCTTTTTTTGATAGATTCTTGTATTGCTTCTTTTTCTTGTATTGAACATTCAAGTTACTTCTAAAAGACTTGAGACTTGTGGAAGAAGGAGGAGAATATGAATGTTTTAGATGGGTGGATGGATGAAAAGGATTCAAGGGTATGCATCTATGTTGATCTTGAGGAAAGATAGGAGATGGAGGGACGTAAGGACCCAAAATGGATAACGAATTAGGAGAATTAAGAGGAGAAAGTGAAGGGACATAAGGACCCAAGATGGAAGGAAGACATGAAGCCCTTAGTATTGGTGGAGGAGGTCCAAGGATGGACATGGAAGATGCAAAAGGATAATCAATAAGTTCATCAACATCTATATGATAGCCAAGGACATCAGCATCTTTAGATTGAGCATTAGGATTTGCAATAGGATCATGAACATCTTGAATAGGAGAAACTTCTTTGATAGGATTGTTTGAAGCTTGCAAAGACTTAGGAAGAGTAGAAAGTGAAAGTGAACATGGAGTGATAGAACAAGAAGATGGAAGACTTTGATCTTGATAAGGAGCTTTGGATAGCATAAGCGTATCAGCTTTCTTTTGATTTTCTATAGGCTTAATATCGGAAGTAGCAGTACTATCATCAATAAGTTCAGCAATGTAAGTAGTAGCTTGATCTTTCTTAGGAGAGGATTTAAGACATGATGGAATAGATGAGGAAGGGCGTAAAGGATCGAAAGAACCATGAAATGAATGAGAGATATTATGAATATGATTGGATGACATGGAGGGTTCTTGATCTTGATCTTTCTTTATGTTATTTTCTTTATCATTTTTAGAGTCCTCTTGACATGGAGCCACTTCCAAGGACAAGGAAGCAGGTTGTATGGAAGACTTTGGAAGAGATGGTGAAGGACTAACTGAAGTAGGAATTTTAGCATTATTGAAAGTATTCACAGCCAAGTGAAGGTTAGCTTGAGTTTCTTTAAGAGGTAGCCATTGAGGATAACTATAGGGAATCTCATGAAAAGCATTAGGACTTCTGTTGAATGAAAGATTTGTGAAAGATTCGGAAGCTTTAGTAGATGTATGGGTATTGAAGGAAGTAGGGGATGGAAGGGAACCATCACAAGACAAAGGTTTAGCATTAACATGATCTTGCTTGAGAGTGCAATCTTTATTCTCAGCATGAGAGTTCCTAGAGGAAGGATTCTTATAATATTTACGTTTCAAATCAGCACGATGTATTTTATATTCCTCAACAGTAGTAGCTAGATTATAATCAAGGTATTGTTCACAAAACTCACCAAAGTTTCTTTCAAAATCTGAATCATACAGATCACCATCATGATCTTTTCAATATGAGGACCCATTTCCAGTAAGCACAAGAACACGACTAGGAGGACTCTTAGGAATAGAGGTGTCATAGGTATCACTACATTGTCCATGATCATAGTCATCATAGTCATCATAGGTGGGTGCGTCACTCTTCATGGAAGAGGTATCATAAGGACTATCACGTTGCTCATTATGGTATGTCTTGTGAAGAGAAGTAAAACTTTTTGAAGAAGTAGAAGAAGAATGAGATCGTGAAGAAGAGAAAATTGAAGACTTAGTGTAGGAAGAGGACTTGGATAATGAGGAATTCGAATAATGTTTAGAAGAATCATGATAAGATTTGGAAGATGAAGAATGTGAATAGTGTTTAGAAGAATTGTGATAAGATTTAGAAGATGAAGAATGATGAGAAGATTTAGAAGATGAAGAATATTTGGATGAGATCATGATTATGATTCTAGCAAAGGCATCTGATTTAATCAATTTTTCTTTTATTTTTGTCATAAATTCGTTACTCATGAGAATTTTGGAGGAACAACACTTTTTGAATATGTCAATGAGCTCAAGATCATCTATTCTTAATAAAGATTCCAAAACCAAATATTTGAGATTCATGGTTCTAGAAGAAGAAGAATCAAGCATGGAAGTGACATAAGAGATGAATAGAAGAAGATAGACTACATAATAAGAGGAAAAGAATCAAGAAGAAGAGGAAGAAGAATTTCCCATGGGAATATAGTACTTCAGAAGAACATGGAAAATGGAGAAGAAAGAAGAAGACTAAGATTCATCTTATGCAATTGATACCATAGCATTCATTGAGATGTTGAGCAACATGACAGCACCTAAGATCTGACCTGGACTGACCAAGGAAGACCAAGCTTCTAAGGAGAACTCACTACAACAGGATGGAACTCAGTTTCAATATTCCAATTAGATCTTTCAAAAGATTTTGCAATGATGATCAAGCACATAGAACAACAACCAGGGAGTTCAAGCAAACAGTCTTCAAGCAATGGGCAAGGGACAAAACAACCTTGCGCATGAACAAAGATAGTGACTTAGTATTCTACTCCTTAAAGATTCTACTTGTGTATGTTATTGAAAATGTTTTAGCAGGCACATATAACACAACAACACCTTAACAAGCTGTCTACAAGGATATACGTGGCTTTCTAAAAGATTCCTTGATATACACAAGGTACATGGGGGCCAAATTTGTAGATAAGAAGAATCCAAAATCACACAACCAGGGGGAGACGGTAACCCAAATCTCCTCCTTCACTTCTCAAAGGTATAAAGTTCTTTGAGGCTTAGCCAAGAGTGATATCAAACTCAATTCTCAAGAGAGGTGTCTTTTGATTCACCTCCCGCTATTTATACTCCACCAGAACATGGGAGTTAAGGTCGTCCCTTGAGGTGGTGTGTCCCCAAGCAGGCCTTCTAAAAATAAAAAAGTAAGTAATTCACTATCAAAAGTATTTAAAGCACTAAAGGTGGAACACTTAACTCTTCAAGTAAATGTGAAGTGAGTCCAAAAGTGAAACATTTAACTCTTCAAATGAATGTGAAGCGAGTCCAAAAGTGAAACATTTAACTCTTTAAGTGAATGTGAAGTGAGTCCACAAGGTGGAACATTTAACTCCTCACACAAACTCAAAGTGAGTCCAAAAGTGGAACATTTAACTCTTCACACAAACTCAAAGTGAGTCCAAAAGTGGAACATTTAACTCCTCACACAAACTCAAAGTGAGTCCACACTTTAAAAAACTAATGAGATCAAGAAAGCATAAAAAGGGGGAAACTTTGTGGAACACTTAACACTCTTTTTAAGTAGACCCCTCCCCCATGTATGAATGCTGACCTTGCACCCAAAGGGCAAATAACAAGGGGCTATTAGAAATAAGCGAGTCCAACACCCAATTTAACTAACAAGCTCAATCAAAAGTAATCTAAAGTTGCTTATCAACACTACCTACAAATGAAAAAGGGGTTGAATCAATGAAATATTTAACTTTCCAAGCAAACACAGGGTGAGTCCAAAAAGTGGAACATTTAACCCCCTATGCAAACAAGGAATGAATCCATGCCCTCAATCACTCAAAAAGATATTTGATATTGGAACCAAGAATTACTTAAGGTTTAAACACAAGCATTCACTTACACAAACTTGTATGAAAACAAATCTATGTTCATTCATTTCCCATTAAGAGCATCAATTGAAATGTGTTCTATGAAAGCATGTAAACACTCAAGCCAAACACATGAGAGGTTTTTTTTAGATCCAAAATCCAAATGTTATAGAGATGCAAATAAATACCTCAAATCCACGCAACGCGCTTAGACTGTCTAGTAGATTTTTCTTATTTTTATTTTAAGCATGTACACAAAAGCAAGCCACAACTTGTTAGGCTCACAAAGTTAGCAAAATAACAAAAAAAATAAATTTAGATAATCTGCAAGTAAAATAGCTAATCAAATGACAAAATCTGAAAATGAAACCATCATAATTGGATTAGGCTTGGAAAAACCTTTCCAACGATATATCACACTTCAATTTTCGATACCATTTGCAAAAAAATTTCAAAAATGGGTGCCTGTTTTCCAAAGTGGCACGGATTTGAAAATGCTGAAATTTTTAAAAAGATAGCAGAGAACCTAAAACTTGCAAGATACAAAAAATAGCTCAAAAACATCTCACTGTCGGGTACAAGTGACAACACAGTCACCATAAATGTTGTGCGCCACTTCTATGTATACTGGTGCGACAATTCTTCCCGGGGCGACAAACTTCAAAACCTGTAGGCGACAGAACACAACAAATAGGGCGACAGTTTTTGCCAAAAAGAGCGACACTATTAATCAGAGAAGTGTCACGCTGTCGTACAGCAAACTGTTGCACAACACTGGTGAAAAGTGTCGCACGACACTTTGAGACAAAAAAACCAAAGACTGAAAACAACGCTAAAAATTGATGAAAAAATTGGCAGAAATTGACGAAAATGTAGAAAATGAAGGGACAAAGCTAATGTCTTGCCCCACGGTGGGCGCCAGAAATGTACACACAAAAGTAGTACACTTCTATGAATCTTTACATGCAAGAAAACTCAAGAATGAGCCCTCACAAATCGATCCATAACTCTTTATGTATGGAGTTGCAAGATTATAAAATTGCTCTCAGCTAGAACTAATAAGCTTAATGACCTTGCTAGTCAACCACACAATGAGAGATTCAAGGTTGAAGACAAGGGAAAGAATGCCAATATCTCCAATGAATCCAAATGAAATGCAATGCAAGTAAACTAAGAATGAAGATGCAAGCTAAGATAAATGATAACAATGCAATGCTTGAAAAGAAATCTAATCTATGAAAGGAAAGTGCAAGCTATACCATGAAAAAAAAATTGCAAGTGTTATAATCTCTCCTAATTAAGCTAGATGAGATTAATCTATTGCATAAAGGAAATTTATACTAAGAATGCCATGATTATGCAACTATGAAAGCAAACTAAATAAAATGCAACAACAATGTCATCAAAGTTTGAATGCAAAAATGTCTTCAAAGAGCTCCAAATGACCTAGAAAAACTGCAGCATAACATTAGCATGAAATATGAATGGATCCCAAATGAGGAGGAGAGCTCTCCTTTTATAGGGAATAAAAAGGAATGGACCATGGAGATTAAGAGGCAAAAGACTTAATCAATGGTGGAGCATCAAAAAGGAGCAATCCATGTGCACAAATATCCTCCAATGATAAAATAAGAGTTGACTTTTGTGTCCATATGAGACAAAAATTATTTTTCTTCTTTTTATAAAATAAGAATAATGCTTTATTTGTGCAACATATGATAAGAGGAAAAGTGGGGGCTTTTTATTTATTAAAAGGGAAGGAAATATTCATTTTAAATAAATAAAGACTTAGGATAAAATGGTTAGCCCAAAGCAAATAATCGAAAATGATGAAATAAGATTTGATCAAGGAAATTGATATTTAGAAAATGTTGATTATTGATAATATTGATTCAGGGATTTGATAAATTGCAGAATGGGGGCCCAAAGTCTAGGCGACCATTTTAGGGTGCATACAATAGGAAGTGTAATATTTTAACCCTAAGAGATGCACACTATGTTTTTGAGTTTTTTATTTTATTTTGGAGACTAATATGATGACTATGCAAAAATGTAAGATTATAAGATATGTCTATCAAGTATGTCCATCACAAGAAACCAAGATGAATGTTTGTTGGACCAATTTGTTTGTAGTATAAATCTTGCAGGACAAAATCTTGTAGGACAAATGTTGTAGGGCCAATCTCAACAAACTCAAAATCAATGTGTAGTTGTAAAAATGACTCAAAAAAAATGATCTATGCATATTTAACAACTTTTTCAAGCTACAAGTTTTCACGAAGTCAATCACAATGGAATTAGTATACAAGCAGTTTAATTTATGGTCAAATTTGGATTCATCTGAAATATTATAGGTCCATTGTTTGGATGTCCGTCAACTCATACAGCATAAGTGCCACACAACTAGAGCTAAAAAAGCCCTTGAAGGTGCATGTGCTATCACCTTTTCCAAGTATTATTGTCGTGTTAGCGAAGATCTCTTTTGCAACACAATATCCCTGGGACATATATGACGAGAATCTTGGGGGGAGATTCTTTTTTAGCCCCCTCTTGCACTATAATAAGACAAATGTTCGAAGGTAAACCAAATGGCCTTTAATTTAAAAGGTTGTAAGTTCTATGGAGTCTCCCCAATCGGTTTGTATGCGTGCGACTCACTTAAGAGCCTAGTTGACCATGTTGGCTACTTAGGGATACTTCACCCGATCTAGACTATCATCAACACACCTCGCCCAAACTTGAGGAGATAAGACCAAAGTTTTCTCAAAGTCTTGTTTATATATCGGATAGAAGTATTTGTCAGTTTGAGGTCATCCTTTGTAATGGGTTAAGCGAACCCTCTAGACAGGCCTCTAAAAAAAAATAGTTGCTAATCTAACACATTGTGCAAGCGCACCAAGAACTTCAAACACCAGGCTAATTGTATTAAGCACCAATAGTCAAATGTGAATTGAGCTATCATCCATACACGCACATGAGTTCAATTTTAAGCCCACACCAAATGAGTATTGTTTTGTCCAATTTTAGATGCACCAAAGTCCAAATGTATTTTGCCTTGTTTGATTTTATTTCACCAATCTCAAATGTTCTTTGACTTGTTCAATTTTTAACCACCATGTCAATTTTAAGCACCAAAATAAGATATGAAATGTGAAGTTTGAGCATGCATTGTTTGTTTTAAAGCACCAAAATGAAAGATGAATTGATTTTAGATTAACAAGATTAAAAACTACTTCCAAACCACATGCTAAAAAGAAAAAGTTAGTACCAAAATAAAAAACTTCTTCTTTGATTTATACCTCCAAAGTGTTGATTTGTTGTGTCTTGGCTAGTATCTTGTTATGTTTTATCTTTCTTTCTCTTCTTCACTACTCAACATGCTCCTAAATCTTGACTTTTTTTATTTTGTATTTTTGATGGTCAAGTGCATTACATCAAGTATATATTTTCAACAATGAAGATGTATCATTTTACAATAGAGAATGAGATTTCAGATAGAAGAGAAGGAAATCTTATTTTGTAATTTCAAAATAATGTTTTTCATAAAATGATTATCACCTGCACCTGCACACAAAAAGTAAAGTTTTCAAAGATATGTATAAATATGTATATATGCTTTTTTCAAAAGTATTTCTCATCAAAATTAAAATTGTAGAGAATAGACCCACTGTAGCATTTCAAGAGATTTCAAAAAATGTAGAATTTTCAAAGAAATATGTTGATTTGTGTTCATAATTTTTTTTAATGAAAAATCATAAAGCAATTTTAAAAAATCAGAAATTTGGACTGCAATTTTCTTATGTCAAAAGAAACCTACAAAAAAAAAATTAAATCATAATTCTTACTTTTGTTCTCTTGGGACCCATTTTATCAGAACATACCAATTTTAATAAATCTATCTTTTTTGAAAATATTTGCCAACAAAATTTAAATCACAAAGAATAGACCCCCATTAGAATTTCAAGAGATTTTTAAAAATGTAAAATTTTCAAAGAAATGTGCTGATTTGTGCCCAAAAATATATTTTTTTAATGAAAAATCATAAAAATATTATAAAAAATTTAAAAATCAAAATTTTGGATTGTAGCCTCTCTATATTAGTGCAAACCTGCAAAAACAATTTCATAAATAAATTCCAAGTGGTTTGAGAGATATGACCAAATTTCATGTCGGGTTCACCATTTGTAATCGGGTAATAATAAGATCAACAGCAACCTGCAATAACACATAAAATCTCAACCACAAAGGGATTGTTAGAGAAATTAGTATTTCCAATATTCAAGAAAGGATGCAAGACAAACAATAAGCATAAACAATCAAACATTATGAAATCAATCCAAAACATGAATATGCAAACCATAAAATCCTTCCTTCATGTTCTCCTTCTCATGCAATGTGGGCTCTTAGAATTGAGCTCAAGATCGTGCCAACATAAGAATTCAAAGCAATTGTGGTTACCAAAATCAAAGGTTTGGCTCTCTATTTATAAGATTTTAGGGGTTTAACCAAGAATCCATGATTGAATGGCTAATTGATTATGATTAAGAGTGAGTGATTGAGTTGATTGTTTGGCTTAACATGATTGATTGATCTGTCAGCAAATAGATTGGAGAGATGACTTGAATAGATTGGTGAGATAATAGAATAGCTTGGTGAGTTAACTGATTGCATGGATGAGTCAACTGACTGCATGGATTAGAAGATTGAATTGATTGGTGACTTAATTGATTGTTGAGGGAGGAATTAGAAATGTGGATTGAATAGTTAGGAGAGGGAACTGTGGAGTTAAGAGTTGTGATTGAAAAACTAACTCAAAGTGAGTGTGAGTTAGGATTTAGGAGGATAATTATGATTTAAATAACTAAAATATTATTTATTTGCACATGTGAAGATATTTTATAAATAAATAATTACTTATTTATTTATGAAAGGTATTGTTAGTTGTAATTAAATAAATTTCATTTATTTAATCACGAGATATAATTTGATTTAATTATTATTGAAATGCAATCATTAGGAGGGGGAACATTAATTAAATTTGGTTATTTAATTAATAATTATTAGACAGGGTATAATTAAATAAGGTTACTTATTTAATTATATTATAGATGAATAGATGATGAATTAATTGTTTAGAAGTTCAATAATTAAAGTAATTAATTAAAATCATTTAATTATGGAATTAGGGAGAAATAATGATTTTAATTTTAGAATATGGTAGAATGACATAATTAATTAAATAATAAAGGTTATTTAACAATTTAGGAGGAGTGTTAGTAATGTCGTTGCATTAGAGCAATAAACCATTTTTAAGTGTTTACAATATGCTAATGAGACAACTATATTTGTCATAATTCTAACCTAAATTTTATCATAAATGTATATACAAAAATATTCATATGAAGAAGGGGAAGATGTGTGAGTCTAATAAGATCATTGTCATCCCAAAATATTTCTAAGCTAATTAACTTAAAGTGATCCCATCTGCTCCTAAATTGGCCAATTGATCTGCTCTAGAATTACCCTCTCTATAGATGTGATTGAATGTGACCTTTCTAAAGGATTGATAAATATGTAAAGCCCTAGGAAATGAGGCATTCAGTTTGTAGTTGGGTGTAGATCCTTTCCTCTTTCCTAAGGGCATTAATGACAATAGTCGAGTCCCCTTCAATCTCTATTTTCTCTAGCCCAAGCTTCTTGCACATCAAAAGTCCTTCAACAAGGGTAGATAATTCTACCATGTTGTTTGACTCAACACCAATGGGATAGGAAAGTCTATAAATTTCTATACCATTTTCATTATGTACACTACATCCAATCCCAACAATCCCAGGATTACCCCTAGAGGCCCCATCAAAATTTATCTTGACCTAACCCCTCGTAGGGGTCTCTAGAGATAGTTTGCTCTATTTTGCTCAATCACTTTAGCCCCTTTGCCTACAAAAGGGGGAATTTTGCACCCATTCCATCTCCCGTGCATCTTCTCATCCCAGTAGGTCATCACAGCATCCTTATTTTGCATCTTCATTATTCTATTGTTCAAGTTTTTAGAAATGGATGACTCAAATTTTTTTTATAAGTTGTATCTAATCCATTTTTTTCCCCCTTAAATAGTATCCTATTCCTTTCTTTCCATAATTCCTAGACTATGATAGAAGGAGCCATTTTCTAGAGTCTTCCATAGAGGCAGTGTTTCATAAAGGTTGGCCAAGATTGGAATAATCCTGAAATAGTTTTAGGGAGGGCAGTGCTTCATCCAAGTTTACCTCTTAGTCATTGCCAACACTGGGTGGCATAATTACAATTAAGAAGAATATGATTTGCATCTTTTTCCTCTTTCTCACAAAGAGGACATTTGCTTGGTCTCTCAAAACCCATCTTCCTAAACCTGTTAGTCGTAAGAATCTTATTATGGAGAGCTAACCAGTAAACATGACAACCTTTGGCAAACAATATTTATCCCTATATCCAATGAGTGCTAAGTGTTCCATTCATTCTCGTGAGAGATGGGTTCGTGTGAACCACTACTTATGAAACATGGGTCAATGAGTTTGACTCAAAAAACTACACAGTTGAATCCTGATAGCAATATCACAATATTTATCCCAACATAAATAATTGGGTATAGCAGTGTGGGATCTAAGTTGGTTGTTCACGAGGAGCTTATAACCATCCTTGGTGTTATATTCTTTAGTCTTTGACCCACCCTGTACTAGGGAATCATTTCCTAACTGGAAATTCAATTTCCTCTTTGCTTGGATCCTTACTAGCTCTGCTTTCTCATGAGCAGGAATATCCATATCTACTAGGGATCTCCATTTCCATCCCATGGATAAATCTCCCTCATCTTCTCCAATATAATCCTTAACATATTTCTCCCATCTTGGCTCTAGAATATTCTTGGAGATTTAGAAGTTGGAAGGTTTTTCCATAGCTCTAAAGCCTCCCCAAGAAGCAGACCATAATAACACTTCCTCATCCCTACCTAAATTCCATGTCAATTTGTTTGTAATAATCTTCCTGCAGTCCATCTTAAAGTTCCAAATGTGAGATCCTCTAGTAGGGGATTTTTCTCTAAAAATACTAGAAGATTCTTGGCTTTTGAGATACTTATGAGAGAGGATCTTAGCCAAATTCAAATGAGGATTCCTATACATTCTCCAAACTAGCTTAGCCCCTAGAGATTTGCTCTGAACCTCAATATTATTTATGCTTGTTCCCCATTGCTCCTTAGCTCCACATACCTTATCCCAAGCCATTAGAGATATTTTTATATTCTCACCAGTGCCCTGCCAGAAGAAAGTTCTCATATGTCTATTTAAATCTTTCTTAGTAGACACTGGGAGGTTGATGCATGATAGCTGGTAAATATGAATTGTCGATAAGACCAATCTAACCATAGTCGCTCTCCTAGAAGAAGAAGGTTGTCTTCCTTTCCACGAGTCCATCCTCTTCAAGATATTTTCTATTATAGATTCCCATAATTTAGATGAGCTATTACATATAGCCAGAGGAATCCCCATGTATTTGCATGGCATCACCCTTTTTTGAAGTTCAAGATATTGCAAATTTCCTTTTCCATCATGGGGTCAGTATTAAAGAAAAAGATTTCTAATTTCTCAGTGTTGATTTCTTGCCCCAAGGAAACATAATAGGATTCTAGGATACCCTTGTAGGCAGTAGCCTTGTTCCTTTTTCTTTGCCCATAAAGCATAGTGTCATTGACAAATTGTTAATGTGTGGTGGGATCTAGTTCACTAGTGATTTTTATGCCTTTAATATTATCCTCCTCTCTAGATCTAGTAATCGCTCTCCCTAAGGATTCTGCCATTATTATGAATAAAAAGGGGGAGATGGGATCCCCTTGTATCGGGCCTCTATATATGCTGAAAAAACCTTCTAGGGTACCATTAACCAGAACTAACATTTTGGGAGTAGAGATGAATTCAGAGATTAAATTAATCCAAGGTTTAGCAAAGCCAAAGGCTTCAAGACACTTACAAAGGAAGCACCAGCTGACTTTATCATAAGCTTTTTTTTATGTCCAATTTAATAAGCATACTAGGTTCTTCGTTCTTTTCAATGGAATGTATTGCTTCTTGTGTAATTATTACTCCATCATAAATGGATCTTCCAGGGATGAAACCATTTTGTTCTTTACTAATTAAAAAGGGGAGTAGATTTTGTAATCTATTAGCTATAGTTTTAGTAAGTAGTTTATATATTGTATTACATAATGCAATCGGTATGAAATCGTCCAAACTCTCTACCTTATCCTTACTAGGTATTAATACTAAGAAGGTGTTAATAATTTATTTAAGCATACTGTCAGAGTTTCTGACACCTTCTAGGGCTTTCGTAACTTCATCCCCTATAAAGGGCCAACATTTTTGGAAGAAGCCAACTGGGAACCCATATGGACCTGGAGATTTATCTAGGTTCATTTGCATAAGGGATCTTTCGACTTCATCTTTAGTAAATTTAGCCATTAGTTCTTTGTTTTGGCTTCGTGTTATTAGTTTGGGAATGTTTTTAATAATGTTTGTTTGGTCTTCTAGGTTAGAGTCATCTTCATTATTGAGGATATTCTCAAAATAGATAACTGCATTATTTTCAATCATTTTTGGATCCTCTAAAATAATGCCATTACTCAACCTTATTTTGGTTGTTCTATTAATCACCCTCCTATACTTAGTGCTATTATGGAAAAATTTGGTATTTTTATCTCTCGCTTCTAACCATGTTTCCCTTGATTTTTGATGCCATAATATATCCTCCTTAGCCAATATATCCTCATACTCTCTCATCAACTATTTTTATTTCAAATAGAGAGGCTCATCCATTCCTTTTTCAATGACTATTGAAAGTACTTCAGCTAATTTCTTTTCCAAATTGACTTTGGACTCAAAAAAATTGCCAACGTGTTCCTTATTCCATATTTGAAGCTTGGTTTTAATGATCTTAAATTTCTTGACAACCTTGTTAAGCTTGGAGCTTGATACTTTTGCTTCTATCCACCAATGTTCAATTAATTTTAATACATTTTCATCTCTCAGCCACATCTAGACAAACGTGAAGGGGCATTTTTTAGGTCCTATGTCTTCCACAATCCTAAGTTGAACAAGATAATGATTTGATCTAGAAATTGGCATAATCTCAGCCTCTAAGATATTCAAAAAGTTCACTAAACTTCCTCTTAGAAATTATCTGTCCAATTTCTCAATAATGTTGTTGAAGCCCTGCCTTCTATTATTTTAGGTAAATGTTTTTTCTATCGTTTTAATTTCCAAAATATTGTTTCTCTTGATCCATTCCATGAAATCCAAGTTAGCCCATCACAGTTTCTTACATCCTCCCCACTTCTCTAAGTGACAAGTTATGGCATTGAAATCCCCTCCAAGGATGCATAACTGATTTAGAACCTTGTTTAAATATTGCTCAATTTCTTCCCAAACAAGTGTTTAATCTTTGGTTTGGGTAGGTCCATAAACATGTATGGTAAGGAAACAAAGGTTGCTCCTAATACACTTTACCAACCACTCATCCAATTATTTTTGCATTCAATCATAGTGAACACGACAGACCACAAATTCCATATAAAAGCAAGCCCGCTAGAGGCTCCTTGAGCTCTTGATCCAACAACATCCCTAAAGCCAATCTTTTTTTAAATAAATCTAAGTCTTCCTTATTCAATTTAGTTTCCTGGAATAAAATGATGTTAGAGTTAATGTTAGATATGCAACATTTTATTAAGCACTGCTTGTTAGGGGCATTCACGTCCCTAACATTCCATGTGATGAACTTCATGATGCCTTGGGAAGGATCTTCCTCTTCCCTACATAAAAAATATCCATGAATTTGGTATGGCATTCAGCTGAGCCATCCTTGACCCTAAGCTCGTATAAGGGCTTCCTTCCTCTTTTCTTACAAATTTAGCACAATTTGGAGTTTTTCTTTTCCTCCCCATCTTGTGCAATACCTAGTATCTCATCTTGCTCTTCATTTTTAGAATCGTTTAACCCTACCATAATTTCCCCTATATCCAATCCTTGAGAAGGGATGTCACTTTCAGGGACCTTGCTAATAAGCAACCTCTTTTGAAGGGCTAGTTCCTCCTCATTAGCTATTCATCTACAAATCTCTCAATGAGGTCTTCAGTTACATCATTACAAAGATAGTTCACAAGGCTATTAACCTCCTTTTCATCTTTATCTGTTGTCTCCAATTCAACTTCCTTCACTTCATTAATATGACTACTTTCCTCCGAACAATGCTTACTACCTAAAGAGAACCTAGGAGCAATATCCCAATTGTTCACTTGCCCCTTCAATATTGACAAGGAGTTGATATCTACCATTGGCTCTAGTGGATCTTTGGGCGCCATTACACTAGCCATGGTCTTGCTCTCCTCTCTTCCCATTTTCTCATTTCCATTGTTGCTAACTTTCATCATTTTAACTTTCTTGTCTGATTCTAGAAGTCTCTCCATCCTATTTATTTCCTTGCCACTGGCATCATTGGGCATGCTTGGGAGATTGACCTCCTTATTACACATATCCTCAGATTCAATAATCTCCCCTTCTTCTCCTTCTACATTCACTTGATCATCGTCTTGAGCAATGTTATCTTCAACCACAAATCCACCCCCAAGATCGTTGAACCTAATGTTGACCTCCTTAACCAAGGGAGGTGTCTTAGGTTGGGAACTATCCATACTGAGATCTAAATCCCTCTTATTGTTAATTGAACCCTTAAATTTTTTGGGTTTGATATTATAAGCAGTTTCCTTTGTTCTAAGTATAATATTATTTAAAAATTTAACTTTGATATCCATTTTCACTAGTATCACACAATCAAAGTATGAATATATATTTTGCTTCAAATCTTACAAAATCCCCTAATTGACTGCCAATTTTCTTAATGATTACCTTATCCATTAATTCAATAGGGAGATTAGGGAGCATAATCCACCTATCTACCTTAAAATATTTTAACTCTCAGTGATTGAAATTCAGGGTCCAATCTCTGAAATTAAAATCATGCCCTAGATATTGAGGAGAATCGCCAGAGAGAAAAGCCTTTTTCAATTTAACACTATAACAATCAATCTAAAAGAATCTTAAGGTAGCAGTTATACCTACCTAGCCTTTATACCTTTCTTGAAACCACTCGGCCACCGTTTCACTAGAGGTCCCCAAACCACATCCATCTAGCAAAGATCTCGTAAGATAAGTAGTGCTTACGTAATTCATCTATGATATCATTGTTAATATCAATGGTGATATTATCTTCGAAAGACAAGGCCGAGGGTTTTTGCCCTAAATTTGGCTCTGTCACCATAGATTTTGCCTTAAGGTCCTTGGACAACCCAATAGCTTTATGATTCCGATATCTTCAAGCTGTTGTGGGAAAAACCTTGCTACTATTTTTGTTTAAATCAATATTTTTAAATCCTCTAGGGTTACCTCTCAAACTATTTGTGAGAGTCGATCTCATTGCTGGTTTTGGGGAACCTTCCTCACAAAAATGCAGTAGATGAAATCTATCGGAGTGATTATCCCAGGAAGGATGCAAAGCAGGAGGATGCAAGATTGGGATGCCCTAGTTCCGACCTTTCTGGTTTTTCTGGATTTGACAGTTTTCCATCCAAGATTTTCAATCAGTAAGGAAGGAGAATCCAACCTTGATCGGGAAATGCAGAAGAAAATCCATTAGAAACCTATAGAATTGCGTATTTGATTTTGCTAAAAAAATAATTCTATTTTTCTAAGATCACTTGTGAAATTGAATATCGTAGTAGAGCCATTTTTTTATAATATATTTTTTATTAATATTTTACCTAATATAGAAAAATTATATTTTTATAGAAAAATCTAATTTTTTATTTTCCTATGGACTTATTAGTTCCTGCCAAAGGCAGGAATACTTATGCATTCATGCAAAAAAAATTTGCTATTAGTTGAACCAATCATAATATTGAATTAAAAAACTTGACAAAATTCTATGGTTAATATTTATTTCTTATTTTAAATAATTATACAAATATCATTTTTCTACAATTTTATTGGTCCATATAGTAAACAGTCAGTGCAAAAATCATTTTTAAAAAAAAATTCCAATTGCATTTTTAATGTACTCAATTACTTACATCACATCAAATGTCGAATGGGGGGTCTTCAATTAAAAATTAACTACCCATATGCCTTTCACAAGATGAATTTGCTTTCAACAATAAGGTGGCATTAAGTGCAAGTCTCCATCAAATGTATTCAAAGAAAATATGCAAGAGATTTGAGAGGATATTGTCTTGAATATTTGGTAACTATAATTATGAATTTCATTGGGTAATTTCCAAAGCTCTCTAATATGGACCATTCAATGCAAAATTTATTTTTTCCAAAAAATAATAAACTTTTTTTTTGCAAATATTGTTAATATTAAAATTTTTGAATGACAAGAATATTAGATTCTATCGCTGTTGTCTATGTCATGCATTTTGACTAATTATACACTCTGTTAAAATCATGTCTTTTCACATAGGTTATTGTTGTATGATTTATACAAAGCAAATATGATGCAATAGATTTGAGAAGATATTGTGTCCAATATTTAGTAGCTATAATTATGAATTTCATTGAATAAATTTCCAAACCTCTCTATAATTATGTATGTCTTGTTGGTAGAGTACAAATTCAATTCAATTCCATAATAATCTTCTATGCATAGATAAAAAATATCTTATAAGGTTAGATTGCATATTGAATGCATAGCTCATTTTGAAAACCTTTGAACAATTTTAAATGTTTTATGATTGTGAGTTTGTTCTCACACATGCCTTGGATGCACGTAGTGTTCACTTGGTTTATGTAGCTTGAAATTTCAAGTCAATTGGTCATAAGAATTCACATGTTGAAGTTCATTTCATTTGACATATACTATTCTCTACATATTACTCTAGTTTTTAGTTATAGATACAAGACCTTGTTCATCTATTTTTACTTTATTGTTGACAATCTCAAAAATCATGTGAAAATAAATTTTTTAAAAGTTTGCGGATGTAGGAAAGCCAATCTTTGGGCACATTTGCAAGTACCATACAACACTAAAAACATAATTCATGGATATATATCATTCAAAAAAATATTAATTACTGCATCAAGTTACAACTGATAGTGGTTGTAACAGAGATAAGTAGCATTCAAACAAGCAAACATTCATTTTTTATATCCATTATATTAGCTCCATAGTGACACACTTTCTTAATATTACTCTATAATGCATGCTACTCTACATTGATTTACTCCTACTATAGTTTACCTTAAAGTGGATATTAAGATTATATATATTACATATTGTTGTACATGCTTCATTCACATCTACTCTAATTAAAATAAAATATTGTAATTTATTTATGTCATGTTGCGACATTTGTCACTATAATTCATATTTCCTATATAAAAGTTACATTTCAGTTGTTATAGTTTCATATTAATTAGCTTTTAACAAATTACATTTAACTTCGGCAGGAACTTTGACGCTTTGTGTCCTTGTTCCTTTTGAACCTCCTTAAATACAAGTGCTAGTTAATAAAAATTAAAATACAGATTTGATAGGAACTAATAATTCATAACCCGAAATAAATAAAATAGGTATGCACTTTTCTTTTCCCTACTATATCAAAGGTGCAATTGCAACACGTGCATGCACATGGTCTTTACTGATAATATTTGTTGGCTACGCACTACCTAGCATTTTAGAAGATGCAGGATTTAATCCAAGAGAAAGGACATTAAATTTCCTTTGCATATAATTCTCTCCGCTTTCTTATCGCGGAGTTGCGGGAGGCCTAGGGCGTCTTGTATTTGGGCAAGCGACCTTCGCTTGTTCCATTCCGCGATCTATAGTCTTTGCTCGTCACTGTATCAGTCGCTGAACCAGAGCATCACCATGAACACACCTCGGTAAGCACTAACTGTAACACTACATTCTTCAGCTCTGCACATTTTCTCCTTACTATTACTTCTTTCAATCGAAGTATATGACAATAAAACCCCAGGTGAGATTGCCACATGCCGATAAAAAAAATTGAGGGCAGTTTATTTTAACAAGATTTCAAGGTTAATAAGGTTGGGGATTCAGAAAAATAAAATTATAGTCAAGGCAGGAGCAATTCTTTTGTAGGGGTTTATTTGGCAGTTTTGCTCCAGATTTTCTGAAGCCGGTTTTTCTAGGGTCTGTGGGAATTTTCTAGGCCCGGGGGTTTAAGACGCAGAATTTGTTTTATTAGGGCTTGGCATGGCGGCCGGCAGGCATGGAGGCCGCAGAGACGATGAATTCAGGGACAGGGACTCGTTTTTTGTGAAAGAGATGGAGGAAAATGAACGGGGCAGGAATCGAGACGTGGACCGCCACCGTGACAGGGAGTGGGAAAGTGATAGGGTTAGGGAGCGTTCGAGAGACTACAGGCCTTCTAGGGCTCGGCACAGGGAAAAGGAGCACAGGGATCGGAACGGGGTTTATGCTTCTGGTTACTCTTCCTCGCCGCCTCGGGTTCAGGGTGATAATAATTATAGCCACGGTCAGGCGAGCCACAACAAGGATATGGATAGGGAGCCTGGGGAGCTTTCTAGCGGGAGTGTTTCCGAGGAAGACGGTGGTGGCTCTTGGGTTGCTGATCATGGACCGGGATTTGATGCGGGTGTAGGGTTTCGTTCCAGTCAGTCTGTGGAAGGTGAAGTATGCAAGCCCGAACAGATGAGTTTTAGTTCTCCTGTTCAGAAAAAAAGGAAATATTCTCCAATTGTTTGGGATTTAGAAGAGAAGCCCGCCTCCCCTGCTACTGCGCAGGCGAGGACGGCGAGTAATACTATAGGGTCCTCGAGTGCTGTAGATGGTGTCGTTTCTTCTAAGGTAAGCCCCACTAAACTTCCTCCGCCCCCTCCGTTACCCCCCTCACTTTTAGCGAATTCTAATCGCCCTGGAGAGTTGATGTATCCTAATGCCAAAATTACTTCTTCTCCCGGAAACAGAGGCACCGCTCAGGGTTCTGCATCAAGAGTAGGAGCTGCTGTTGCTCCTTTAAAAAATAATTCTCCCAGCAAGTCAGCGGGCGGATTATTTGATTCAAAAGGACCTACACCTCCATTTCTCTACGGAGGATTTGAAGATTCAGTTTCTCCTCCCTCGCCCAATCCTAGTGTTCTAGGCAATGATAGCAATGAGAAAGTGGATGGTACTAGTGTTAGTTATATTCCAATGCAAGATCGTCAGTTGTCCCCATTGTCAGAGGAGGAAAGAGAACCTGGGCAGTTGCCCAACAGCCCCAAGCAGCTTGAAGATGAGGAAGAGTCTTACCTCCATCCTACTCGGTATATTTCCACATCACGGTGGGCAGAGGAGTACAATTCCCCCAGAGATTTGAAGTCTGAGGATGAAGGACTGGGAAAGAGGAAAAAACGGTCCACCAGCATGGACAGTGAAGAGGGGAGATACCCATCTGAGCATAGTGGTATTAACAAGCAGGGTAGTGGTCAAAGTATATCTCCCGAACTTGGTGAATACACAGGGGAGAGATTGGGAAGTTCAAGAGGAAAATCAAGAAGTTCTGATGAAGAAATGGGACAAGTTGGAGACAGAGATAATGAGAAGGTTGTGAGAGGGGATGAACTTTATGATCAGGAGTTGAACCAGCGAGAGCTTATGGACTTGGACAACGGTAATGATAGTGAAGATGTTAGTCACGATCAACGACCTCAGTCAGAGTCAGATGATGAACCTGATTCTGCTGTTCCGGTTGAGCCGCTTGTACCACCACAACGGACAATTGACATGTTACAGGGTTGCAGAAGTGTTGATGAATTCGAGAGGCTCAATAAGATTGATGAAGGTACTTATGGAGTTGTCTACAGGGCTAAGAATAAGAAAACTGGGGAAATAGTGGCTTTGAAAAAGGTAAAGATGGAAAAAGAAAGAGAGGGCTTTCCTTTAACTTCTCTGAGGGAGATAAATGTTCTGCTTTCCTTCCACCATCCATCTGTTGTTGATGTAAAGGAGGTAGTCGTAGGAAGCAACTTAGATAGCATTTTTATGGTTATGGAATACATGGAACATGATCTGAAAGGACTTATGGAAAGCATGAAACAGCCCTATAGCCAGAGTGAAGTTAAGTGTCTGATGCTGCAGCTCTTTGAGGGTGTTAAATATCTTCACGACAATTGGGTACTACACAGGTATAGAACTCTTTGGTTTCTTCTTATGTCTGCAAGTGCACACAACATTTAAGATATATTTGTTTTATTCATTCATGAGTTAAGAGGAATGAAATGTTGTCTCTTCCTTAAAACTTGGACTAAGTGGGAGCATTCTGTTATGTTGATCATTTTCAAGGGACTTGAAAACGTCAAATCTTCTTTTAAACAATCGGGGTGAATTGAAGATTTGCGATTTTGGTTTGGCTCGTCAATATGGAAGTCCACTGAAACCTTATACCCTGATGGTGGTCACATTATGGTATAGGTATTATGGAAACTCTTTTTGATATTTTTTGAATAATGTCTTGTGGAGTTTATTATAATTTTCTTGTATTCATGTAAGTCCTTATTCCATTCCTTCTTGCATTGTTACAAGTTTATGCCTCGTCTTTTTGGTAACTGGTGTCAAAATCCAATATCAATGGATGTTTTAAAATAATCAAGCCTAGCAAACATCCATGCTCTCTCAACAATATTACAATGTACTTATTGTTTTTGTTTTGTTACTAAAAAGAAGCATGCCATGTCATGTCCGGAATTGGCTGCTACTTGTAAAGATATAATTGCATTTTACATTATGTAGGAAATTGTTTTGATGACACTCAGTCTGATTACTGTAGGATGGTTGCAAGTTCATGCTGAGAGTAGTAAATGAAAATTCTTTTGGGGAAGCTATAATGTTTTTACCTAATACTATTCTATTATTAATTATTCAGAGCTCCAGAGCTTCTATTGGGAGCAAAACAGTATTCAACAGCTATCGATATGTGGTCTCTTGGATGTATTATGGCGGAACTTTTGGCAAAGGAACCTTTGTTCAGTGGAAAAAGTGAAATTGATCAACTAGACAAGGTACATATTTATTTTTTAACTCTGTATGCACTAAAATTTGATCATGTCTTATAATGTTCCATTTTATACCCTCTAGATTATATTACTGTGCTTTTTTAGTATTATGTTCTCAGGAAGTATTTAATATTTTGCTGATGCAGATATTTAGGACCCTGGGGACTCCAAATGAAAGAATATGGCCAGATTTTATCAATTTGCGCGGTGTGAAATGCAACTTTGTAAAGCAACCGTAAGCATTCTGGTCTTCTTTACTCCATATTGTCTCAAGCTTTTAATACTTATAATTACAGAAGCATGCCGGCATTAGCACAGCAAGCACTATTTTTCAGTGGATTGGTTTCTTGTTTTATTTTATAAGCAATTTGTTGCCTTAAACATGAATCTACTCTATTTTAGTGTTTTTTTTCGTTATGAAGTGTACACTTATACAATTCTAACACAGGTATAATAAACTTCGGGATAAATTTCCACCGACATCATTTTCTGGAAGGCCAACTCTATCAGAAAGTGGGTTTGATCTTTTGAATCGACTTCTTACATATGATCCCAGCAAGGTTACATGTTTTTTTCTATTTATTTTGTGGTTATTATTTTTTGCAGCTAGTTCTGGGGATGCTAATGATAAATTGAAGTAGATATTATGTTTATTAAGCTGATTAGTATTCTAATGTAAGCTGCAGCGAATAACAGCGGAGGAAGCCCTTAAGCACGAATGGTTCAGGGAAGTACCGCTGCCAAAATCGAAAGAGTTTATGCCAACATTTCCAGCTCGAAATGATCATGATAGGTGTGATTTTTTGCTAGAGATTGTGAATTTCATTAGTATACTGACAAAGCTTAAAAGTTTACAAAGACATAGATAATATGCTTTTTAAGCTAGATATAGACTTTTAATGTATTAATGGATGACTTTGTTTAGGCGAATGCGGAGGATTCTGAAGAGCCCAGATCCTTTAGAAGAGCAACGGAGAAAAGAACTTCGGCAAGGTGAATTAGGTTCTGGTGGCTTGTTTTGCTGATTTTAGAGAGGGTACTCTGTCAAAGAACAGGCTTGCACCCTGGAAGGCATTTGTTCCTGAGGTACACATGGACATTGTTCTGGTTAAATCTTCAAGAAAGATATTAATCAGCACTCAGAGTTGCTTAAACTGTCCTGAAATTTTCAATAATCCATAATGTTGATGAGCAGGCTCCTCAGATCACATTTGTAAGTGGAGGATGTCAGTATCTTGCTTTTGCCACCAAGTGAAATATGTTCTGGAATTTATTTTATTCTTCAGGGTAATGGTTCTAGAGTGAATCCTGCATGCAGCTTGCATCGCAAGGTTTGGCTTAAGGTCTTCCATTGGGTTACCTCAGGTTCATTTGAAGATTGTGTATGTAACATATTTTCTTTTAGAATAGTATTAAAGCTAAACAAATTTCACCAAAGCTGTGCGATGCAACCGATGTTTATTTTGCGATATGTGAATTTGTTATATTTTTAATCTTGCCATTGTGTTTGCAAGAGAACGACTGGTGATAAGTGGAGGACATTTGCACTTTATACCACAGAAGGGATTGAAGGCATAAAGCACTTTTAATTAAGGTAATAATGCTTATTCAATCTCTGTGGGACTATCCCAGTGAAGCTAAAGTTAGTTTTGCTTTCCATCAATGATGGATAACAATTGGTGATGGGCAGAAGTGAAAGGCAAATATCTATTCTATCATAATCATGTTTCTTATGTGGCCATTACTACTATATATAATGCACGTCATTTAGAAGTTAAAATATTTTTTGGTCTTGAGTGTGATGTTGAGGGCACGGGAGTCTTTTGGATAGCTAATTTATGAGTCATGTTCAAGTTGTTCTTTGGATTGATGTATCACAAATGTCTCATCCTTATTTTGCAAAGTGATGCTCAGTGTAATTTATCAGAACAAGTCCTCATAACAAACAAGAGGGGATATATATGTCTTGATAGAAACATTTGTATTAATCAGAAAGACTCTAGTCTGATAAGCCGCAGTTTGTTGGACACTGACATTTGAATAATTAATGGCCTGCTTAAAGCACTGACCCTATTTTTTCATCCTGAAAGGAATGCATAGAATCTACACAACTATTGAAAAACACACTTTGTTTTTTGTTTACTTTGCTCCTGCCCTTTGCCTATCCTCATTTTTCTTTTGCAGATCTCACTTGCACTCTTTCTGGATGTATTAGTTTGCTCTTGTACGCTTACGCGTGTTTATCTTCTTGTTAGAGGCCGAGGGCGTTATCTTGGGTCATCTTGTGCATGTGACAAAGTTTGTCTCATGATATATTTTAGGACTGGTTATATTTTAATTCTGGGGGATGCAGGTGATGCATGCCAAAAAAATCTCCTAAATTTTTTCCTTAAATAATACAATTTATTGGACAATTTTGAAGATCAATTTTGTGAATTTAATTGCAGTTAGTGTAAGAGAAGGTCTTATGTATTTCTCTATCCTAATAGTTTGTGTACACAACATTTCGTTGGATATCTAGACACCAGATGACTTTGAAATTTGCAAATAGTAAATTTCAAATATTTTCAGTTTAACATTAAGAAATGCTGTTCATGTCAGTGAAAACTATATGTGGTGTGCAATTAGGAAAAAATGCTCATTAGCTCACTTTCTTCTGAAGATAATCAAACCTTATCGTTGTGAATGCTATACCAGTTGGCATAATAAGTCAAATTAGGTCCCTTATATTTTGTTCTTTACCTTTTTGTGCATGTCTTGTTGCTTTTTTGTGCATGCCTAAAGATTATGATTTATATATGAAATAAAGATCATAGTAAATGTTAAAAGAGTTCCTTTAATGTGGGAAATGATTAACTTCTATATTGATATATATTTTTCTAAAAAAGTACATAAAGTTGTTTTTGTTAATCTGAAAAAGTAACAAATATGTCTTTGGTGAATATGTTCATACAATACTTGGAACAAGAGCATCAAACTTATGCATCTCTCTTAATTTAATTTCCCTACTTTGCAATTTTTATGGAAATCATTTTTTCTGGTCCAGCGACATGGATTCTTTTATTTATAACAGGAACTATTGAAGATGGCACCAACAAGACATTTGTTCTGATGGAGTTCTTATTGAAATGTTAAGATTATGTCATTTTATCCAAAAAAGAGTTGAAGATATCTTTCAGTGAACGCTATTTGAATCACTGGGATGATAGGTTTCTCTGTATATTCTTTCAAAATTCTGTAGCTTACCCATATATATTGCTACAGATTTCAATTGGAAAATTGATCAAGGTCTACAGCTGTGGTAGTCTGTAATATTTTTATCCAATATCAGCAAATTGATTAGCCTTTGGGCTTGCTTTGTAAATCTACCAAAATTTATTCAAAGTAGTAGTATTAACATACATTTAGGCTTGCTTTGTAAATCTATTTGAATTGGCACAAATAGAGGAGTAGCAGCACGGTTATTATGGCACAAATAGAGGAGTTTTTATGAATGTAAATGTGATTTTTTAAGGGGTAATAGAGAAGGCTTTCTGGGTACTACAGAAATGCCAGGATTTATGTTATACTGAAAGGAGACAACGGGCTTACAAATGACTTTTTCTTTCTCTTTTATTGAAAACAAGATGGAGAGAAATTTCTAAACAATCCATAATTACCAATGTTCATTTTGTATTTATTTTTTTAAAATCAAATAAAATTATGTGGAATCAACTTATTTTCCTTGTCTAAATGTGTATCTACTTGCTTGATTGTTAATGACATCAGAATATTCAGCTGAGTATGTATTTTACTATTGTTTTGAACTTTTGAGAATAAAACAAACTTAAAGAAATTCTGTATTATTTATCATATTGAATCAACCTGTGTATTCAACTTTTAAAAGTTTGGTCACTACATCAGCTATGCATGATAATTCTCTCAAATTTGTCCTGGTTTTTTATTAATTATATGAATGTCCTTAAGAATTTTAAATTTTGTCCTGTGGACAAACTGGTCCAGTCTAGCTATCATATAATTAATAATTATGCTCATGTACCTTAAGCTAATTAAGTAATAGTCATATATTGGAGCTGTAAAATGCTGTATATTAAGTTAGTCTAGCTATTAGAATAAATTGTCAATAATGTTATGCTAGAGACTTTTCTGCATTTATTTCTTTTGCCGATCCATAAATTTTATAAACATATTTTCCTAGCATGCTTTACTGCTAATTTAATTTTGATGGATAAATTTGTTCTGCAATGTTTCAAATTATTGTGCCTGGTCTATTCATGTTTGTTTGTAAACAAGTGGTTATATGAAAGTGGTTTCCTTCAGTGTTTGATTTCATAATTCACTAGGTCTAAGACTAAAATCATAGCACAAGCATGTTGTAGGTTTAGTGAAGTTTATTCAAATACAAATTAACACACTTTACTAGAATTTAAATAAATGCAAAAGTACTTTTGTAATGCAAATCGCGAGTTTTGATTACTCTATTCTCTGCACTGTCTTCTCTGTTATTGATTTGGTTCACAATATTTGTCTAATGGCATCTCAAGCTATTCTCAGATGTACTTACAACTTCTTATTTCAAACTTTTATCACATTTTTGTAATTTGTATTTCTGCAAAGCATTTCTGCAGGTTTTTTGTTTTTTTTCCATCGAGAAGTATTTAGTCCAATCAAAATATTCTTGCTCGGAATATTGAAAAGAACATTATTGTATAAAGGCTCATCACATTGGAGAGTTTACTTTTATGGTTGCAATGTTCATGACATTTTCTTGCAAATGTGATCTGCAGTACCAGAGCCAGAAGGTTCAAGAGGGGATGAACTTGACAAAATTTTATCATTTGGGAATCTTTCATAGATTGGTTGTCTCATTGCATGTTCCAGGGATGATTTGGCAGTGTGGTAGAGGTACATTGTCATCCTTATTTCTCTTTTTGAGCAAAGTCTACTGTCACTTGATGCATCCGTTTTACCTGCTTGGTTGAAGTCCATGACAAGTACATCTACAAGATGGATGCTCTATGCGGCCAAAGGAAATTTTGTTGTGGTAATCTGGTATTTTGGACTTCTATAACCATGTCTAGTTGGTCGTGTCTTGGTTATAGTTTTCATTTTACAAAATTGTTGCCTCTTACGTCTTGATATTTTGGTCATGTTCATGGCTTTTTCATTTGTGGAATCAGATTTTCGTTGTTTACATATATCTCATTTCAAGCAGAAAAGACTGGTGTGGATATGATGACTTAAATATTTCACCTTAGCAATTGAGTTTGGGATCTTTGCAATGAGAGAATCATTAGAGTCCAGAGTGCTTGATCATTTTACAGATAAGTGTGGAATGCATATGTTTTATGGCCTAGAGCAACAAAACTATTTCTGAAATGCATTTCCGATTTATCTATTCTGGAAAAAGTTTGACTTCCCCTTTACAGAATGCAAATTTGTATTTAATGTATTTAATATATATCCATGTTAGGCTGGTAAATTAGAAAATGTGATAGTTTCTGTTGAAACCAGAGCTAAAAAGAAATATATTAACTATTTGAAGCATTTAGGAAATCTAGAGTATAGTGTTTTCAATCTTATGGAATATTTTATTGTTTGTGATAACTCTATTGTTGCCTAGCTTTTGTATCACTCTAATCTTGTATTTGTCTTGTGCTCAAAACTAGGCAATCCTGAGATGTGTAACAACTAGCAGGTATTTGATATATCTTACCTGTCTTAGAAGACTAGAAGCAATTTAATATTAGGCAGTTCTAGCGATAAATTTATCTAGAAAGATTCTTGATAATGTAAGCCTTAAGGTACATTGCTTGGTAGGCATCTGGTATTCATATTATATGATATAAATTAGTTAAATATGATCTTCAGTTTACAAGGATTCTTCACATTTTCCTTGCATAGGCTGTCTTATACATGTGAATCAGGAGTGTGCAGAATACATGATTTTGTACAGATTGAATCATCACCATTCCTTGTTCTTTGGCCCATAGACACACAAGAATTTGTATCACTCTAATCTTGTATTTGTCTTGTGCTCAAAACTAGGCAATCCCTAGATGTGTAACAACTAGTATGTATTTGATATATCCTACCTGTCTTTGAACTCTAGAAGTAATTTAATTTTAGACAGTTATAGTGATAAATTTATCTAGAAAGATTCTTGATAATGTGAGGTACATTCATTGGTAGGCATCTGGTATTCATATTATTTGATAATAAATTAGTTAAATATGAACTATAGTTTGCTAGGATTCTTCACATTTCCCCCATAGGCTGTCTTATACATGTGAATCATGAGTGCAGAATACATGATTGTGTACAGATTAAATCATCACTATTCTTTGTCTGTTGGCCCATAGCCACACAAGAATTTCTGAAATGCATTAGAAGCTGGTAATGCATTAAGAATTTAGATTCTTGAAATGTTTTTCTCCTCTATCCCTTATACATGTGAAATTACAAGGATTTAAAAAATATTTTTGCGTATGTAGACATGCATACTTGAGATGCTTCACACTGGGGACATGTTCTTCTAGTTGGGATTTAGAATGAACATTACAATTGGTTGATTATTGGTTTATTATAGAACTTGGGAAAGTTTGAAGTGTTTCACGAAAGTCAACAATGTCTAAGGTGATAAGTAGGAGATATGTTACACATCAAGTCAAATTGTGATATTGCTATCAGGATTCAACTTTCTAAGGTATTTGATTCTTTCAAGACAAATGGCATGGGCTATTGTCCAATAATATATCATTTGGAAGAATATTATTTTTCTCAAGCACTCAAGCACTAAGTATTACATTTGTAACCATTAATACAATTTTGTATAGGTACTTAGCTAGTACTGGAAGGGCCACTGCTATGTCTATATCAACTTGATCAACTGATCATGTCAATGTGTGTGGTGTGGCCTTGACAAGGCTTGCCAGCCATGTTAGTCCCTATCAAAATATGAGCCCTAATATGTAATGTCCCCATTTTTCGTGAGCATCATAGTCATGGGATTAGTCTATTATTTAACCCTCATAGGCTAAGCATGGATAGAGGGTCTTTGTTGGTAGTGCCAAAGGCTATTTTCCCACTCCAGAGGTCAAGGATGTTCAGGTTTTCTCTTTGTTTGGGTCAGTTTGGTACACTTATAATCTATAACAAGTCATTTATCCAATATTTCTACATTTGGCAGAGCACCTAGACCGGCCTTAGTTGCAGTGGTGACCCTTGGCATCTTTTTTGATCAGTTATTCAAGGATTTACTAATTATAGCAGGGTAGGGGTTTATAGAGATGGACCCTTACTATTTTTAGTAAGACAGTTGGATGCACAATGGATATAATGGTTAATTCTCAGGTTGAGTCAGAATTGAGAAATAACGATTAATGATGGAGTTATAACATTATAATTTTTTTTTTTGATGGGTAATGGGCCAAAGCTGAGATCAACATGGGGCTTGAGTAGACTTGAACCCAAGACCTCCCAGATGAGAGGCTCACCACTTACTGCTGCGCTGTGGGGTGTTCCTCGAAAATTATATTTATTATTTATTATTATCAAAGTTCTACTTTAATAGTAATTAATTATTATCAAGTTATACTTTAATAGTAATTAATTACTATCAAAGTTATACTTTAATAGTAATTAATTATTATCAAAGTTATACTTTAATAATAATTAAATACTATCAAAGTTATACTTTAATAATAATTAATTATTAAGTGCATATCATTGATAAATTAAGTGGACTTTATTTAAAAGGGAGTTTTAAATGTTTAATAAAGTATACTATATATTTTAATATGCGCACCAAAAGGAGGGGAATATAATTAAATCAAGGTTACCTAGAGATGGGGAGACTTGAAGGTCTCCGGTACTGGTATTGGTACGACTATTTTTAAAAAATAGGAGACAAGGGTACTTGGAGACAGCAATTTTTTTTAATATAATTTAATAATTTCCAAGAAATATCATAGATTCATAATATAGTGCTTTGAAAACAAGAACAATCAAAAGTTTTAAGTGTGAACATTGAATATTAAAACCAAAGGCAAATATTAAAGACTAATAGTAATGTCATTTACTCATTTCATATTGTGTCATATAGAGTCTAATAGTTCAAAACTCACATTGCATATTTGATTTCCGAGTATCGCATATGATCATATCAGATTAACAATCACTGAGATTATCTTTACATATTCAATCTTCATGCTTCCTCTGATTAGAGTTGATGCTTCCACATGATGCAGACATGTCTGCAAGCGCAGGTCCGTTGGCAAACATGTATGCAAAATGTGGAAACGTCTGCAGGTCCGCTGGCAAACATGTATGCAAAATGTGGATGTTTCCCAATGTTACTTGGGGACGCATTTCCGGCAAAAATTGGCCCATCCTGGAAATGGGGACGTCCCAGAAACTCGGAAACTTCCGGAAACCTGTCCCCTGGCTGTCCCATAAAATTAATGTTCCAGTTTTGATAATTTGTTTGACTTCCACTCTCATGTGAACTCTAAACTTAAATTATTTAACACAAACATTATATGTTAAGGTTCTATAATTTATATAAGCATGTTTTATTCATGTTTTCATATGAATATTTAAAATTTCCCTATATATTTAAATTTTTCCTATTTTTTATATAGCTGTTCCCACTACCGTCCCTTGCCCTGAGAAAAAAAATCCCGTCCCGGAAACCCATTTCCCCGTCCCCCCGTCTCAACGATGTCTATGGAAATAGGAAAAAACATCCCAAAATAAATCACCAAATGACGGCTTGGCCCCAAATAAAATGCCAACGATGAATGCAAGAAAAAATGCCAAATGGCGAATGCAAAAAAATGCAGCCTGTTAAAGTTTCAAACAAAACGCAACCCATTTAAATAAACTCAAACAAAACGCAGGGATGGGAAATAAATTTAAAGTTTTTGAAACCTACCTTTCAAACGCTATCTACGGTTAGGGCTTCGTCTCAGTCCAAATGGGAAGTTGTCGGGCTTTTAAATACCTAAAACGATAGTCAAATTATATATATATATATATTTAATTTTGTGGCAGGAGACTTGAAGACTTTGAGAGACTTCCTCACAAAGTCTCCAGGCATTTTTGAAGACTCTGGAGACTAGAAAAGTCTTGGAGACGCATCTCCGTCTTCGTGATGCATCTTGGAGGGGGGAGATGCGTCTCTCGGTAACACTGAATTAAATGTTATATTTCAAATGCAACAAGAGAAAATACACTTCTAACTTATGAGAAGTGTATTCATGAAGCCTTAGGATTGATTTATTACTTGAGAATTATAAAAGCCAAAGGCAAAAGGAATTGGATTCATTCTTGATGCATTTGTTTATTGTGTTTGGGTGAAGAGAAATTTGGAACAAGGGTTTCAAGTTCTGATCTTTTAGAATTGAGAATTCTACCAAGGTTTTTGCACTTTGAATTGGCAGATTGATTCAACTAGAGGCCATGATTGAATTCAATGGTGAAGGAATTGGTGTTTAGAATCTATAACTATTTTTCAAATTAGCTTAGGGCCCGTTTTGTAGCGGGAATTAGATTGGAATTGGCATTTGTTAGTTCTCATTTCGTGGAATCCTCAGTTTGGGAGTGCAAATATGAAAATAGAATAGGAATATGTAAATGCTCATTTTGTCAAAAATGAGCATTTACATCTTCCATTTGAAAATGTCGAATTGGAATTTGAAATTGGAATTTGAATGGGGGAAAGCAAATTTTTAAATTTTTCATGTCTACACTTAATTTTTTAATTTTTTATTTGTGAGGTGGGATTTAATTTATTTTTTATTTGTTTGGGTGGTTTGTAACTTTGTTATTTATTTGAATTTTTCTAAAAAAAATTCAAATTTTTTGCCGAATTTTTTGATGAATTTTTTTGTCGATTTTTTTTTTCAATTTTTTTTTTAAAAATTTGATTTTTTATTTTTTTGAATTTTTTCTCGAATTTATTTTCCAAATTTTTTGTTTGTTGTTTTTCAAATTTTGGTTGCAGTGATTGTAACTTGGTTGCCTGCCACCAACTTTGGCTGCCTAAAACGGTGTGCGATTCCATTTTAAATTCAATTCTATTAATAAAAATGAATTATTAAATTCAAAAACATTAAAACAATTCAAAAAAATAAAAAAAAAATCATACTCAAATTCCAATTCCAGTTTCAAAAAGTGGAACCAAACGGTCTAAAATTAATCCAGAAATGAAAAACTGGATTATCAAATCCATGATTTGACCATTTCCAGCATTTGATCAAATCCATCATTTCCTAATTCCCCTACCAAACGGGCCCTTAAGGTATAATGAGCAGGTGTAATTGATAGTTTCCAGCCACAAGGTTCAGCGTGAGACATAATAAATTGCAGCCGTAGTAATTACAAGCAGCCCCGTGAGCCATTAAGGGTTCAAGAGTGCTTGGGAAGGGTTCCATTTCAGCGTTTAGTCATTCTCTGAGCTTCCAACATCCTTGGCGTTGGGTTTCTCATGTGCATTCTAGGTGGCTACATCATTTTAGAATTCACAGCAAGCTGCATTTCATTTGTAGGACTCATTTCTAGCAGCGTTAAAGTTTCAGGTTCAAATTCAGTTTGTAAGTAGCTTAATTAGTTTGCAATTGTAGAAGAGATAAGTTGCACAACAATTGTTTGATGAAATGCCAAGTCTATACTGCTCATAATCAACGTACTAGTTTTCATAACAAGTGTATGACGTAATGTCAATCAGTTGTAAGTGTTTGGTTTGCATGCCAAGTGTTTGATGATTTGTCAAGTAGCTTTAGTTGTTATTTCCAGTCACTTATATGCATAGCATTCCTATGACATTGTTGGTCAATCTTTTATGGTTAGAGGCATTCAAAACATCAATTGCAGCGTGCACGACCAAAACAATACAAATTGAAACAAAGAACAACTGGTAAAGACTTTGCAGGACAAGTGTTTGATGATATTCCTTCAGCCCATAGTCAAGAAAATTGAGGTAGAAATTTAAGGAATATTAAAGAGGTGGAGTTAGAACTTGTTGGGGCTTTACCAGTGGTATCCGAGCAATTTCTTGCCATCCTGTTGGGGTTGAAATCATTGAGCTCACACGTTTGATTTTGAGTGACCAACATTGTTGCAGTTGTTTCAGCTATGGAAAAATCCAGGAAATCAATTAAACTGGGAAACCAGTTGAATGGCATGATTATTACTAGGAAGTAGTCAAATGCCATAATGAAAAACTTGGAGAAGATTAAGAAAAATCAAGAAGGATTGATGAATTGCTTTCGAACCTGGCAACCACACACAATTTAGCACATTATATGACATCCATTTTTAGGGAGTCTACAGCACAAAACAAAAAAGATGAGAAACAAGAGGTCTCCATAGGTGGGACATAGAGAAATTAGACTTACATTAAGGGAGATGTTGGGCACAAATTATTTTATGATGACTTCCAGAATGGGGAGGAGCTAGTGATGTTTGAAGATAAACCAGTGGCATTCAAAAGCCTAAATAACCCTAAAAAGTTCTAGAAGAAGACTTAAAATGAAGGTATTTGAATTTTGAACCAGAAACAAATGTGGAGTTTGAGCAAGACACAACAAAGTATTTGTTAACCTATTTTCCATTCATTCATATGAGAAATATCATGTTTCTGTATTTATGTTTGCTGTTCCTATGTTTGTCACTACCATGTTTTCTATTCTTGCATTTTCTGTTTGTGCAAGGATGTGCATAGATACTATTTAATAAAGTCTTTTGGTTAAAGACTATATATTTATAAATATTTCAAAGCACGAGTTACTATGTTTAAGAGTCTTAGGATAGTGAAGTTAAAAATTAGAAGTCATGTATCACATGTTGGTTTAGACTTTAATATTTTCTATTTATATATAAAGTCAGATGTTAGGCTAGGTATTAAATCAAGTTAGTGTCAAATAATATTAATATCATCTAGATATTAGACTTCTTAATATATAATAGTAAATATCAAATATTAGCGTACATATATTAGATATTAATTCAGGTATAGTATTAGTTTATTATTATTTTTCTTTTAATAGATAATTGCATGGGGGGGCCGCACTTGTGGTTACATCCTTCTGGGCTTGGAACACGAAAAATTTACATTTAAAAAAAAAATTCTCATAACAATACCTATATTCTGCTTAAGCCCATTACATATCTTCCTTAAATGGCCTTGGTCCAAAATACTAGTTCAAGAAAACAACATTTAGCACCTTACTGCTCCATTGCTTTTCTTCCTTCACGTGGTGATTGAGTATCCCACAAGCTTTGTGTTGTTGTTACCACCATCAATTGTGGTTTTTCAAGAGCTCCTTCAAAAAGTTAATCCAATGTTCCCTAGATTAGGAATGGGATCAAAGGTCTGTTGAATTGTAATAAAGCCTTGGCCATTTTCCACCTTGGGCTTTGGATCCACCACTTAACATTTTCATGTCTAGGAATGGCTGCATATTCTCATGCCATTTCACCCAGACACACCTTTTGCTTCCTTTTTGTCGACTATATCTTCCAACCCTAGTAACCAAGCCATAATCATCAAAGCAATATCTAAATTTGATTATAATGTCTACTTTTGAGGATATTCTTGATTTTTGCCCAAAAATAACATTTCCAACAATACATTTTATTTACAAACAGTATTCTATAAATAAATGTCACAATTGCAAGAAAACTTAGAGAAAATTGTAGTGAAACCTCTGAACATGTCCCCAACCCTAAAACCCCCCCGTTCTCGGGACGTGGGGACGATGTTCCTGAATCCTAAGTTTCCTCACCGTTGCCCATTCTCCACCCATTCACAGCTGAAACACAAGAATGGCGAGGTGGACATGCAAGCGTCCCTGGACTATTTCTGGGATGTCTAGGTGTTCCCTGATGACTTGCAAATTTTAAAAAGGTTTTAAAAAATTGCAGGTTTTTAATTTAATTTTGGGTTCCATTCAATTTGCATGCAAAAACATTAAAAATGTTGCATTTCCAAGGGGCTTCAAACACGCCAGGTTTTTGAGAAAAATGCTTGAAAAATGAAGAATCCAAAGGCCACACAAGCCGAGACCCCACAAGGGGCATTGTCCCTTGACCCAATTGGGGATTGTCGATCCCAAACCCCCACTTTCATATTTATAAACGAAAGAAGAAATTGATTGTGAAATTTGTGATTAATTAACATCATGTGTTATGATCATAGATAATCCCTATTGAAAACATAATATTCCAAATACATTTGGATCCATTTCATAGCTTATTTCCATTAGCCAACAATATTAGGAATTGATGGGAAAGCATGATAGGATGTAGAGAGCTTCTTCTCTTCAATCAAGCCAAAGTACACAGAATGAACCTCCGAGTCATTTGGCCACTTGGCCCCACAATCATGGCGCATCCATCTTGGGGTTGGCGTACTTGATAAGGGAACTAGTACTGCTGCATCTCTCAGTCACACGTTTCACATTGATTTCAAATATGATTGCTTGTTAGAAATCAAATAAATAATGTCTAATATTTATACGCAATTTAATTTAATAGATAAATTAATGCTTCTAACAGATTTATAAACAAACAAATAATTGATCCAACCATATTTTATACCAATCACTTTTTGGAATATTGTAGATAGCTGTTCTTATTCTGAATTCAACTCAGAATCAAAATTTCCATTCCATACCTTAATTCAATTGGTTCTTCCTCCCTTGTACACCCTTCATAGCGGTGATTCCTTTTTGTTTTTGAAGAGATACACGTATTCACAATTGCCGTCTTTTCCTTCTAGTCACAGCTGTTCAAGGGCTGCTTGTTTTAATGCTAATTATCCATCGCTAAAGGTGGATGATAATTAATATTGTCTACATATGGCAAATTGTCGACTACTAGAATGTTGCTCTTGCAAGGGGTACACTTGATAACTGATCGCTACCTCCATATGTTTGTTTTTATTGTTATTTCATATTTAATCGCTTTCCAATAGTGTTTAATCTTAATTGATTCTTTAATGCAATCAATCATGTCTGGGATATAATTTAAGGTTGTGATCATATGGTTTATAAAGGCTGTGGTAGGATTGTTATCAAGCTGCGATCTTCTTAGTCTAGCAGGTGGAGAAAGGCTGCGATCTTCTTTTTCACCAAGGCCAGTTATTTTCAATTTGATGGGGCCATGACAGGTCAATATTTACTATTTATGGTCCACTTCTACACACCCCTCCCTCAGTGTCGTCTTCCAAGCTTGCAACAATGAAAGACATTTTGCAAGCATCCTCTGTCTGAAATTCTTCCTTCCTTGGAAAGCTGCTTGCCACTCACATGCTCTCAAATTAAAAGTTACCTCCATAGTTATGTCCTTGTACTTATCAATACCCTTAAATGCATCTTTTCTCTCTTCCATTGTTAAACTATCCAACTCTTGCCAAGCATCAATCAAATTAATTCACTCGTCCTCCTTCGTTTCGATGGCCCAATTTGCCAATCGATTGGCTAATGCATTACTTGCTTGGGATTTATGTGATATTCAAAATCCCTCACACTCCTCCAGCAAGTGCCAAATGGACACAAACTTATTTAATTTCCAATTCGGCTTCTTTCTCTTGCGCATCACATCTATCATGATTTATGAATCACTTTCCAGTGAATTTGATTACAATTCAAATTTCTGCACATTCTCAATGTAATCACTTTCCAGTGAATTTGATTACAATTCAAATTTCTGCACATTCTCAATGTAATCCAGGCCGTAGGAAATTCATCCTTCTTATTTTGTCCTATTAGCTGATTTATTAGTGTATATTGCTAGAATTTTTCCTTCTTGATCCCTTACCACACATCTAGTTTCACCCTTCGTTTGGGGGAACCCAACCAACTTTGGCTGTGTTCTTTATTGATGGATCAACCCGTTCCACCAATAAATTAAGGTTATTTAACTTAATTTTATATGGTATCAACTTTTTAGTTTTACTTAAAATTTTTAATTTGACTTTATTTTTAAATTATGAGTTATATCTATTTAAATTTGTATTGGGTAATAGTTTTTAATAATCTGTTTGTTTGAAATTAAACATTTAAATTTAACTCAAGTTAGATCACAATTTTATCAGCCCTTAGGTGAAGTTAAATATTAGTTTATTCAACTTAAATTCATAAAGGATATTAATAATTTTGTTTATTTTTATAATTAAGTTTGTTTTAAATTTTGAATTGAATTTATATCATCTAAATTTGTAACTAGTTCATATTTTGTTAAAATACTTTATGTTTTAAAATTTCAAAATATATGTTTAAATTGAAGTATTTTATTATTAAAATTTGTATCTGCATTATATTTTTTAATGGTTATGGAATTTAGATTGATTTTTTATATTTAATTTAATTTTTGCTTTATTTTTAATTGCTCGAAATTTATATAATTTGATTCACAATTATCCTTAATCTAATGATAAGATGCAATTTTATAGATATTGCATTGTTGATGAATATATATCAATATTCAATACATATTAGTGGAATATAGTAGCAATGATCCTATTTTCAATATTGCTCATCTACATTGAAATTATAAAAATTACACCATTTAGGTTATAAACCTGATTTTTTTAATGTTTTTATGTATTTTGATCAATATGTAGCTTTGTATTTTTTCTTTTAGGAATGGTCTATCCAACCATATCCATATTAGGGTCTTCAAAAAATATTTGAGGGTCTTCAAAAAATATTTGTTTGTGTTATCCTTGAAACTTAGTTTTGCAATTTTAAATGTTATTAGAGAATTAATTTTATGTTTCAAAAGCTATAAATGAGGAAAAGTAATTTTGCTGTTTTTACAGAATGGTGATCTCTTGCCATCGTCATAATCTGGGAATACTTATGCAAGAATGTAATGTCCCCTGGCTGGTCTTATGAGATTTGGGACTGACTCAATTGCAAGAATTGACTTTCAATGCAAGCCTGTACCCAATTCTTTATTTAATGGCTATTAATCTTCAATCTGATTTAAATAATTGATGGTTATTCTTCTATGATATAATCTATAGTAAGGATTTGATAGAGTGACCAATAAGATTGACAATTTTGTACTTTAAAATAACAACATCCTCTGCTATATAACCTCTGAGAATTTTGATATAGTGTTACTCTTTTAGCAGAAATTTATATATATCTACTATGCCAACAAATCAATAATACTGTTGGAATGACCAATTGAATTTCTGATATGATGAATTGTTTTGGAACTTCAGGAGGAATAGATATCCATCTACAAATATTAGATTTAATGTATAAACTATATCTGTAATCTGGAACTTTTCTTTCCTTTAATAGCTGTCTTTATGATGAGATGGTTGTCTTTACAACTACAGCATACATATTGTGTTTTTGGCTTAGTTGTTGCTCCTTACTATTAGAGACTATTGCCTTTAGGCTATATTGATTTCTATCAATAGAAATTGCTGCTCTCTCACTCACTGCCTTAAGTATATAATTTATACTATGAGCTTATTCTATCTTTATTAACATATGTTGCGTATAAACATGACTCGATGCTTGTATGGAGTATGGTATATCTGAAAGTATTTGGATTTGTTCATCAATTATCAAATATATACAAGGGAAATACCCACAGTCTGATAATCCCTGTGACAGTGGACGAGTCAGCTCCTATTGTTCCCGACGGCCTTGATATTTTGTTGAAATTAGTTGTATATTCTAATTTCTTTTTGTTGACAGTGCTCCTTTCCCAAAGTCCCGGTTGCCGGCTATTAGTCTTTACGCTGGCCTTTTCTTTAGTCTTTTATTTGTTGAACACTGACACATCGTATTTCCTTTCCTTCCGATGTATGAAACTGAATTGCCTCTCTCTGGTCGATACCTCTTCCCGTTCGTTCTCCCCCCTCCATCTGCGCGGAATCACTGTTTTGTATTCCCGTTAGAGTCTCACGGGTCGCGACTGCATATGGTTGGCTTTTCACGCTGTTAATATTGTCAAGGTCAATTTGTTAATAGAATTGATATTAATGAAGTCGATTTACATGGGATTGCTATTGAAATATATTTATTATAATAGACTTGGCCTTGTCGAGGGATAACATTCATTAACTACAGCTTGGATCATTTATTTGATTAATAAATCACTATGGCCATAATATGTATATTGTCGACGGTATGATACAACTATTGCTAAAGATATTGATGGATAGTATTTGTTCCATGTATTGATATATTTGCTTAGTTGGAAATATATTTGTTATGTAGTATTTCTTTATTAACATAAAATATTATGTATATTAAGATATAGAATATTAATGTGAGGATTAGTGTATATATAGTTGAATATTATAATATTGATATTAATATATTATATCAATTTTAATATTAATATTATTATTATATTATCACTACAGATATAATATATTATTATACAGCAATTTATTATTTGGGAATAATAATATGTTATATTATTTATTTATATTTATATTTATAATTCAATTTCATATTATAATTATAATTATTTATATTTTAATATAACCACAATTATAATTATTTCTCTTATTCATTTAATCAAATTTTACTATTAATTATTATTTATATTTAATGTTTATTTGAGAAAGGGGACATTACAAAGAAACATATTTTCAATTCCCTTAGGTCGGCTTCAATAGGAAGTTTGGTAGGCTTCAATAGGAAGTTTCAAACTATTGACTGCATCATCACTGAGGAGGCTCATTATTAGTTTTTTGAAGTATTTGTTGCTCTATTGACTTTAGGAAGGTTTTTGAATTTGTTTAACAACCCTTATTGCTCAAAAAATAGAGGGACATTGATAGTCTTGAGACCGTCATTGCATCATGTGGCTCTTCAAGATAGTTGCGAGGCACTTCTATACTCACATACTCTCAGACTTTTCTCCTAAGTATTATTGGAGTTAAGTAGGGTTTCCTGCTCTCACTAAATCCTCTTAGGTATGTCTTTCATCTATAAAATATCCATGCTGACCACGATTGCTTGCTTCACCATGAAGTGGTTGCTGTTTTTCTATTTGTAGATGATGTGTTGCTCTGCTCTTGTTCCCTCATCAATGACTTTAGTGGCAACTTGACGCATTTAGCTTGTTTTCAACCTCGATAAAACCAAGGTCAGTCTTTAACACCACTAACAATGCCTTTTCTAGGTTTCATTTCTTCTATAGAGGGCTCTTCTTGAGATAACCACTATTTCACTTGTAGTTTAGTTTAGGGTTCTCCTCTTGTTTTTGGATTATCTCTCGTCTTTGCAAGGGATACACCTGTTCTTGAGCATCAATGCTTCTGACTAAACTTATAGGATATACCTTCTAAGATGTGCCTTTTTGATGCAATGGTTAAATTTGACAATGCTGCATGGTTTTGAGGTTTAGGGCCTCGGCATGGTTTCTTGTGTTTGAACTTGGTTTGAGAAGTATTTTTTTTAGTTGTCAAGTTTTGTTGAGTTTTTATCACGTTGAAAATTTAGGTTTACTGAGTACTCTCTGAGTTTGATTTTGTGAACTATGGCCTGTGCATAGTTTGGTGGATCCCTCTGCATTCTTCTATTACCTTGGTTATAGGTGTTTGGCCCTTTTTGTTTGTGCCATTTCCAAGTGTAGGATATGGCAGCAACTAAAGTAGGGGAGATTCAATTGTTATTGGATGACATTGAAATGGTGGAGGAGTCATTGCCATCTAGTAGTAGGGTAGAGCCAAGTAGGAAGCCACAACCAAGTGCAAAGACCATACCCTCTATTGCCCAATTTTTTACTAGGATGGTGAAGTTGAAATTGTAAAAACTTTTTTTTTTTACTTAGATATGCAATTTATGACTGTGATTTTAGAAAACAATCATCATAAATTCATATTGGTTATCTTCTAGTAGCTATTTGTTGTATCTGACTTGACTTAATGAGCGATTTTGTAATCCATATGAGTTCAAGAATCAAATGTAATATAAAATACTCCTCATGATTTTTAGACCCATTTGATACATTTTGCATAAAGGTTGTGTTTGCGTAAGAAATTTAATTAATTTTTTTGTCGTCAGGTTTTGTTGAGTTTATAGGGAGTCTAAAATTTTGGGCTTTTGAGCAATCTATAAGTTTGAGTTTGTGAACTGTGGTCTATACATAGTAAGGTGGATCCCTCCATATTCTTCTATTACCTTGGTTACAGGTGCTTGGCCCTTTTTGTTTTGAGATTTCCAGGTGTAGGCATATGCCTCTTTGTTGTAATCAAAACCTACTGAATCGATTACTTATTTCTTTCAGTCCATCTTTACCATTAGTGGCATTGGGTGCCTCTCAAAGACCTTCAATTTGTGTATGGACAAGTATGGATTAGTGAGGTATTGCTCTTCCTTGCGGTTTAGTTTTGTAACATATTAATCCCGCTATACTGGTTGCATCTTTATATCATCCTGGCATTAGGAGCACTTTCAGACACAATGGTAGGCTTGTAGTACAAACATTTTCCTGTAATATTGGATTTGCTTGGTTACTTGTTGAATCTCCATTATATTTAAACTAGATTTGCAGTTTGGTCCCATCCCCTTGCAGGTTTTGACAGAATGTGCTCAGTGAGTGTTGAGTTTGTTTGGACAAACTTGGGGATGATTTAGATGGATCCCATTGAGCACATAGGGAGCCTCTCGATTTTTTTTTTGTTCGCCCACGACTTTGATTAGGTTGCCCTAAAACTAATTCCTTACCCTAAAAGTGCAAAATGCAAATAGCATTCCAAAATTTTGAACTTCCATTCTTGCTTGTCATTCAACAAAGAGAGCTAAAAACTGATTATTGAAGGTTTTACAATGGTGGGAACACAAAGTATTTTCTTAGTTTCCCCGATCGTATTTTGAGAATGATTTGTTATACTAACACGGATAAGGAGAGATATATGATGACATTGACTCAATGATTGAGGAGATGAAGATCATCATAAATGAAAAAGAGATAGACCTTGAAGGAGCTTTCTTCAAACAAGTGCACAAAATTATTGAAGAGAGATGGACCATAATGTTGGTAAAGTCATAATAGACAACGCAAAAAACAGCTATTGGGTTGTTGGTTGAGAAATTCTATTCACACTATTTTTGAACACCTTATGCAATCCAGTTTTTCAATCTTATGCTACAAAAGATTGAGAACAAAATTGATTGAATTAAACTGTTGTATGTAGCGGTAGAGGGGAACCGAATGTTTATCACCAATCACCACGTCACAAGACACATTTAAATCGTCTTCAAAATTGGAGCCATTGAAGGGGTAAGTGAAGAAATATAAATTTTTTAATTTTAGTTTCACTTGAGTAACTCAATTTTTTTTCAATTTAATTGTTTAAGTCATAATTTGATTGAGGATTGTAATTGTTCATTAAAATTTTTTAATTTTTGAATAGGTTGTCGAGACCTGTTTTGTTCTTAGCATGGTCATTTGCCAAACATGGTAATATAAAAAGGGTGATCCCAAATGATTTTGGTTGGATCACGTGGAGTAGCTCTTTAATTTCATTGATCCTATTTTGAGTATGATTCACTATACTGCGATGGATGAGTCTTACTTGAAAGAGATCTATGATGGCATTGAGTCAATGATTGAGAAGATGAAGACTATCACAAATGAGAAAGAACAAGATCCTCCTTCAATAATTGCACAAAATTATTGAAGAGAGATTGAACACTATGATCGCTTGCTACATATTCTTGCATGTGTCGAGTCCAAAATATTAGTGTTGAGTTTCTCTTTGTGCCAGAAAATATTGCCCCATATAGAGATTATTTAGTCTTGAACGGAATAAGGCAGCAATTCGTAGACTCTTCCTTGGTCTTGATTTTGTAGGATGAAGCCATGAGTGAGTTCATTGATTTTGTACGCTCCAATGATTTATGAGCACATACTCTTTCATTCCAACTTGTGTATTCTTTTTCACAATCAACATGGCTACAAGGGGACATGAAGTTGTGGGATCCACTTCCCAACAAATTGCACTTGAGGAGATTGAAAGTGAACACATCTTTTATGATGCTGAAATTTGATTGTTGAGCCTGATATTGTTATTTTACTATTGAACTTGAAGTTTGAACAAGGAATATTTTGTATTATTTATCTTTTTTGTTTTAAATGACACTTGAGTTTATGATGGTTTTGTTGATTGTATGATGTTATGTGCTGTTATAAGATTAATTCTTGTTGTAGGCTGCAAAAACATATTTATATATATGATTTTTGCATATTTTTGGTACAAATAAATCCAACTCCACAAATAAATTGTTGGATCCATGAATTGAATTTGTGAACCTGATCGAAGATCCAGAATCAGCAAATTTGTCTTTTCTCTCACTAACTAGAGTGTTTGTGTGTGTGTAATTTTTGCATGTTTTTGGTGAAACAAACTCAGCCCCACAAAACGTTTTGCCAAATACATGAACTGAATTAAAACCTGCAACTCGAAGCATTTCTCCCACTGCATATACTTATTTTGCCTTGAATGTTGGGGAGGTTCTACGCAACATTAAGTACTTAAACTCTGAATTGGTACTACCTATATGATGTATGAAATTGTCATGAGGTCCTTCAATGTGTGTTGGAAAATGAAGAGGATTTCAATTGCTTACCTGGATTGTCTTTTTCTAGTTATTAAATCATGTTGTTTACCTGTCCTTTCTTTTTATTGTTCTTGCTAGTGGGTTTATTCCTATTTTGTTTAGCTCCATTTTGTCTCTGTTTTTTCGTCCAGGGCTTACATGTATTAGCCCTAGTCCTTTGCTATTGTACCTGCTGGACATTCCAGTTCAATCGATTTATTTTTTGGTCATTTGTGGATATTAATAGATTCTCTATCTATCTTGGGAACTTAGAGAGATACCAGTTTTTGATGACGGCAAGCTGACAAGTTTTGTTTTTATTGGGGGAATGATGTGGGGGGAATGCAGTGGATGCTTTTTATTAGCCATCAGGACATGTTTTGTATTCCTATATTGTCTTACTATCACCAGGAGAGAAATGCCCATTGTTTGTGGCTGGCAGTTAATTCCCGTCTGCCATTTATTAACAGCAGGGCACCAGTGTTTGTGTCTTTAGGATGTTATTTTGTCCTATCCAGATGCCTTGACTTATGAGGCATGGACAATCTAGCAGGCTATATGTTGACAATAAGTAATGCAAATTTTTCACGAATGAAACAACTTCGATTTTGTTTATTAGTGGGCAATAACTGGATTTGCAAATGTAATAGGTATGTTGGGGTTAGGCTTAAATACCATGTGTGTGTCTAACTCGCACTGAAGGACATTGCAATTTGTTGTTGACACCATAAATTGCAATAGAAAGTTCTAATTTGAATGCTTTGAGTTGTAGCCCTCACTAAATTTATGATCTGATTTCATAATATTTGTTTGCTTTTAATATAAAACACAACATTTTCTTCATGAAACATTAGGCTGTTTCATGAATGCTTCTTGGAATCAAAAGAAGACATTGAGGTTCTGATCCACCTCTCCATGAAATGTTGGGGTTAGGCTTAAATACCATGTGTATGTGTCTAACTCGCACTGAAGGACATTGCAATTTGTTGTTGACACCATAAATTGCAATAGAAAGTTCCAATTTGAATGCTTTGAGTCGTAGCCCTCACTAAATTTATGATCTGATTTCATAATATTTGTTTGCTTTTAATATAAAACACAACATTTTCTTCATGAAACATTGGGCTGTTTCATGAATGCTTCTTGGAATCAAAAGAAGACATTGAGGTTCTGATCCACCTCTCCATGAAATGAAAAGAAGAAACGGAGCAAAAAAATCTTGATAAAATGGAAGAGATCCCAAAACCTGCATAATATATCAACAAAATGAAACCAAAACAAAAACGACATTACACCTGTTGAATATGTTGTCATTGATGTCAAAGGTTGATGATCAAGGTCGTATAAATTTTGGAGGATTACTCAAAGTAATATAGAATTGGAATGAGCTGCCTGGTTCTGTCTGCTTGAGCTGCTTGGTTGTGTGGTTGAGCTGCTTGGTTGACTGGTTGAGGTGCCTTCTTGTTTACTTCTTTGCTGGTCAGATTGCCATGTCACTGTAGAATATTCCAGAAGGCTGCCTTTTATAAAATTTAAATGGAAAGCTTCAGATTTAAAGTTTGACATTTTTGGTTGAAACAAATTCATTATATAACTATCTCTAGATGGGGTGGCTGTGGTGTTTTAATTATTCCTTAATACTGATATGCGTGTATGGAGTTCAGCTGAGGTGGCTTCAGTTATTTTGTAATGTTTTCTGCTTTTAATGAGCTATTTTGGTTAATGGACGCTATTCTGGGCAGTGTGTAAGTCATTCTGGAAATTGTCTGGGTTTATAAAAGATTCAATGCATAGTTTTCCTGTGAGTAGTCGATGCTTGGTATTGGTGGTGTAAAGCAATGATTATCTTGGCAAGCTTGGTGGTATATTCTTTTGAGTTGTGCAGCATTGATCACTTTTTCTGTGCATTTTAGGAGTTGTGCACTGACTATTGATTATCCCTGGGCTGAGAAATATTGATAGAGGAATTTGTGGGAATATGCAGAGAATATAGTGTGCTTAAGTTTTGAATGAAAAAAAAAGATTGAGATTGCTGAAGGGGTGTTTGAGGTGAAGTGACGTAACATGGTGGATAACATGTTTTTCCCGTGTGTGATTTCTTGAGTTGGTGTAACGTTTTTCTTCGTGGAACGATGTTTTTGTTTCAAGCTGATATGAGATATGAGTCTAGTAATGAAGAAGCCATTCATGGTAATTTCTGATTGTGATGATTATTTCTGCAGATTACTGGACAATGAGGAATTAGTGGATTGATGTAATTCTAAAGGGATGTGATCTATAGAGAAGAGGAGTTGTTTTTGGAATATAGTTGAGCATGCAGCAAAGAGAATTGAGTATGATGGACAGAGGAAGGAGTTGAGGTTGGTTCTGAGTGCTGCATTAAATTTTATCATTATTTTCTTGAGAAGCGCAGTTGTTTTTGAATATATGTGACTTGAAGCTAAGTAAGTGGATTGAAGGTGCTTAGAGTGTTGTGAAAGGCATTATTGGTATCGAGGATGTCATTTTGAGGAAAGGGATTTTTTGAGTTAAGCAGCGTTTTTGACCTGGGCTGTGGTATTGAGTTGTTCTGTTTTACTGAAAGAATATGGAGAATATTCATGCTGTTGATCGTGACTCACTGGTTCTGTGAGTTGGATATACTCATGCAGTTATCTCTGCAGGAGAGTTTTTGAGTTGGTGCTCAAACTGAGGTTGGTGCCTTAGCTGATTGGAGTTGGTGCTCGCATACGTAATCTGGGTTGATGCCCATTTCGTTAATGAAAGCTATTTTGTGCTGTGGTTTTTTACCCGAAAGGGTTTTCCATGAAAAATTTGTTGATTGCGTCTTGATGGTTGCTCTCTTTATGTTTTATGTGGTTTCATGATTTTAAAAGTTTAAAATACTGATACCCCCTTCTCAGTATTTTCTGTGTGTTATTCAACACCTACTTAAGTGACATGTACTTTCCGTACTTCATTGTATGTGTTTCCTTACTTGCATTTTCTGTTATTAGTTGTTGCACTTAGTCGTATTATGTTGCATATATTTGCTTGATGCTTAAAGTCAGTTTGTTTTGTTGTATTTGGTTTTCTGTAATCATTCTTCTTTGTATTTAGTTGATGCTCAAAGTCAGTTTTTCTGTAATCATTCTTACATGTCTTCAATCGTGTGTATGTTTTGAATAACATAAACCTCATGTGTTTTTTCTGCTTTCTAAATAAAAATTCCTGCATTGTAATGCATAGGAACCAACTTCATGAATCTCTCCTTTTTTAAACATTTGTAAATCACTCAATTCTTAAAGAGCTCGTCTTGAATTTGACAAGGATGTAAAGATCCAAGAGCCTGAAGGCGTTAATGTATGGATACTGTGTTTTGAGGGTTCAATAGATAGACATCATTCTAGCACGCCCAAAAGCTTCCTAGAATTTAGGTTATTCAAGGGTATTAGGTCAATTAATGCTATGACAGTAAGGTCCTGATCTGAATATGGGGAACGGATAATAATAATCTATTCCTGAGTATGTGATGATTGCATAGACTTAGATTATAAGTTGCAACAAACATTCTCAGATCCCCTTGTTTTGCCTTATAAGCATTTCCACTTTGCAAATGGGCACACATGATCCAGATGTACAACACACTCTCGTGTAAGGTAGGTATTTCCTCTACATCTCAGTGTTGGTTTTGGGCATGTATTATGGACTTAAAGAAGGAGCCAAAGCTAAACTAATCTAACTCCATGCTGCTTATTTTCATTCCTGGTCTAAAACATTAACATGGTATTAGAGCCAGGTTAAGCAATGTCAATAAGCAGTGTTAGCCATCAAGTTTTGGAAATGGCTAGGAAATGTTAGAGAGCCATTCCTATTTTGGACAATCTCAATGAATTGGTAAAGGAGGCATAACTGGTGGGGATTGGAATGAGGGAATTCACCTCTCTTTCGTGCCTTTTGAGAAGGAATCTGCTGTCATGCGTTGGTGCTTTGAGGCTTCTATGAGAGATGTTTTTTCATGGGAAAACAATGCTCACCGGTGGTGATTGCATGCCACTTCGCTATTGTTGTCATAAAATATGAGTTTCAGGGTATGCTTGAGTAGGCAGTTTGGGCGATAGTTGTTGGTTGCACGCGATTTGTGGGTGTATACCAATGGAGCTTGGCTTGCGATTCACTTGATGATTTATATTCTGCATTTTTATACAGTGCATGTCATACGATTCCCAGGATAAGGTATGGACAGCCGTTGCTGTAGTAATCAGGTTCGCTGAACTTAAGGGATATGAAAATTGAAATCTGAAAGGGCATTGCATAAGCATTTTATGATTATACCTTTGAATATTGATCATGAATTTTATGTAGTTAATTCATGCAATAACATAGGGAATAGTGAATCATGTATGATTCTAGCATTAGTTTGTATATTACTAATCTCTGTAAAATACTTCCAAGACGGATCGAGAAGCAACAGGATGATGAGAGATTACATAAGGAATTCAAGGAATTAAGAGCTTTATGCAGGCTGTAGAAATGAACAAACATGAGGACACTGTTTGCAGCCATGAGACTGAGTTGATAGCACATAACTTCATTGAAGAGGAAGAACCTATACATATCGTCTTTGCATTTAGTTTCTTTGAAGAGTAAGAAATGACATTCAGAGGAGTTAAATTCTGAGGATTCAAGGCGATCTATCAAAGGGATAATGCATTGGAGATGAAGTCAAGACTGGAGAATATTTATTACATAAAGGGAAAACTTGATGAGCTGAAGAGGGAGGACGTCTTTAGGCTTAATAAGATTTAGAGGGAGCTTGTGTGGGAGAGGGAGAGTGCCAAGTCCTTTGCAAAGGATTAGCAAGTTGGAGAAGCAGTGTGGCCTCAAAAGCTCATTGTTTGGTCAAATATTGGAGCCAATTGTAATTTATTGGGATAATCAAAGCCGTGAGAATGCTGTCCTTGCTGAGAGGCTGTCTCTACTGAGGAGTATCAGCATTCAGTTGTTCTTATTATGAGCTTAATGCATTTTTCTCCAAGGGAGAAATTTGAGGTGAAAGCCCTTGTAATGCATTTTTCTCTGAGAGGGAAAAATTTGAGGTGAAAGCCCTTGTAATGCATTTTTCTCCGAGAGGGAGAAATTTGAGGTGAAAGCCCTTGTAATGCATTTTTCTCCGAGATGGAGAAATTTGAGACGAAACCCCTTGTTGCTCTTTCCACTCATGGGAGTAGCCATAGTGGATGTCATGTTGAGAGATTTCATGACAACACCATGTCGAAAGATTCCATGACAACATCATGTTGAGTGAACCCATTATGAGAGTTTGTGTTTTCACACATGGGAGTAGCCATGGTGAACATCATGTGGAGTGACTCCATGATGCTATCACGTTGAGAGACTCCGTGATAAATTTTTGTTTCCTCACAAATAGGTGTAGCCATTGTGAGTGTCATGTTGAGAGATTCCATGACATGAATATTTGGAAAGATATCTCCTTTGCTAAGAGGGAGTGTTGATGTATGTAGCTGCAGGAGATATCCTGATTACCTGCATTGGTGCTCTTTCATATACTTGTGTTTGGAAATATGAAGAGACACACGTGGAAAATGAGGAGACTTCCGGTTATAATATGAAGTGTCTCTCTGTTCAAGTCTTGAGAAGTTATGTTTTTGGAAAGCCTCAGCATTGTATGTATAATATATCATTGCTTTGTGTGATGGTATGCTTGCTGAGTTGGGTTATTTTATACAGCAACTATAGATAGTATATGGAGTCAATTCTGATATATGTAATAAGTTGAAGAGTTTGCAGTATTCAAGTTGGAGGGTTTTCCCAGGATAAATACTGTCTTATTGTTTTTATTCTGATGTTTTGTTGCTTATTTTCATTCCTGGTCTAAAACATTAACACATACCTAAACCTTCAGCTATGACAATATCCAATAAAAGCAGATTTTAAAAGAGCTATAAACATTTATGCTGCTATTGTTCATCTTGAACATCTATTAACAGGCTCTTAGGGAGATTGTGATTGGACAGTTAAAGGTACAGGGACAGGAATGCCATTTTTCATAAATATGGGTAAAAGAATGCAACGAGTCTTGCCATAAATAATAACAATATTTTAAAACAATGTAAATTTAAGAAAATAAACACTAAAATTCAATGCGCAAACCAGTCTAAAAGAAATGATTTAGGTAATCCTTATAAATTTTAAACTATATAAATGAGATTAGGTAATGGAGGTTATTCAATTAATGTTAGGTAGTATAGAGCGTGAGCACTTTCCTCAGTTCTCTTTTTTTGTTTTATTTTCTTTTTCTACTCTCTAATTGAAGATTGTTGTTCATGTCTGGAAACTGCATCAGAGATGCAAGGAGACTTGAAATGAAGTCTCCATATCCTTATCTTGTGTTAGAGAGAAGTTTAGTGGTTTCACTATTGCCCTTGGCTTTATTCACATTTATAACTATGGAGAGAAGAAGTGGATTGGAGGAGAGCCATGTGATTGTGATTTTAGGTCGACTTTCCAGATTGCGAATTAATTACAGATTTTTTATTTTTATTTTGATACTATAAACTATGCTTGAATTTACAAGATCTTAAGCAATCAATATGAATAGATCAATTGTTGTGTGTTTAAATCTCTCATGTTTCCAATTTTATATTCTCTTTATATTCACTATGACCTCTTTTCTGAATGTTACGGTGAAATTCATTGTTCACGTTTTTGTCTCATGCAATTCAGTGTCTCTTTATTCTGGTAAGCTTATTGATGATCTTGAAATGCTTAAAGATGTATTTTTATTTTTTTACTATATCTAATGACCCTGAAGATTTTAGAGAATTGATCAATATCGTTGGCAAGAAAAAGACGTTTCAAAGTGCGAACATGATATATAGAACAAGAAGGTGTTTGTAAATCTAATCGAGTCTGCCTTGATTGCGTAGAAATGGCTATAATTGTTTTGTTTATATAGCGATTCGGGATGTGAGGGGCATATAAGCTTGTGTAGTGGTCATTGCATGGAAAGTGCCTACCAAATACATCTAGACATACTGATTGAGCATTTTAAATGGTAGGTGCACATGTTAATTCAAAGTGTACATTGCCTAAATATAAAGGCTAACCTAGAAACCAACATAACATCAAACATCACATTGGCTTTCTCATGTACTCAAATATTGAGCTACTGACCAGTTACAGGGTCTATGCCTAGTTTTCCTGGACTATGAATTGACAATACATTTTTAGTACCATGGACTACTTGTTGGGAAATCTTATATTATTATACTACTAACCTTGTGGTGAAAGTCTCAACTTAGAATATAGTCTCTAGAATATCCTACCAGATAAAATCAAGAAAGTAAAGATCATTTAGGATATCTTAATGAATGCCTTACTAATTTCTTTGATGTACTAAAACCCATCAATATTCAAGAGATGACATGGCCTTTTGAAAGATGCCTAGAAAATGTCAGTGATTTTTAAGTTTTTAACTACTTCTAGTCTTTGGATAGCCTTACTTAATGAGAGTAAGGCTAATCACTTGTTAATCTTACACATGTTTTTTATTTTCTTCAATCAATACTCTGATGATTTCAAGGCATTTTCTATGAGCCACGGGATGGCTTGTCTTATTGTAAATATGTGAGTACTCTTTTCACAGGTGCTGCAACAGAGATTGGAAACTGGTAGGTATGAACTAGATGAAATTGGGATCACCAAATTTGGTTTAACCAGATTGTGTGATTTCTTGAATGTAGGTTAGAGAATGGTAACTTACTGTCAACCCTATTGAAAATAATTGAAATGGTTAAGGGATTGGCAGGAAGAATGAAATACAATTTATTTACCTAAATAAGCTTGTTATTTAAGTCATGTTATCATACATCCTCTCTTGCACGTGACTCTTGAATCATGTGTTCTTTGTATTCGCTTTCTTAGCTATTTATAATTTAGTTCTTGTTTTTAAAATATTATTTTAAATATGTTTTAATTTCTTATATATTCATTATGCACACACAAGAAGTGGTAGTTGGAACTAACTATACTGCAACATATAGTCTGCAAGGTTTTTCTGGTATTTAGTGTGGCTAGTGTCCAGGGAAAAACATTTCCTTGTTTAATCTGTTAATGTGGAATAATTGGCTAGTATGCTACTGATTTTTTTTGGTTTTTGGGTGCGATCTTTGATCAAACTTTTGGGATTCCCATAACTTCCAACTCTTGACTTAATAAATATTATTAAAAACCTATAAAAAACAAAATAAATTAACTGTTTTTATAAAAGTTTGTTGATAGTAGACTTATCATCATATGATAAAACAACCCCCCACCCATGGTCCCTTTAAAAAAATAAAATTAAAAAAGCCCGTTCTTTAGAATTTAAGGCGAATTTAAGGCTTTTGGCCTAAATGATTCCACTTTTCACTGATATGCATCTTTTTTGCTTTGTGTCAACTTTACCTCTTTCACATTTCATCTTCCATTCCAACTTATTACTTTATGCTGCAGTTTTATAATATTCATTAACCTTTCTTTTCAATCTGCACACTTCCCATTATAAACCCATACCAGTTGGATGCTTCTTATCCTCAGTGTTATTGCTTGACCTCATTTTTTCAGCTGACCTATATATGCCGCTCTTTTCCGTTTCAAATGGTGGACATCCTTTAGTGGTAATTTTGTTTGCTATATAAGATCTGAATTTAAAGGGAACACACATACATGCACACACACACACATATGCAGTAAGCAGAAATTTAGAACATTATATATATATATATATATATACACACACATATTTATTTGCTGGCTATATAAGATCTAAATCTAGAACATTTAAGACTTTTGGCCTAAATGATTCGGCAGCGGCTAAATAGCCGAAAATTTGCACCCTTGGAATAGGCACCCTGACCGTATTCCTGCAGAATCGTATTTCTGCAGATATCCTTGGACAGCACGGCCGTGACTGTCATTTTAGTTAAAATTTACTTTTACTTAAAAAATGCAGTTCCATCTTTACAGTATTCTTTAATTTTAAAAAATACTAAGTATCCCTTGGTAAAAGATTAATTTTAATTTTAAAAAAAATCCAGCCCCGTTGTTTACCTTTTCAAACTTCCCTTGTGTATTTAGTTTTAGTTTACGATTTAGTGAATACCGTAAAGATGGAACTGCATTTTTTAAGTAAGAGTAAATTTTAACTAAAATGACAGTCACAGCGTGCTGTCCAAGGATATCTGCAGCAATACGATTCTGCAGGAATACGGTCGGCGGTGCCTATTCCAAGGGTGCAAATTTTCGGCTATTTAGCCGCTGCCGAATGATTCCACTTTTCACTGATATGTATGCTTTTGCTTTGTGACAACTTCACCTCTTTTGCATTTCATCTTGCATTCCAAACTGATTACTTAATGCTGCAGTTTTATGATATTCTTTGACCTTCCTTTTCACTTTACACACTTCCCATTATAGACCCATACCAGTTGGATGCTTCTTATCCTTGATGTTATTGCTTGCGTTCATTTTGTTTGCTGACTTTCTATATACAACACTCTTTTGTCTTTTCTGATTCCAATGGTAAAGAACATCTTTTATGGGTAAATTTTTTGGCTATATAGGTAAGATCTAAACTTGAAGGTAATGTATTTGCAGTTAGCAGAAAGGTGCAGGTATAGGAAAAAGGTATTTAGAGAAAAGAGGATATTGGGGGTTCACATAACATTGAGGTTATAGTCCTGTTAGAAAAGTGATTTAATATTCCTGACTTAGATCAAGAGTATATAAAAACACGCACACTGTAAGCTGCCACAGTACCCGACAAAATTGTAGAGTAAAGAGACCTCATTCAAGGTCAAAAATCATATTTTGTATAAGATAATGACAAACCTTAGAATTAATTCTGTAGTAACTATATTTTCAGGGAAAGAAGCACTGCTGCAGTGATGGAACATTTTTTGAGATTATATCGATGACGAGTTTCCAAAGATCATCATAGCATTACATTTGATGATGCATGGACATGGTTGTATAATTTTGATCATCAGAAAATAATGGGGTCCTGTTGGAATTATTATTCTTAAAAAGATGCTTATTTGCACAAAGAAATTGAGTCCCACAGAATGGAACTAAGAAATAAAGGTGTAGAAGATTCAAAATTAAAAGAAAAATCTAAGGTTAGTAAATAGTATTTCTGAAGTTAAGAGAGATTTATTGGAAATAGATAAGAGTGTTTATTCGCTCGTGCAATCATTTTTGGTGTTTGCTTAGTCAAGTATCTTGAATTAACAAACAAGAATTAAATACTTTAGAGCTAGGCCTGGTTGATAACCTAGCTATTCCTGAAAAATATTATTTTGGCTAACAAGGTAATTTGGGAGAATGTTATACCTTATGATGGACAAGAAAATTAAAGCTAAGAGACAAGAAATAGAAGAGAAATAGATAAAAAAAGCAGAAGATGAAAAGGAAGAGGAAGAGGAAGAGGAAGAAGAAGAGGATTATAGGGAGAGTAATTAGTGCAGTGGAATGAAGTGGTAGTGAGCCAATCTCAATTGATGGGAATTAGGTTTCCCGTACAGGGTTGGTCAGGGACCAATTGCAGCTGGATTCACGTAGCTATGGCATTTGTATTGGACAATGAGCTAGATAAAGTTTTAACCATTGTACATCATATCATAAACTTGATCAATAATTGTATAATATGTATAATTGTATCAATTGATTGCTAAATTTTCAAACTTTGTGTAATCAGACATCTCCAAAATTGAAAATTGCTGTCCCTGAAACTCATCCACATCTGTCCCAAACCTCAACAAACAGTGGTTTTTAAACATCAGGATATTCTGATATTATTCACATTGCTTGCTATATCAACTTGACAAGTAACTGTGTTTAATGTAACTATTCAAAGTTGAAGTTTTTGCGATATCCAATTTGTCTGTAACACTGCCCCCTCCAATAAACATGATTGCAAAAATACTTCCTTTTGTCCTCCTTTAGTTGGGTACAATTGATTGTCTCTAGTCTGCATATTCACTTTTTGGTGTTTGACATTGGTTGGGAGTAAAATTATCTGTAAGGTATTTGAGCCCTCATAAACAAAATATCTATTAGCAGTCTTTGGTTGTGACCAGGATGATTCACCGAGGTTTGTTTTTGTTGAGGTGTTGGCACTGTATCTTGGGTGCTGAATATGTGTTCCCAGACTAGGTAGGGTACATGTTTTGGTGATTAATTCCACAAGCAGAGTTGGGGAGGTCAAGAAGTCTTCAGTAATAAAAGGTCAAAATTGTTTAAGTAAGCGGCTTCTAGCTTGTTCAAACCTGCCTGTATACAGGATTTATCAATAGAATTATAAAAACAAGGTGATTAAGGTTCGGAGGAAATTTCAGGTTTGACTGAAATTGTTGCGGATGGAAAATTATGACACTAAACCATGTCTTTTTTGTACATAATTCAATTGTTAGAACGAGTTTTAGTTAAGAGTTTTTGGATAGAGACATTTTACTGATTATTAATTATATGTTAGGAGGTAACACAGTGTGATCCATCACTCCTATAGGCTATATAGTTAATGTTATACAAGAACATCGGATTGTGGATTGGATGACTCTGGTCTGGGCCCACTCCTTTTACGTTTTTATATGGATAAATCTGGAGCTTGTTATATTTAGAAACACGTCTCGGGAATGTCATGGTCTGAAAAAGCTTGAGATATATTAATATTTTGTATTTGTTTGTTTATTTATCGTACGCTCTGTGCTTATGTAACAGTGTACCTTGGTTCTGAAGACCATGTACTCATATCCTTACCGTTGTCTGCAGGTAACTGGTGAGAGGTGATGGTGTTTATGTTTTTTCTAGGTTTCTTCGAACTCTTCTTTTTGATGGTTTTGGGTTCTCTAGTCATGGAATTTTTGTGGCTATTGTTTTTTCTTCTTAATACAGGCCTTCAGATTGTAGTAAGGTTTAGCTCGTAGGCTTCTTGCCCTCTGGGAGTTGAATGCCTCGTCTTAAATTTATTTTCATCAAGTTATATTAACTTCTGAATTGTGATGTTAAATTACACATACTTTTTTTTTCTCTGTGATATTTGTTTATGCTTCACCATGTTAACCTAGATATTAGTCAAATATAGTTAAGGTCAGCTCTGGCTTTGGGATCATATATGTTTAATCAAATCAGACTAAATCCAGGTCTGGCTTTGTAAGAAACTTCAAGATAGGAAACTGGTTTCAAAATTGACTACTGCAAGTAGTTTTGATGGAATTGTGTGAATGGTTTATTGCAGTTCAATCTTATTGATCTTCATTGCCTTCCTTTTTAAGTTATTGAGTTTATACATTTATAGAATTCAGGGTTCACTTCTGAGATCATTCACAATCTGTATATGATCTTCTGCATTGTTGAAATGTTTAAAGAAACAAGAGGTGTATGTACTTGGAACTAGAATGTTGGCCTGTGCTATTTGACCAGAATACCAATCTTCTTCCTGTTTGGTTTTGTGTTAATCCTATGAGGCATGGATAATGTTTTTGCCGTAGGCTGTTATTTGTGCTTTATCTCATAGGATAATGTTTTTGCTGTAGGCTGTTATTTGTGCTTTATACTTGGTTTAATGCTAGGAGGCTTCTACTAAATTATATTTGTGAATGATTTGATATTGTATGTGGCTGCATTGTGTCAATATTATCGTCTAGCCATATCTGACTTTTTAACCTGAGATGCTGTTAAATTTAAATTCAAGTTGTATTTATTGATGTAATCTGCATTGGTTCCTATGTATTTATTCTGTCATATTTGCTGCAAGGACGTACTTCTGAGTTCCTGTAATTTGTTGATTCTACTTTAAAGAAAAGACAGTTAAACTACTAGTTGTTAAGTATATATAATGCATTTAGCTCTGTTTTGTTAATTTAAGATCATGAATGATTATATAGTTTATTGTCTGCTCTTGGTCGAACATATTATACAAAGCACAAAGCGACTATAAATTTTGAAGTTAAATCTGAGGTACTGAAAACCGCTTAACCATTGATTTGTCATTCACATCAAAATTGGGGCATCTTGCACAAAATTGGAAGAAGAGACGCATATGAGCGTATAAGGCAAGGTGAGGATAATTATTTGTTCGCTTCTTATTTTTGTGTGAAGTACACAACTATATACAATTCTGTTTGTTTGTAACAGTGTTGTCATAACAAGAAAATTTGAACTTGATCTAAAGGATTATGTATTTTGAGGAAAATTAGGGTTTTATCGTTCCTAATGTCACTTATTGTTATTTGCTTCTGAGATTCTTTTGAAGATCACAATTGTTTTTCATCTGCCAACAAGAAATTGTGTGTTTATATTCTACCAATCCGTAGGGCAACAGTACAAACTGCTCTGCATGCCCCAAATTTCCAATATGCCTTTGTTAAAGTTTCATCTTAATATGAAAATTGTTGATGGTCTATGCGTTTGCCAATGGGCATGCAACATGTTGATTGTCTGCCTTATGGACTAAATTTAGTTGTCCAATCAGGACACAATGAATCATCTATCCAACAAAGTAAAGGCGACATTTTTATTTGCTTTCTTGAAGAAAATACGAGTTCTATGCTTTAAGTTGGCTTTTTCCAACCTGTTATTTCAAGTTGCTGCTTATTTTCGAATTAGTGGCACATACATGTTTAAGGTAGCTTTTAGTAGGTACACGATTAACTATATTTTAAACTTTTTCAATTTCATCCTTATCAATAGTAGCATGCATGCAACAATGTTTTAAGTTAGTTTTTAACGATGGCTAGACTCTTGAGTATGTTCTATATTGTTGTTTTTAACGATGGCTAGACTCTTGAGTATGTTCTATATTGTTTTTACAATGGATAGAGTTAGTTTATACAATGAGTAGACACTTTTTGTGAGTAAGTTTTTACAATGGGTTGATAATCTTTAGCCATCTCGAGCAGGAAGGTTTTACGATGGGTCGACAATCTTCAGCCAGTTCTTACAATGGGTAGTCACCATCTCTAGCTAGTTCTTACAATGGGTAGACACCATCTCTAGCATGTTTGTTAGTTTTAAACATCGTCAATCTCACCCTTCTCAAGTTAGCTTTGCAATAGTTAGACACTTTCAAGCATGTTAGTTTTTAAACTTCGTCAATCTCACCCTTCTCAAGCTAGCTTTGCAATAGTTAGACACTTTCAAGCATGTTAGTTTTCAACTTTGTCATCTCACCCTTTTACAATGGTTAGACACTATTGAGTATATTCATTAGTTTTAAATTTTGTCAATCTCACCTTTTTCACTATAGCATGCACATCAATGTTTTTAGTTGGTTTTAATATGGGTAGACACTTTTTGGAGAATTGTTAGTTTCAAACTTTGTAAATCTCACCCTTCTTCAATGGGAACATGTTCATTAGTGTTAAATTGTCAATGTCACCCTTCTTATTAGCAGCATGCATGTAACAATGTTTTGAGTTAGTTTTGATAATGGGAAGACACACTTGAGTATGTTTTACAAGTTAAGCATTAAGGTGAAAAATATTGTGTTCCAACACATTTTTCTAGGATAGGTATGGGGGAAAAGTGTTTTTTGGTACAATTATAAAAAATTTAGTGAATTTTTTTAAAATATGAGAATTTTAAATATGCATATTATAGCATTAATAAGGCTTTAATTATATAGACACACTTCATAATTCTTGATACATAACACTAGAGTTCAAATGAGAGCTACAAAGTATAATCAACAACTTTAAAAGCTCGAAAGTGAAGAAATTATAATTTTTGAAGTAGATAATCAAATTGACCTTTGAAGATGTCTACCTCTTTACATTCACTATTTTAGATATCGAAAATACAATGTCAAACTTTACAAACATCAAATGTACTATCACTTCACAAATAAGATTAAATTTAAACTTTAAATACGGAAATACAATGCTAAACTTTACAAACATTTTTTGTTTGCTTTGAGGGTATATCACATTTAAGATTAAATTTTATATAAACTCTTTACTTTTATCCCAAGGCGCCTTGGTAGGGGATAGTTGCTTGTCCTTGGAACTTTCAAGTGACATTTGAGATGCCTTTGACCATCTCTATGCCCCTAATATGTTTATTACTACTAGAGGATGTTATTTGGTTGCCTTTGGTATGGGTACACTTGGAAAACCCAAAAGATGTGTGCTTGGTGAAGGAACATAGGGATATTAAGTCATGTAAGCAACTTTTCATTGGAAAGGTCTTCTATTCATCCTTCTTAAATAAGAGTTAATGGCAAATTTTTCTCTGTGAAAATAGTGGAAAAATCTAGTAACAAGGATGTCTATTTCCATTTAATATTGACTAGGATTTTAGAGCTACTTTCCAAAGCAAATTTTGAATTGTTTTAGAAGTGTGTACAATGTTCATTCCTTTTACCCAGTGTCATTTCAGGTATACGAAATGATTATTTTTGATTGAACATGCAAAATCTAAGCTTTGTGATTCTTGATGTAAAATCATTAAAACTTGATAAATTAGCTTCAGTTAGATATCAAACTTGAAAGTGACCAAGAGTTAAAATCATTTTTGACTTTGATGAATTAGCACAAGTTTAAGTTTGAAAGATTATTTTCTTACAAAGGAGAAGAAAAGAAAGGCAAAGCTAACAATATCATTTAAATATAGGATTTATCAAGTTGTTTTATTGAAATGATGTAAGGGTTGCTTGGCATGCAACTTTTAAGCATTTTAGGACATGGAAGATGGTTTTATGAAATCATATATATATATATATATATATATATATATTCTTGAAATCTTACATGGTGGTTATGAAAACCTCGTTGGTAGGGGTAATACACTAATGGGTTTCCTTAGTTCATATTTATTAACAAATAGGAAGCTTTGAGGAATTGGATTTGGTGTTTGTAAAAATTGACATGCTATACAACAAATTTTAGTTGTGATTGGGCATGGTTTTAGAAAGGCATATAAACACCTTTGATAAACTCAAAAGTAGGTTTTGTAGAAGATTTGCATGCTACGAGTGTTCGTTATGTTTTTGCTTAGTGGTTTTTGAAGAACATTAGGCTTTTAAAGATTTGTGATCATGCTAGTGCAAATAGTATTGATTGATGACCATGATGAATGAATTGTAGTGAAGGAAAATGGAAATGGTAAAAATGAATGAATTACGAGAACCAAAACTTGCACATTGCATTTACATTTGGAAAAGATTAGACTTATAAAATGGTACTCGTAAATTGTTAAAACTTGTAAAGATTAAGATGGTCAAATTATTATGTAAGATTAGATGTTAATTTATATTGTGAGATAAACCAATAAATTATAACGAGACTCAAAATGAATATTATTAGAGTATTGATAAGGAATGGTTGACAAAATGTATTTATTTTTTGATTTTTTTTCTTGTTTAATGATGTGAGTTTTTAAAAGATTCTCTATTTTGATTTGGTCAGTATATTTCCTTTCGTTTTGTTGTAGTCTTGTGTTTTATCTAGATGTTTAAGATGTAATTTTTAAGGATATCGAGTGATTGCTATTTGATATATATTTTTGTTAAGTTTAATTGGAGTTAACTAATGAGATAAATAAATTGGATTGACATTCAATGCTTTGATAGGCATTAATAGTAGCAAATGACATTTCTCAACTCAAATTTTAGAAAATAATTTCTAAACTTTAATTTCCTGTAATATTCGATTTCTAAACTTTGAGTTGAGAAATATCATTTTGTTACTATTAATGCCTATCAAAGCATTCAATGCCAATCCAATTTATTTATCTCAATGGTAAACTCCAATTAAACTTTTTCAAAAATATATATCAGATGGTAATCACCAAGTATCCTTCAAAGTTACATCTTAAAATCTACATGAAACACTAGAGTACAACAAAAGGCAGGCAATATATTGACCAAGTCAAGTTACACAATCTCTTAAAAAACTCTTAAGCATTTGACATCATTCGAGAGAAAAATAAAATAAAATATTACATTTGTCAACCATTCCTTATCAATATTCTAATAATGATTCATTGAGTCTCCTTATAGATTATTGGTTTATCTCACATAAGAAATTAACATCTAATCCTACATTATAATTTGACCATTTTAATATGTAAAGTTTTAACAATTTACAAGTACCATTTTAGAACCCTAATCTTTTCCAAAGGTAAATACAATATGCAAGTTTTGGTTCTCCTTTACATCACTTAGTAATTTACTCATTTTTACCATTTCCATTTTCCTTCACTACAATTCATTCTTCATGGTCATCAGTCATAAATCTTTAGAAGCCTAATGTTCTTCAATTACCGCTAAGCAAAAAATCTTTAGAAGCCTAATGTTCTTCAATTACCGCTAAGCAAAACCATAATCGACACTCATATCATCCAAATCTTTTACAAAACCTAGTTTTGATTTCATCAAGGTGTTTGTATGCCTTCGTAAAACCTTGCTGTATACAACAATTTTAACACACCAAATCCCTTGTTTTGCATAGAAATGAAAAGATTGGAGGGAATCCCTTGATGCACTTGGGCTACCAAAATTTGAAGAAGCGATGAAATGAAATGGTCAAAGGAATGCTATTCATTTATAAATATTACACATGGAAAGATGATACACTTGGTCAAGGCAAGCCTCAACATGATATAATGTTAACTAGATACTTAGGTTATCTATGGGAAATGAACCTAAATAAGAGAAAGTTAGCATAAAGGTGTGAGACACGTTTACAACTTTAAGACAATATGAAGATACAAGTCAAAATTATAATATCTTAACATCCCTACTTCCTTGAGATTGGTAAGTGTGATGAGTTATACTTTAATTTAATGTTGTAGACAGTGTTAGAAAGTGCACCTTAGTTTGATAAATTTGGGTGAAAGGAATGCTATTTGTTTATAAGCAATACACATGATAAAATGATACATTTGACCAAGGCAAGCGTCAACATGATATAATGTTAACTAGATATACTTAGGTTATCTAGCTAGAGGAATTGAAATAAGAAAATTTAGCATGAAGGTGTGAGACATATTTGTAACTCACAAGACTCAAATTATAAAGATACAAGGCAAAATTATAACATCTTTATTCAATTTGATCTTGTAGACAGCGTTAGAAAGTGCATCTAGTTTGATAAATTTAGGTTAGGCAATTGAATATAATAAATAACTGTTAGTGTACAAATAAAGTAATGTTAGGTATGTGGCTATTGGGTGAAGTTATTGTATATTATTTTCAAATTGATGAAATCATATAATAGGATTATTATTTCGTTTATGTGCATCATTTTCAATATGGTATAAGAGCATGAATAAAACTTGCGTGCATGGGATTGAAGAAGATTTGTGGTAGTATCAAAATTTTGTTACTTAATTTGAGAGTATTTTATGGGTCACCAATTGTTGAATTTGCAAATTATTTATTGTTGAAAGTTCTATTATTTGAAGTAGTTATGCCTTGAGGTGTTGCTTGATGGACCATTGTTTGGCCCATACTTAAGGATTTGGTGGATCTAGCATATAATTTGAATTTTGTCTTTTTTTTCTTCCTAGCATGTAGTGTTGGATGGTTTTGATTCATTGGTTTGGGTAGGAAGTAGTAATTTGTGGTATTTGGTTATGAAGTGTATTGAGAGGCTTATGGTTTTTGGGATGTCTTACATACTTAGAAGGTAATAAGCGTTTTTGAGTATTGTGCATAAACTCTTGTCAAATTTTGTAGAGATCAAGTCTTATGTGGCGATGAAACCTTTGTGGGTATTGAAAATAAAGATGAAAGATAATATGGTTATTTTTGATTAAAGGAAGCAATGCAAACATATAATATTCCTAAAGCCTTTTAAAATTTATTTAAAGAGGTATGTAATTGATATATAATTGAACTCTTCACTTCACCTTTGTGTTATAGCCAAGAACCAATTAAAAATTCAATTTTGACTAATTAAAGACCTTTTTTTTTGTGTGTGCAGGACATACAATTCAGTGCATTTGTTCTTGGTTTTGCATATTTGTTGATTGTTTCGGTAGCTCTTAGGTATAAAAACTATTTTTTTCACAATGTAGTGCCTATCTCTACAAAATGGTGTAATCACTTTGTAAATTAGCAGTTTCATTTTGAAAATACTTTTGTATCGTTTGGGAAATCCTGCAATAAAGAGTTCCACATTTTGGCTAAAAGCAAGTTATGAAAATCAATATTTTCAACTAAATTATCGCTTTCTCACATTTATAACAATTAAATTGTTAAGAATTCAAATGTGATGCAAACATTCTTTTTGGTTACATAACAACATTTTTAAAAAGTAATAGTCATGTCATCGCATAACCTTATTTTTTTATTAAGCACCAAAAGTGCTCCAATTTCATCACAATCTAATGTTTACATAACCTTTTTAATACAAAGCGACAATATTATTTAATTATAATTTATAACACTAGTATGTAATGCTTGCATTTTGCTTCATAACATTTTGTTGCATTATTTCCTTAAACAAGGACATCAATACATAATATGTAGATATTTTTAGATGTTATTCACCCGAACTTACTATTCTCCCATATACAATAAAGAATTTGATATTTGGTGTACATAAAAATAAGTTTTTAGTAAAACAAAAATATAAATTATACTTGTTGCAAAACTCATTTTGTGGTTTACAATTCTACAAATTGATTTGTCAAGGTCATTCCATTTGTAGGTCCAATCCAAATTTTGAAAGTCAAATTTCTAAGGAAAATTGAAAAGGGATGGTGGGGAGGCATAGCCAAGGACTTTTTCTATTCTAAATAATTCCTATTGGGTGACTTTTGAACGAAGATCCTTAAATAGAAAAATGAATATTTTTTTCTAATGGTCGACCTTTGTTTGAAGGCTAGAGAACTAGTGTAATAATAATTTTTTTTGTATATTGTTACATATGTATGAGGTTTGTTTTTGTTTTCTAAAATCAAAATAACAAGAAATTTTACACTTTAGTTTTATTGAGAGGCCTTAGAGGACCATATTTTGGACAAAGGAAATATCATATCATATTTTATGAAGATTAAAAAATTGAACAAGGTAAAAGAAGACCGTATGATCACATTCATATAAAGAAACACACAATAAATGGGATGTTTTAGAAACATTAATTTATGTGGAAAGAATTAAAATCTCAATTGTAAAACTTTTAAATTGTCTAAGTTAAATTCACTTAGGAAAGCCTAGTTTATCTCTAGTATTTGTTTAACTAGATTAACCATACTTTTAAACTTTAATGTTGTTCATCTAAAAGTTGACTGGAATTATTTAGGATCATAAATTCAAAATATATTTGTGCTCCCTTATTTTGGTCCCTTTAATGTAATCTCTTCTAATCACATCTCATCACAAAAATTCCATTCTCTTCCCATTTGTTGGGTAGTATAATACTATTGCCTACTAGTCTTGCACTAGTAGTTTTAGGTTTTGGCATGTACATCCTTAAATATGATTTTAATTTATCATATGAAAATTTATGAAGTGTTCAATATATTATTCTAGTCTCTTAGTCAAGGCATTCAAAATCCATGTATGTACTACACCCAAATACTAGCATACTTGTTATGTATCCAAAATCAACTTCTTCTAACATCTAAATATTTGTGGGTGTGAGATCCAATTCTAATAAGATGATAAGAAATCATGCCAAGAATAATAAACATGTGGCAAGAGAAAAATAAATCTCAACTAAGGAGGTTAGTTCACACCTAGTCAATACATGGTAGAGGGTCTAAAGAGAGAAACCCTCATTTTATGTCTCCTACCCGAAACTCTCTCGCTCGTCCAACAACTCCTTCCGTAGGTGTTGGGGATGTCATTCTTGTAGGGCGGCTTCTGACTGAGGATCTATCACTTACTGCACTGAGCTTGGGGTTTTTTTTCCCTTGATGATAATTGGAAGTCTTGCGTTGCTTTTGGCTTGAAGTTACTGGGATCTCGACTCCTTGTGGCATCAAAGAGCCCCTTGTTTTGTGTCATGCCCTTGGGCTAGGGGCTTCTTCTGCTCCTACTCTTCTTGTTGAGAAACAAAATTTTACTACCTCTTGGCTTAGGTTGGAGGTTGTTACTTTTTCTCTTGACACTAGTGGTTTTGGCCCTGGGGTTGTCAAGGATGAGGTTCCCCCTTCCAAATCTACTACTACCAATGGAAGGAGGTATGCTCGTGCTGCCAAATTTGTTGCTACCATCCCTCCAAAGGTTAAAGATCAACCTATTGTATGTGCTAAGGCCTCCCCTATGGTGGTTTGTGGCCCAAATGTGGTGGACAATGTGGATTTCTACCAACATTGCGGGTTGGTTTATAGATTCGTGGGCCTCAGGTCTTCTCTTCCAGATTTACATTGCTGGATAAATAGTTCTTGGTGACCCTTAGTTTCTAGTAACATTGAACTCTACCCTTTTGCAAAGTGTTTTTTTTATTGTTTTATTTTCTTCTTTTGAAGATCGTGATCTAATTTTGAATAGGTTGTGGGTTTGGGGGAATCACTCCCTTTTTGCCAAACCTTGGGCAATCTCCTTCAACCCTCTTACTGAACCAATCAATGGACACTCAGTGTGAGTTTTCCTTCCTAATCTCCCAATTCATTTATGAGAGATAACTTACTTTGAGGCCATCAAAAACTCTCTTGGTCATTTTCTGGAGGTGGATGAAGCTACAACCATATTAGGCCACTCTTCTTTCACCAATATTTTAGTTGATGTGGATATCTCCACACTACTTCTGGGGGATGTGGTACTCATGGTTGGGGAGAGGCCATGGACTCAAGCACAAGATTATGAGGGTCTTCCCTTCTGTTGTTGACGACTTCTCTATTGGGCATATGGCTACAAACTAGGCTCTTCTGTGTCAAAAAGATGATGCTACTTGGTGGAAGGATGTAAGTGAAGATCATTTGACAACCCAAACTTTTGATTCTCTTTCTAGTTTTTCCTCTAAGGATTCAAAGAGTGTTAATGAAGATGAAACCCCTGCTAAAAATCTGGATAATGCCCCTACTTCTAATTGGGGTTAGGTTTCTTTTGTTAATCCAAGTCTTTCTCCAACTGCAGCTCTAGATGCTTCCCCTGTTACTTCAGGTGCAATCCCCTCTAGCCATGAGGACCATTCCTCTCATACTTCTTCTGCTCCTCTACACCAAGTTTCTAATGACATTGCTCATGGTACTCATGGTTGGGGAGAGGCCATGGACTCACAAAAACAAAGATATTGGTTGAATTATTAATTTAGGTGCTTTAGAACATACTGCTTTCTCATATGATCTTATGATTCCAAAATCTCTTAGAACATAATAATTTGATATGGTATTGACTACAAATAGTAACTTTGTTCATGTTTTTATTGTTTGAGATGTTGGATGCAATATGTGATAAAAAATGACATGAATTACAAGTACCAAAATGTGTGCCCACATAGTATCAGAAAGGCCAATAAGAAAATCTTCTGGGGAAAGCAAAAAAGTGATGCAACCCGTGATCAACTTTCAAAGGTGTCAATTACCTTGAAATTCTACATGACCTCATACTTAGTGTCTTCTGTCGCATCAATGAGACATTTTCTAGGTCCAATTTTAGAGGGTGACAAGTCAAGTCCCATTGTATGAGTATTATTTTTAGTTAACTCTGAAGCAAAGTATGAAACACAAAAATGAGGTTCTCAATTAAATATTAAATCATTTGCAGGAGGCTCAAGAAATATGTATCGATCAAGTGCTAGACATTACTATCAATGTCGGAGAGCTCCCGTACAAATTATTTGATGAGAACCAAGAAATGGTTAACACAATTATCTAGGAGTTGACCTCATTGTCTCAAACAAAGGTAGAATCGAAAGATTTTTCAATATCTTCTATTGATAAGTTAATAGATTTTCAAGTAACTTTTCATAACTTGAAATTTATTCTGGGTAAACACAAGGTCTTCATCAACAAAGAGGACTCCATCACATGAGTTTGAGCCATCTCCAACTATATGCTAGGACTTGATGATTCAAGTTGCCTTGTAGAGATATGAATATTTCTAGGTGAAGAAAGTTGATAATGAAAATGTGTCTTTGAATACTTAGTTTATTTTTCCAGGTTTTCCATTTATGAATTTTTTGGTTCACTTATGAAATTTTGCATGTAATTACATGTAAGAACAACCCAAGTCCAATGTCAAATAGTACTTTCTTGTTGAATAAGTCAACTTAGTTGTAACTTTCCCCTTTTTGCTCATAAACTCTCCTCTATATATATGAGGGGCTTCTATTGTGAATATTATCTTTGAGCATATGCAAAAAAATTCTGCATTTTGAAGAGCATTTTGGAACTTTTATTTTGAAGTGAAAATTGAATCTTAATCAATAAAAGAAGCAAGTCACATATAGTCTTTGTGCTGGATCGAATTGCTATGTGGTGAGAATGTTCTTATGTATTTCTTGTTACGTTATCTTGAGTTGATTGATAATAGTGCAGTGTTGACCATTTGATTAGAAGATATTCTAAATCTGTTTTTGTAGTCTTTGAGCTGCATTATTACATTTGGAACTTGTGTATAAATTAGAAGTAATTTAGAATCTTTGAGCTGCTATTATTTTCTACATTTATGTGATTGAGCTGTAGTGTATGTTGAATACTTTGAGTCACACATATAGTTCACCTTTGTTCCTAAATCTGCATAAGAAGTAACAAAAATCTTTGTGCTTTTGTGGACTTCTTGGTTACTAAAATATGCTAGTATATTTTTAGTTATTCTTTAGTTTAACTATATTATATATCAAAATTATTGTAATTGGTACTTAATGATAAATTACATTATTTTTAATTAAAATCAATAGCATAACAAGGGTGTCGACCCTTACACAACCATAACCCATAGGTAGTAAAGGTGCTAGCAAATACAAAATACAAAATATAAATAACACACTAGCAAAAAGGCTAGTGACCCACCTCAAGGATGGGAAGGCAAATCAATCACAACATGTGGAGAAGAATGTTAAGGTTAAAGAACTATTTTTCCTGTGCGATTAGACAACTGTGCAGCCAATGCTATCATTAGGATCCCCACCACAACGATGCACAACTAGTCAGAATATTTGGAAAATTGTTAGCACAAAGGAAAAAGTGTTGAGGAAGCTATACATTGTCAGCCAGAGATTAGAGCAGAGTAGGAGTAGTAGGAAAAGAAGAGGCATCATGATTGGAGGTTCTAGCATTAGTAGGAGAAGGTAGAGTATTATTCACAAGAACAAACCAATTAACAACATAAGCATCACCCTGATTTGTAGTAGGAGCATCACCTAGATTTGCACCAAGAGCTTCATCCTCATCACTAGCCAATGACTCTTCATCAAAGGAAGAATCATAAGGTGGGACAGTTAAATGTTCTTCATTAGTGTCTTACCGCCAAGTGGAAACACCTTTATGCAGCATGAGAGAATAATTAGTTGCCAAGTGACCAATAGAGAAACATTGGCAACATCAAAATGGGATGACCTCATAATCCACCGCTTGAGTCTATGGCCTATCTCCCACCATGAGAATTGCATCTCTAGGTAGAGGTGTGTAGATACCAATGTACACCAAAATATGTGCAAAGGTAGATAGACCCATAAATTTCGTAGTCTCATCCACCTTTATGGAACAACTAATATAGTTGCCAATGACCTTAAAAAAAGGATTTCTCCCAAAAGTGAAGGGGAAGATTGGGGAGCCAAACCCACACTAGACACATGCTAAGTGGTTCAGTAAGAGGATTAAAGAAAACTGTCCAGAGTTTGGCCATGAGAGAATGACTACCCCAAACCCATAGCTTTATTAGCACCAAATCTCATTCTTCAAAGGAAGTAAATAAAGCAACAAAAACCACTTTGCACAAGGGAAAATCTCAATATTACTAGGGACCAAGGGTTTCCATGAATATGTCACCCAATGATGGAGATCTAGGAGAGCAGGCTAGAAATTAGTGAATCTGGAAACCAACCCACATTGTTGGTAGAATATCTTTTGTAAATTACATTGTTGTCACATGATTGTATTTGAATTTTTTTTGAAGGAAAGAACATCAATTCTAAAAGAAGAGAATATGATGAAGGAAACACCCCATTAATAATTTAGTGTATATATGTGTACTATCCTAAATTGTAAGTACTTGTACGATTGTTTAGCACCTAACTTAGTATATTTACATTATACATTTACATTCTAGGACTTCATAATTGCACTTAATTCATACCTAATCTAAATTTGAGCCCTCTTCTCCCTCTAATTTCTGCAAAATCGAGGTAGCACCTAATTTCAAAGCATCCTCTATTTTTCTCCATTCACAAAATGCATTTTTGTTGGTGTAATTAAATATTCCTAATTACACTTTACTTAATCTAACTTAGGATAATGCATTGCATGTAGTTTTTCATTGAGACACCTAGGAGTTTGCACCTCAATTAAGCACATGGTGTAGGAGAAATTCCACTTTAGGTGTGAGATCCACCTTTAGTGCTCTTATCACATTATCATCGTAATCCCATTGCATATACTTCATTTCATAATGGAGGATGATCCACATTTTGTGGACATGTGATTACACCTAGCATAGGTGATAGCTTATCAGCTCCTTATCATTCTCTCTTATCACCTTTCCTATATAAGGAGGCCTATTATGTAATCATGTAAGGTGAGTTCATTGGATTAATTCATATCAATCATTGTATTCATATCATCTCTCTTGTGCTTTTCTTTAACCTCTAGATCCTTGGTTCAATATTTTATATTTGCAAATTCTTACATGGTATCAAAGCCTTTGGAGTGTTTTGATTAGCTTATTTGGAGAGACCTTGGTGCAAGCGTTGAAGGTCCAAATCTCAGATCTGAAGACCAGCGTGTTGTGGAAGCATCTTCGGGAAGATCTGACCTCACCATTGCGTCTGAGAGGTTGTTGTTAGAGTTGTCATATTATAGCTAATAATTAATTAATTTAATTATTAGTCTATTATACTCTACATTTAAGTTAAACTTAGGCATCTTATTATCCTTTAGGGTTTCGGTATCCTTTTATAAGGATTCTCTCTTTGTATTTTATTTATTAACTTATTGGATCATAATAGAGAATAGATTATTGTATTGAGATTCTCTCTCTCATTTATTTTGCTCAATCATGGCTTCTCTTTCTTAGATCTGTGATTACATGCCTCCATAGTTTTTTCTCTCTTTCTGTGATAGGTGTTTGCATGCAGGGATTCTTGGGAGTTGTGGGTTTCTTTTTGTCAACTCCAACATGGTATCAGAGTTTCAGATCTTCATGCCCCTGTTCGTTATTTGAGAGGATTTGGTTGTGTTCTTCAGATCTATGTTTTTTAGAAGCTTTTTATGTGGATTTAGGGGGGACCCTTGTTTTTAGTCATTTTGGGCTCAAACAGACATCACCGTTGCGCTCAGAGCACCCAAAAACCCCATAATCCATATAAAATTTATCCATTTTGGACAACTTTGCAATTTGAGGCAAATTTTTTTGGGCCCATAGTTGTACTGATTTGGCACGCATCCTGAGATGTCAAATTTTTTTTTTTTGGCACACATCCCAAGGCAAAAATTGGCACAATTTCTGAGGTGATGATTTTTGACACAATTTCTGAGGCAAAATTTTTTTTGACATGCATTTCGAGGCAACAACCTGACAATTCTTGAGGTGTCATTTTTTAATTTTTTAGTGCATTTTTTGAGGTGAAAATTTGGCATGCATCCCGAGGTGCTTTGCATGTATTTTTTAGTTTTTTAGTTCTCTAGAGCGGCTTGTGGTCTTTTGGCCGTATCTTGAGCATACAGTATCAAATTTTTGATTTCTTTATATCATCGGAAAGCTCTTTCCGAGCCTGATCCAATGGCGGAGGTTTGATTCTTTGATTTTTCCATTTTGATGGCATTTTTTTTGCTGTCAAAGTTGATGTTTTTTTTTTGCCTTTCAGGAGCAATATTTTGGTCATCTGGACTCCTTTTTGGGAAAACCAGATATCGTTGAAAAGCTGGTTTTGTGAGTTTTGCAGTGGCAGGGGTCTTTTATCCAGATTCTGCTCCGGGTTCTTTCTCCTCCGAATTTTGCACTTTCACACTCTGGCGGATTACTTGGATTCTACAGGTCCTGTGATCTCTTCTTCTGTTCTTCTGGCTCACTCTTCTTTCTTTCTTCTGAGCATTGTATACTTCTCTTATGTAGCATTCTCTTTTCTGTAAATGCACTAAGATAAAGTGCTTGCTTCTGCATATTTGGGATTTCGAGCTCCTTGTGTTTGTTTGTACTCGCACTCAGTTATAAAGTGCCATGGGGGGTTATGATGTTTTTCCTTTTGTGCTCATCCACCTTTGTCAAGTGAGTGTACCTTCCACGACATTAGCCCATGCTATGTGTCTGTGACACCGCCCTTTATCCTGTGCTTGTCCTTTTGTTGCACTGTTGGTGTTCCTGATTCTTCTTCTTACAGATGTTTCTAGCATTGCATTTCAGTGTTCTTGTCACACCTCTCTCTGTTCAACATTATGGGGGGGTTAACCTGTTGGTTCTATTGCTTCCTTGGTTCGTTCGAGTGCTCTACATATACAATTTTTGTTCCTATGTACTAGGCAGATGCAGTGGCTAGGCACCTATGTATTTCGGTGAGATGGATCATATACTATATAGACACTCATTCATTCCTGCTTTTGGAGGCCACCTCTTCGATTGATCAGCTCTTCAGACTTTGTCTTCTCTACCTGATCATGCACTTCTTCAGTGGAGGTTCCAGTAGTTACTTCTGATAGTGTTTACAACTTCATGCTTCAGAGATGCTATACATGCTCTTTCTTGTTCCTTTCTTTGGGACTTTCCCTAGATTGGAGGATTTGTTTCCTTCATCTAGTTTATTTCTTGTATTTGGGTACCTGATCAGGCCTAGTTGCCGGGACCCATAGTTCTTTCATGCATTTTGTTTTCATGCATCTTTTAGTCCTTAGTTGTTTAGCTTCTCCCTAAGTTACACTTAAGGGGGGGTGTTAGAGTTGTCATATTATAGCTAATAATTAATTAATTTAATTATTAGTCTATTATACTCTACACTTAAGTTAAACTTAGGCATCTTATTATCCTTTAGGGTTTCGGTATCCTTTTATAAGGATTCTCTCTTTGTATTTTATTCATTCACTTATTGGATCATAATGGAGAATAGATTATTGTATTGAGATTCTCTCTCTCATTTATTTTGCTCAATCATGGCTTCTCTTTCTCAGATCTGTGATTACATGCCTCCATAGTTTTTTCTCTCTTTCTGTGATAGGTGTTTGCATGCAAGGATTCTTGGGAGTTGTGGGTTGCTTTTCATCAACTCCAACAGTTGTTTTAGTTAAGATAGACTATAAACTTGCCCATATTCGATGAAAGTCCAAATCAAGGCAATTTTCTTTTGAAAATCAAGCCGTACGACCCGATTTGCACATGTGTGGTACGATTTCAAAAAATAATAGATTTTTTATTATGTATTTTTCAAAATTTTTCTTCCAGTAAAACTTTGTTTTTGGGCCTGGTACGTGCCCTGCATTTATTACTGGGTATCAGTTTGGGAATATTCCATGCCAGTCATAGTCGTAGTGACATCATCCAAGATTTTGACCTACAAGTCCGGAATGAGACCGAGCCTAGCTCAACACATATCTTGAGATTGACATCGGTGACCTTTCATATATAAAGTGCTTTGAAAGCACCCCCATCGTGCATGTGGGACTAATCCCACTAGGCCAACTGCAAAATTTGGTAATGACAAACATCAACCAGAGAGCGACTTCACAAAGGTACCCTAGATTGGGAATACGAGCAGACGATAGATCCACACCCCAAATCAAGTAGATGAATGATCCACATATGATCGGGGATCGCCTCGACAAACCCAAGAGCTCGAACACAACTAAGTCGAGTTCTTTGTTCTAATCAATGAAGATTCACATATACAAAGGCCTATAGAGCCTGTCCCACAACATATGTGGGACTAAACCCACGAAGCGCTGCCTCACCACCACTCAGTTGTGGAGGCCTCCGCCAGCTTGCCATGCGACGCAGCAACAGGCTGCTACGTGGTGGATCTCGACGCTACCACGCAATGCCTAGTCTACAACCATAGACCACACGGAGCAACCACTAAACACCACATGGCACCCATCCATGCCATCTTGTGACCAATCAGACTGTGCCATGTGGCATCCTGCCACATCAGCCGTACGACTGGTCACCTTAGCAGCCATGACAACATCAATGCCACATCATCCATGCTACACAGACCATACGAAGTGCCACATCATCATTCGTACATGCCATGTCATCATAGTACGACATACCTACGTCAACATCTGTACGCCAAATCAGCAACCACATTAGCAAACCATCCCTTTTTTTCTGCCACATCATCAGATCCTGAGCCTAAATTTGACAACCATCTAGCCGTCAAAATAGGCCAAATTGGGCATTTTGGTGATGTCCATATGACCGCCAAATTTAGCATAGTATTTTGCTGACATCAGCAAGGGTTTGATTTTCTTAGCCTTCACCATTGGAGTTTTTGATTTTGCAGTCCAACTTCAAAGGGCCATATCTTGCTCATTTTTACTCCTTTTTTCGAGCAATGTTTTTTGATTTTGGGTATAATTTTATGAAGAATCCAGTGGTGGTATTATTTTTTCAATTTGGTGGCCAGATTTATAAAAAAAATGTAGATTTTCATGACCATTCCTGCCTATTCCTGATTTATACAAGTTCCAGGTCTTCATTTGGGCACATACAATAATATTTTGAAATGTTTTTTTTTGAAAGTGCATGATTTTTCATCTACTTTCTAGATCTACAATTAGTTTTCAGTGATTTGGGGTGGATATATCACTTTAAAAAATTGGCTATTTTGGGGATATATTTGCACTTGGTTAATCCTTGGATTTTAGTTTTCTGATTTGCATTAGTTATTTGAAGGAGTTATTAGTAGTTATCAGTCATTATTTGGTTATATTATGGATAATTCAAAAGTCAAAATCCTCACTCCATATAACTACCATGAATGGGAAGTATCTTTAAGTGATCATTTGTTGAGTATTGAATCTCTTAGAATGACTCTTGGGTAGGATTAAGAACCACAAAAAGGTGTTGCAGAAAGGTGAAAAATGGTTTGATCGAAGGGATAAAGCACTTGGCTCTCTTAGATCATCCGATTTTCACTTTCATATTGTATCTCACATCCTCATGATGATTGGATCATATTGGAAGGACTCTTTGGTAAACCTGATAGAATGAGAAAATTCAGATTAGAGAATGAGCTCATAGGTCTAAATCCCAGTGATTTTGATAATATTCAAGACTTTTTCTCTAAGTTCAATTCTATTAGATTGGAGCTTTCTACATGTGGCATTGTTAAAGGAGATGAACAATTGATCTTTTATATTCTTTCCAAGCTAGGTCCTGATTATTCTATCTTTATTTCTACATTCTATGCTACTATGGATGCTCTTGGTAGTACATACAAATTTCCTTCTCTTGATGAATTTGTAACTCAAATCATAAGGGAACAAGGAAAGTTGGAACACATGGGTCAATTGAAGCCTTCCACACATCATGCATTGATTGCAAATGAGTCCACATCAAAGGATTCTAATGGAAAATGAAAGAAACAACATAAGGATCTTAAGCCTCATGACAAAGGTAATGAATCTCCTTCACACAATACTACTGAATTCAAGTCCTCTTCAATAGAGGAATCATCTAGAAGAAAGAGGGATAAATGTGCATATTGTAAAAAGCTAGGACATGATGAGCATAAGTGTTTTCAAAAGAAGATTGATGAGCTAACTCACATTATTCAGAAACACAACATTAAGTTTCCCTCATCAGTGTCTACTCCTTCTACACATTTGGAAGCTTCTATATCTCCATCATCATCCAAAGATAAAGGTAAAGGACCAACACTTTTGGCTTCCACACATCCTGAGCAAGGTAAATGGCTTCTTGATTCAAGTGCATCACATCATATAGCATCTTCTATGGATATGTTTTCTTCTATTGAGCCTTGTAATTCTCCTAATATTTTGATGGGTAACAAAACATTCACGAGAGTTTGTGGGAAAGTGATGCAGGGGCATTCTTGGGTCCTCAGTGAATCTGCATGGTGGTGTGTTTCTTGGCCGGTGTTACTCGGTTGTAGCCTTAACCGATGGTCTTGATTATTGAAGGAAGCTCGGTTGATGAAGGAACTCGGTGAAGCTTTTGGTGCTCGGTGGAATTGGTGCTCGATAATTCTTATGTTGCTGGCTTGGTCGGTTGTTTCACTAGTGCTCGGTTGTTTCTCTGGTGCTCGGTAGTTCTGGTTTACTGATTGGAGTTCTTGGTGATTTGGTTGGATGACTTGGTGCATTTATTGTTGGTAGCTGTTGTTACAAGATGACATGTTGAATTTATTAATTGTAAGGCTATTTGAGAGCCGACTTGTATTGCATTTAATATTTGTTAGGAGGAGTTAATGGTTTCATCCAGCTGACTTGTGGCTGATGATTAGCATTTAAGGGATGTTTGGGGTAGTTGTTTAGGCAGGACTTAGAGAGATCATGAAAGCAAATATGAGGGTAGCAGATAAGTGAAGTTGTGGAAAAGATTCTGCGAGATCTTGCAGATCAAATTGTTATCTAATAGTTTGTAATATTAGGGCTAGTGGTTGAGGCTTGGAGATAAGGAGATTGCTTGGAGGCTTGTGAGCTCAAGTTTAGATCCACCTTAGGGTTTCCATTAGTTGCTGATAGTTTTCAAGACTGAACTAGTTGGAGCTGTGTTTGATCTTGTTGATCTTGTAGAATTACTTATTGATTGTAATTGGCCCTAACCCGGAAGGCCTTACAACTGGGCATGTTAATGGAAAATATGTTTTGAAACATATCTTGTTGTGTTGTGTTATTCCGCTGTGTTGTTCTGAAGCTGCAAGGTTTGGACTGTCCTTAATTGGATCCACCATCCCTTGCCTGCGTCAGAAAGGTTCTATTCCTATGGGAGAGGGGAAATTTAATGATGTTCTTTGTGTACCATCCTTGACCACTAATATCCTTTCTATTTACCAAATTACACATGGGGCACAAGGTAAAATTGTTGAGTTCACTTCTAATTTATTCTACATTAGGGACATGGAGACTAGGGATGTCATAGCTGTGGGAGTTGTTGATCATACACCACACTTGTATTCTTTTTCACATTTTGTTGATGATGATGATGATATTTAGGATGTACACTTCCCTTTGCCAAGGGATAATTTTGTATATGAGGAGAACTTTGGGCACTTGAATCATTTTGTTGTTGAGACAAGTGTTGATCTTCCTACTCCTCCACCTTCTGCTTTTTCAGACATGGGCTCTACTATTCAACATGATGATCATAGTGTTTCAAATCTTGCAGAATGTGATGACTACTTGGATGCCTCTTCAACATTTGTTGATTCTCATGATGTAGATTTGGGAGACATACACGAGGGGGTTTCTCTTTCCTTTGATGATAGCATCATAGTTGGGGATACTTCATTTTCTTTGGAGATTGACACTCTTGACTCTTCTCCTTATTCACTTGATTTGTCACATGAGGTGATAGATTCTTTGAGATTGGAGAGACCTATTCAGTCTTCAGATATTCATACATGGAGACCTTCATCTTCTTCCTCCTTCCATTTGCACATGGCTTGGTTTCTTCATCATTTGATGTATCTATTTCTTCCTAAGGGGAGACATGTTTCTTGTAAGCATTGGCTTATCTATTATTTGTAGGTACTCTTCATCAACATGGGAGCTTCTTCATTATGGGGGGATATCATGTCTCCAACTATCCTTCTTATGGGGGGATACTTCTTTGTATATACATGATGTATGTAGTTCTTGGGGGGTCTTGAGTACTCCATCCATCCATGCATCTTATTTTCTTCTCTCTTTGTCGGGGAGGGTTTTTCCCATGAGTTTTTCCCTCTTTCTCCACTTTATGAGAGTTATTGCATTTCATGTTGTACATGGGTACCTAAAATGGCCTAGTAGCCAAGACCTATATTGCATTGTGAGTTTAAGTGAATTCCCCCCTAAGTTGCACTTAAGGGAGGGGGGGGGGGGGTGTTGGTGTAATTAAATATTTGTAATTACACTTTACTTAATCTTACTTAGGATAATGCATTGCATAGTAGTTTTTCATTGAGACACCTAGGAGTTTGCACCTCAATTAAGCACATGGTGTAGGAGAAATTCCACTTTAGGTGCGAGATCCACCTTTAGTTCTCTTATCACATTATCATCTTAATCCCATTTCACATACTTCATTGCATAATGGAGGATGATCCACATTTGGTGGACATGTGATTACATCTAGCATAGGTGATAGCTTATCAGCTCCTTATCATTCTCTCTTATTTCCTATATAAGGAGGTCTATTATGTAATCATGTAAGGTGAAGTCATTGGATCAATTCATATCAATCATTGCATTCATATCATCTCTCTTGTGCTTTTCCTTAACCTCTAGATCCTTGGTTTAATCTTTTCTATTTGCAAATTCTTACACATTTCATCTCTGAGGCCTTATTTCACCTCCTTTTGGCCTCAAAATTCAATCCCGCCATTAGAATCAACTATTATTTTAAATCTCAAACTGTCAAATTGACAATGACCCATCCCCCAGGATTAACCAAAGTCCTCAGGGACAAGGTTGACCTAAGTTGGTCTCGTCCTAGGGGCTTGATCCCAAATTTAGGGCCTAGGTCCATCCTGATGGATTTGAATGATTTCTAGATCTGTGGTTACTTATTTAATACTGACTCCCAAAATCATTATAAGAGACACCTAATTTATTCATTTTGGCATAATAATGAAATCAAGTGCAAGGTGAAAATCCCAAATTGATTACAACAAGCAATTTCAAGGTGGAATCCCTAGTTTGATGACATCCATTTAATCAAGGGTTTTCTTCAAAGACTTATCTCAAAGAATTCACATCAAGCATCTAGATTTTTAATCAAGCATTCAAGACATCAACTTCTACATAATCATGGAGTCTCAAACGAATTGTGAATATGGCTAGGAGTACTTTTTACCTCTAGGGCTTGGTATGATTTCCTTGTTATTCTCAAATTTATGCATTGATACTTCATACTTTAAATGTTTACATTTACATGAATTCAATCAAACATTGTTTGTATTTACATGCTAGGTTTTCACTCTAACACATAGGGTGAGATATGGTCATTTGTATTTGATCTCATTAGCATTCTAGACATACTCTAGATTCACAAGCACATCACACTTTACATATTATAATGGATATTCGTGGGGGTGGGAATCACCAAAATAAAGGGGGTTGACTAAGGAAAACCCCAATATAGCCACCCACTTACACACTTTTTAGACTTACAAGTCGTAGAAGCACAAGTTTAGGTGTAGATCTAGAAATAGGGCATTCAAATTGTTCCAGATCTACTCTGCATTTCAGTCTAGAAATCCTCTAGACAAGGCCAACTTGGGTTGACCTTGTCTAATACTAGGTCAACTTAGATTGACCTTGTCCAGGACTAGGTCAACTTAGATCGACCTTATCCTTTTTCGGATCAGAATGTTGCAGTGCAAATTGTATCATATTCTAGGTTGCTAGCTCTGAAAATAATAGAATTCAGGGTTTTGACTATTAGAAAATCCAGTTCAAAGTCCAATATTTCACTTCCCTTTTTAGGTGCACACATCCATATCTCTAATTCCTTGTAATTACTTTCATAGATCAGCCTCTTCAATTAAGATTTACATATCATTTACAAGTTCTATTGGAATCAACCAAATCCAACCCTATATAACATAGATCCTGAGTTGGCATCTTCACTTACTAGGTTGTGCTTACCTAATCTATCTTGTAGACTAGTATTTTTGATTCCAATGTATAATAGTCCCTCATGATTTGGTGAGTGATCTATATTATAGCATTGATCACCATTTCCTACTATAAATTTTGGTGAACCTGAACCTTTTATGCATTATACCTTTTGTGCAGATTAGTTATACTTTGTATTCATCTTTAAAAAAGAACAAAAATATTATCATTTTGTGTTTAGATTTACTTTTCAGGCATTACATTATCTTAGACGTACTTTTCAAGCTTTCATTATCTTGTTAGATCTACTATTTGTTGCATCTTAAAATTATTAAAAGAACAAAAATAAAAAACATTTTTGTCTTTTATTTTCTTGCATTTCATTTGCATTTGGAAAATACAAAAATAATTCCATTTCATTTGTCTTTATCTTGTTTCAAACATGTATGATTTCTTCATTCATGAGTATTTGATGATTCCTTTAGTAGTCATTATGTTAGGAACCCTCATGAGGTGCCTAGTAGTGAAGATTCTATCCTGACAAGTGAGGTCTTGGATGACTCCATCTCTACTAAATATTCCTCTACATCTCTTCAACCAACCTTTTACCAAAAATTACTTCAATTAATTCCTTTGAGTGATTCCATTTTCAACATTGAAACACCTAAATTAGTTGTCCATGCTCAACCTACGATAAACACTAAGACTATGATAACTATCAAAAGATGCACTCAATCTCAAACCCGTAACAAACCTATGATAACTACTAAGGGTTATCCTCAACAAAATTCTCCTAAAATTCTCACTACACCTATGATTACAGTTAAAGGATACAGTAAAAAAAAGCCTTTTCAAACTTCATACAAGCCTATTATAACCGTGAAAGGAAAATCTAGAAGTCCTTTGGAGTTTATTAGGGAATACCATGTGGTTTCTCATACCTATCATACAAGAAATAATCCTCAACCTACTAATCCATTTGTTCCCACTTCTTTACCACCTTCTCAACCCGTGCCTCCACTAGCACCACACTTACTTCTCATTCTTGGAAAGGAGTATGATTTGGTTGAACAATTACGTGCTACTCCTGCAAAGATTTTCCTTTGGGAACGGCTTCGAACTTCTCCTACATATCATGAAGCCTTGCAAAAATATTTAACCACTCTTCCAACTCCAAACTCCACTTAATCAAGATAACATCAATTTCTTTCTAGAATGTATGCATACTATGCCCATCTTGACTCAAATTGTTTTCACTCAAGATTATTTGCCCTCTAAAGAAGTTCAAGATCAACATGAGGTCATTATGGTGGTTGTCTTTATCAATGGTAATCTCATTTGTAGGATGTTAATTAATAATGGGTCCGAATTAAATGTTTGTAGTATGGACATGTTGAAAGAGATCAAAGTTGATAATTAAACTATTAAACCTGATTATATTCCTATTCACAGCTTTGACAATGTTGCTAAGAAAACATTGGGTATTATTAACTTGCCTATTAAGGTAGGTCTTTTTATTTTAGATACTCCTATTCATGTGATGCATGGAATTCTTAATCACAATCTTCTTTTGATTAGACCTTGGTTACATGCTATGCATGCTGTTCCTTCCACTCTTCATTGAAAAGTCAAGTTTATCTTTAACAATTTGATGTACAGTCTCATGGAGGATGATAGACCGAATAATTGTTTGAATGCTGAATCAAGTGCTAAACCCGTGTATGTTGAAGAAAAACAAGATCAAGAACCTAAGGATGACCCTTCTCCTACTAGTGTCCTTTTGGATGATGATTGGGGGTCCTTAGATTTTACACCAACTTATATTGGAGAGTACAAAGTTTTGAAATTTGAACGTCAAAAACCTAAACTTGACAAAGAATCAAAAACATCATCTCCTCTTTCTGATGAACTTAGTAACAAATTTGTTATTTCTTCTGCCAATGAATCTTTATAAACTATCAAACTTGATTGTTATGACATAGTGACTTATGAAGTACCATTAGCTCTTTCGGATATGGCTTCTCGTTATGGTCCTAGTTATTGTTAATTACCAAAATATGAATTCAATGAAAATGGATGTGGAAAATACGAACAAGGAATTCAAGTTCCCTTAGATAATGACAAACATGAATATTATTATGGATTAGGTTTTAACCCTTATAAGAAGCTACAACCAATTACTCTTAATGTTAACAATATCTCTTTTGGACCTTTGAAAGTTGTGAATCCTCATCTCATTGATTTTTCTCAACAATATTATTTGGATACCTTTAATACCGATGATGCTTTAGTTGAATTCTTGGGGGCATATGACGATCTCCCTCCTTTTCATCACAATAGGAGGTTGCCTTATTGTTTGAATGTTGAAGCATACTTGGGGAAGAGACTATTTTTGGACATGATCTCCCTTTGCTTATGGATGTCTCTAAAAAAATTAATCTTTTGATAACTGATACCATTGATGTGCAAATGGATCCTTATAACATAGAAAAAGTCATTATAATTGGAAAATGTCTAGATGAGGATGAGCGAAAGGAGCTTACTTCCATTCTTCTTGAATTTCTTGATGTCTTTTCTTGGGCTTATTATGATATGCCTAGTATTGACCCTAAAATTGTCATGCATAACATTGCCCTTCTTCCTAATGCAAAGCTAGTAAAACAAAAGATACACAAGATGATTCCCAATATTTCTCTTCTTGTGAAAGCTAAAATTGAAAAACTCCTTGATGCTGGCTTTATTCATCCTATTGATTACTCTCCTTGGATCTCAAACATTGTAGTTGTATCTAAGAGTGACAATAGAATCCGAATGCGTACTAATTTTCATGAATTAAACAAAGCTTCCTTAAAGGATGATTTCTTGGTCCCTAACATTCACACGACTACAAATTCTACAATGAAACATGATTTATCATCTTTCATGGATAGTTTCTTTGGCTATAATCAAATATTCATCCCTACTAAATATCAATACAAGAATACTTTTATTACTCCTGTATCATCTTAAAATGGAAGCACTTCCATGTTAAGAGCATTTAGCCCTCCGCGTAAGTGGTTTGGGGTCATGTTAAGTGCCTTGATTGGGTCTTTGCATGTATTTGGCTTTCTCCCCGCTTTCCACTTCTTCCCTGCACTTGATTTCTTCATTCTAGGTGAAATTAGGGTTAGGATCCTGAGGATTCTCCTTAATTTCCCTCTTCCATGGCTCTATTTTTATAGGTAGGATTTAGAAATAGGTCATCCTGGCCTTCATCACAGTAATCATAGGATTTTATGTCTATCCCAGACATTTTGTCCTGTTCTGATATCATTTCTAGGTTTTTGGGCATCCTCAGGACCTCCTAACCTGGTTTTGATTGAATTTGGGCCTAGGGTCAAATTCAAGGTTGATCCTGACTAGGTCAGGATCGAGCTTGAACCTGACTAGGTTAGGTCCAACCTCAATTTTTCCCCCCTCATTCAAATTTCTAGAATCCTTGATTTTTGGGCATCGGGCTTTTGGGATATTTATTTTCCCACCTTTGGGTTGGCCATTTTAGGTTTCGGGATGGTAAATCCTCTAATTTCATTTAATCTAGGTATATTTTCTAAAGGTTAGGACCTAATTGGGATTTAATTCTCCAAGGTGGCCCCTCTAGAGGATTGTGTCCTAGTTCACTATAAAAGGAGGCCTTCCTCTCTCATTTTCTCATCCATTATTCACATCTCTACATCAAGTTTTCATGCTCAAGCACTCTCAAGCAAGGTGGTTAATCCAACATCCAACATCCATCATTCATCCACACTCAAGAAATTTCATGTGCAAGCTCTCAAGGTGATCAAGCAAGCATCCATTCAAGCATTCAAGTCCTCTTCTCCATCCAAGTTCTCCATTGAAGATCAAGGATTTAAAGCATTCAAGCCATTGAAGGGATTTGGTTCAAGCATTCAAGATTCATCATTCAAACCCTAGATCTAGTCATCATGATGGTGTGATCTTCCTTCAAGATCCTTTGTTCATCTTCAAGATCCATTTCATTCTTCTATCAAGGTGGATTCCAAGCATACAATCATGGAGGTTTGATTTTTCCATTGTTGTGTTCAAGCTTTCATATCAATATACTTGTTTACATTCAAAATACAATTACATTTCTATCAAATTGCATAGCTTCATTGTTAGATCCTTTTCTACTACTTGCTAGCATTCCTATTTCAATTTCAATATTAAGGTTGATTCCAAACCGAGGTTTGACCAAGGCAAACCCCTCAAACAAACAACAAAAACCCTCTTTTTCTTGCAGGTATAGGTGCGGGATTTTAGATCCGAGAGCGAATTTGGATACCCTTTTCGACAAACTTCTGAGATCGCGAACATAATCAAAATCAGACTTCAAATAAAGAATGTAGTATTTGACCTTTGATGAGGGTCAAACCCGACCTGAGCTCATCTTGGAGAAAGATTTCTGGGTTTTCTCTGTCTCGGCATTTCCAGTCGGGAACAAGTTGCAGAATTGCGCAAAAGTATACACAGACATCAAAATTTGACATTTTCCAGATCTGCCCTAATTTGAGGTTAGTATTTATATTTCAATTACTAAAGACTTCAATTCAACCATAGGGAAACATAGGGTTATTATCTCTCTCTCTTCCATATTCTCCTTAGATTTATTCGATTGTGTATTAACCTTTTTGGTTGACCAAATTGGATTTCTCCTTTGGGAATTTGGATTTAGGAGTGAATCTCATATTTCCCCCATACAATACACACACACACACACACATTTCAATAGAGGTGAATCCATTTTACCTCTATTCAAATCCATGGAGAACCTTTTGTTGGGTTGTCATGGCCTTTGGATTGAAAAATGTGGGTGATACATATCAACATGCTATGACTCTTATCTTCCATGATTACATCCATAGGATTTTTGAAGGTTATGTTGATGATATTCTCTTCAAGTCTATTTCTCGTAAGGATCATGTTACTATTCTTAGATAAATATTTGAACAAATACATAAATATATCATACGCTTGAATCCTTGGATATGTGCTTTTGGTGTGGACAGTGGAAAAATTCTAGGATTCATCATCTCAAACAAGGGTATTGAGGTGGATACTGAAAATATTGATGTCATTATTAATATGCCACCTCCCCAAAAAATTTCATAACTTCATGGTTTGCAAGGAAAAATACATGCTATTCATCGGTTTGTACCACAGTTGGTGGATCGTACAATTCCTTTCACTTCCTTGTTAAAGAAAGATTCCATTTTCTCTTGGAATATTGATGATTGCAAACAAACATTCGAACAGTTCAAATAATATCTCGCTAATCCTCCTATCTTACAACCTACTCAATGTAATCAACCATTCTTTTTATACACTTCTGCTTCTTTTAAAGCTCTAACTACCATCTTAGCTCAACATGATAAAAATGGAAAAGTGTGACCAATGTATTACATTAGTCATACTTTGGTAGAGTATGAAACTTGATACACTATGAAAGAAAAACAATGTCTTGCTTTAGTTTTTTCTTGTCAAAAACTTTGACATTACCTTCTTAACGCTGAAATCAATGTCATCATAAAATTTGATCATTTGAAACATATTTTCTCAAAAAGTAATTTATCAGGACGCTTAGCTAAATGGGTTATGATGCTGAGTGAATTTGATTTAATTTTTTTTTTCTCATAAAGCAATTAAAGTACAAGATTTGACCAATCATCTTACTGAAGCTCCTTCACCTACTTTAACTTCTACTCCTATCACTTTTCTCGACGAATTTGTTTTACCTATAGACATTGATGACACATGGGAATTATACTTTGATGGATATAGATGTAGAAATGGCTTTGGTGCTGGTATTATTCTTGTATCTCCCTCAAAGAAACCTATACCTTTATCATATCATCTGAACTTCTCTTTCACTAGCGACATTGCAAAATATGAAACCCTTATCGTTGGACTAAAAGAGGCTTTATCCCTTAAGGTGAAACATATTAAAATATTTGGAGATTCACAATTGATTGTGCAGTAGATTAATGGGACATATCGAGATAAACATACTAAGTTAACTCAATATCGTGATTTAGCCTTAAGTTTGCTTGCTAGATTCTCATCTTATTTTGTTTCAAATCTACCTCGTAAGGATAATAGACATGCAAACGCTATGGAAAGTGCAACTTTTCCTATCTCCTTAGAAAATAATATTGAAATTTATCAATCCACCATACACAATCTTCTTAGTCCCGCTATTTTTGAAAGCTCTAATAATGACACTTGTTGTTTTAGTCTTCATTAAGATGAATGACATTCACACATCTTTCATTGTTTGAAATATGGTACTTTTCTCAAATCAACAACAAGGAATACTAGAGCTTGAATTCACAAACTTGCTACAAGATATATCATTTGCTAAAATTATTTATAGGTGCTCTTACAATGGTCTTTTACTACGATGCCTTAATAAAATTGAGATCCCTATTGCTTTACAAGAAGCTCAATCAAGATCTTGTGGTGGGTATTTTGGTGGAAAGTCCTTAGTTAACAAGCTCCTTTGTATGGGATATTATTGGCAAACCATGGAACAAGATTATTTTGCCTTTGTTAAAAGATGTCCTAAATGTCAACATCACAATAATCTCATCCATGATCCTACACATGAACTCCACTCTTAGGTAGCTTCATGGCCTTTTAACCTTTGGGGCTTGGGTCTCATTGGAAAAATATCACCTCCTTTTTTCTCAAGGACATACTTACATCATCACTGCTATTGATTAGTTCACTAAATGGGTAGAAGAGGTTCCTCTTCGCTCTACTACAACTTATGTCATTTGCAATTTCCTCCTAGAAAACATTCTTTCTCGATTTGGTATTCCCTTAATAATAATATGCGTTAATGGTACTCCTTTTAAAAATAAGGAAGTAACAAAGTTTTTGGAAAAATACCGTATCAAGCAATGTTTTTCTACTCCGCGCTATCCTCAATATAATGGTCAAGTTGAAGCATCTAACAAAGTCATTGAACAAATTCTTAGGAAGGCTATCAAAAAACATGCTAAGGATTGGCACACGTAGTTGACCTATGCTTTATGGGCTTACATGATAGTGTTCACATTGCAACAAGAACAACTCCTTATAATTTATTTTATGGTGAAGACGTGATTATGCCTTTATAATTAGAGATTCCCTCATTAAGAGTCTCTTTTAATGGTATAATTGATAATGAAACCTTGAGAGAACAACTAATTCAACAAATTGAAATGTTAAATGAGCAACACATTAATGCCCTCGAGCATAGTCAAGCCTATCATAAATATCTAAGGAAGAAATGCAATCATAAAGGGATCAAATGTTACTTTTCAATTAGAGAGTTGGTTCTTTATGAATATTAGCACAACATAAATTCTCTACCTGGAGAAAGAGGTAAGTTTAGTCCTAATTGGCTTGGCCCCTACATCATCATTGAAGTTTATGGTTTTGGCACATATAAATTAGCTAATATGGATGGTATACAACTTAAAGAACCCATATACGCTATGCATTTGTGTCAATACTATTCCCAACCCTTCTTTTTCTTGCTCTCTTTTTCTGTTTCTCTTTATCTTATCCATTTCAATCTTCATGTGTGCCTATGTCTTTACATTAGAGCATTATGTGTTAATATTTATTTTCGTGTATTACTTCATTCTTGACAAAAATGTACATGTTTTTTGTCTTGAATTTTATGTGTAATATGTTAATCATTTTGGTTAGGGTATTACCTAGAGGACACTTGCACACTTTCTTTTCATCAATAGCTATGTTCAAATAGACTAGTGTTTAGTTATTTTCTAATAGCTAGACTCTGTGTTTATCTATTTACATAAGCATATCACATCATCATAGTTACATTTATTTAAAGCTATATTTTAGTTAAATTACATGTATATCATTTTAATCCTTATAACATTGATTATGTAACCAATCATAGAGACATTAAAATAACAAATATACATGTAAACATAAAAAAGGAAATACCAATCCATATGTATCAAAATGTTTGGTACATAGTTGGTACTATCCAGAATGTGCCCTATCTATCCCAAAAACATGCATCATGCATCATACATCATCATATCAAATCAATCCTCAACCATGGGATGATGAATCCCTGCTCCCTCAGGTTCACAATGAGAAGAAGGTGACCATGTTGTGGACGACGGTCTATGAGAAGTCATGGATTGTGAATGGCTCCTAAATGAGCTCCACTCTCACTGACCTCATAGTACTCCTCACATCTCTTGGTGCTCATGTTGGGCCTTTGATAACTCTCTGGAGTCGATCCCTATCATGTCTAAGTAGTTACATCTCTACATGCACTAAATTGAATAGATCCTTGTGTCACCTAGGATCTCGTTGTGCCTCATATCTCACCTGAGATGATGATGGTATCCTTGATACTATAGTGATGTCTCTCAAGACCTCACCTACAAAGTGTCTCCATCCCCTTGTCCTAACTATAATGTATAATATTAATAACATTAAAATATATACCTATTCATTTTCACTTAGACATATGCAATCTTTCATACTTGGATCTCCTTCCTGGTAGTCAGGATCGTCAGTAGCTGGAAACATCAGGGCTTTACCCTGAGATTGTTCTAGGGGCATTTACTGACTAGTCTCTCCACGTTCTCAGAAGGCAACATCCCTTGGGTGTGGAATCTCTAAAGTGGCTCTTGGTGGCAATCTCCTCAGAGGGGTAACATCTATCCCCTCTACTGTATTGTCCTCGACTGCACCGCAGTCCTCGACATGGGTGCTACCTCTGGTATATCTCTTGAATGCTCATTCTCTCCCTCATCATCATCATCATTGTCCTCATCTCCAGCTACTACATGCTCTTCTCTAGAGTATGGTCCTAGGTCTCCCATGGGGTAGCCTTCTGAAATGATGGGTCTAATCCCATGCATGCTGGTGTATCAATGGTAAGACCTCATCACACCTGCATCAATGACTATAGGTGGTACCTTGATATCCTACTTTGCCTCTACATCTGTCAATTCTATATCATCCACTATGGGCTGTGGTCTGGTCTTTGGCCACTTGATAACTCTATGTCCATGTGAATACTGCGACACTAGTATGGGAGGACTCTGTGTAAGACCAAATTGTTATAGCACTCTATCAAAATAGAAGGGCACTACTATGTAGCTGCCTTCCCTCCAAAAATATATGTCTCTGCATGCATCTCATCTACTAGTCGGTGTTTGTCTAAGGTGACATGTGTCTATGGGGTCTCCATATGATATTGGTTGCCTGCAACTGATAGATGGTCACTCTCTAGAATAATAAATCACCAAAATGACATAGTAAACTCAATGTATATCCGTATGGTTGCGGATCACTTGCATTAATCTCCACTGGGAATCCTACCGGTCGTGCATAAGTGATATGCTCAAACATCCATACCTGCAATAGAGTACACATTTCCATGCTCCATCTTTGATACCTCTCTAATCACCCCAGCTCGTAGTATAAGTGGGCTAGCATACTCCTCCCCCACAAGTATACTACGTGGTTCCTCTACATATGTCAAACTACATGTGATAAAGGCATAAAAAAACTATTCCCTTGCAATCAGGATAAACCATGACATCAACTACACACACCAATATCTTCATGACCAAAGGAACTTCTCCAGAAGCATGCATTAATACCCTCAGTGGATAGGACCGACCCATGAAATATATTAGATTTCTCTCAATATCTGCCTTAGATCTATCAACGCTAAATCTCATTGTCTGGCCTTGGATAGGTAGCTGCAAGGTACAATATACATCCTCTAGTGTAATGGTCATCTTACTCATGGGTATGTGAAATGTACATATATTCTTGTCCCACCTCTCCATAAATTCCATTAGCATGGTGTGGTGAAATCGAATGTGAGGAAGAAAACATACCCAATACAACCCTACATCTCTCAACAACTGTATCTATTGAGGTCTAGGTCTTCCATACTGCCCTCATAGGAATGTCATCATCTTCATTGTGGCATGTTCCCGCATGACAAACAACTCTTGTAATCATATATTAAAAAGGCAACATCAATACATCATATATATCAATCAAACTCAGATAGAAACTAGAAAAATAGAAACACCTGGGACTAGGTTGAATTTCATGAGGACAAGGTCAACTTTGTAGGACCAGGTTGACTTTATGGGACCAGGTCAATTTTCTCCCTGGGACTAGGTCAAATTTATGGGTTTCCTGGCCTAAACAGCATAACATCCTATCTATGACTCAATTCTACACCTACTAAAAAAAAATAGAATGCTAGAAAGGAAGACAAAGCATGAGTATCGAGGCGTACCTCATCCAAGGGCATATCCTCCTCAATGGCTCTCCTCAGAACCTCCATCCTTGTTGGTTGCAACACTTGCTTCCTCAAAATATTCTCTTTCTTTCTCTTCCACAAAAGAGAAATCAAAGGTAATGTCACAAATAGACTTTCAAAAGGTAATAGCTAACTTATGCTCACTTTTAGCTAGTTACTTTTCAAAAATTTCACTAACTTTAACTAATATTCCCCTTCATTAAATACCTATCTGCATTCATTTGATCATAACTTGAACTAGGAAGCTCTGATTTCCATACTGTTATAGGCATTGGAATCAAGATTTAGATTCCTCACTATCCAAGAGTCTTGTGAAATGTTTTGAGTTCATCTTGAATATTTTTGATAAGCATTTGTCTACAATTTGCATTTAAAATTCTTCGTAGTATACATGATTCCTTATTTCACCTTCCTGATAGCAAGCTGAAACAAGGGGGCATATAGCTACCCGCCAACTTCATCAACTTCCTTAGTAAGCCCTAGGTGATTTACATTTTTTTAGTAATATGTGGTTTTGCAGGTTGTAGTTACTAATGGTTTCTTGTAGGATCCACACACTAGGGTTTCAATATATCCTTTTCATTTATTGATGTTATCTGTACTTTAACTTGCATATGCATGTAGTGTCATTTACTGTGAAAGTGGGTGCTAAACAATCATTAAATTGTAGAGAACACAAGTGCTCTACAATTTAACGATTGTTTTGCACCTACCTTAGTGTATTTACATTATACACTTGCATTCTAGGACTTCATAATTGCACTTAATGCATTAACTAAATCAATTTTGAGTCCTCTTCTCCCTCTAACTTGTGAAAAATTGAGGTAGGACCTAATTTATAGGCATCCTCTATTTTTCTCCAATCACAAAATTCATTTCATCTCCTAGGCCTTATTTCACCTCCTTTTGGCCTCAGAATTCAATCCTGTTGTCATAATCAACTACACTTTTAAATCTCAAATTGTCAGATTGACAATGACCCATCCCTTAGGATCAACTAAAGTCCTTGAGGACAAGGTTGACCTAAGTCGGCCTTGTCTTAGGGGCTTGATCCCATATTTAGGGCCCGAGTCCATCCTGATGGATTTGAAAGGTTTCTAGATCTATGGTCCGCTATTTAATTCTAACTCCCAAAATCACTATAAAAGTAATTGAATTGCTTCATTTTGACATAATAATGAAATCAACTTCTATATTATCATGAAGTCTCAAACGGATTGTGAATATGGCTAGGAGTACTTTTTCCCTCTAGGGCTTGGCATTTCCTTGTTATTTTTAGATTTATGCATTGATACTTCATACTTTACTTATTTACATTTACATGCAATTAATCAAACATTGTTTGCATTTACATGCTAGGTTTTCACTCTATCACACACAGGGTTAGATCTAGGCATTTTCATTTTAGCTCATTAGCATTCTAGACATACTCTAGATTCACGAGCACATCACACTTTACATATTCTAACGACTATCCGTGGGGGCAGGAATCACCAAAATGGGGGGTTGACTAAGGAAACCCCTATATAGGCACACACACTTTTTAGATTTTCAAGTTGCAGAAGTGTATATTTAGGTACAGATCTAGAAACAAGACATTCAGATTGTTCCAAATCCACTCTGCATTTCAGTTTGGAAAGCCACTAGACAAGGATGACTTGGGTCGACCTTGTTTAGGATTAGGTTGACTTAGGTCAATCTTGTCATTTTCTAGATCAGAAAGTTTCAATAAAGATTGTATTAGATTTCAGGTTGCTAGGTCCGAAAAATAGCAGAATTTGGGATTCCAACAGTCAAAAAATTCAGGTTCAAAGTGCAATATTTCACTTCTCTTTTCAGGAGCACACATCCCTATCTCAAATTCCTTGTGTTTACTTTCATAGATCAACTTTGTCATTTCAGATTTACATATCATTTACAAGTTCTATTGGAATCAACCAAATCCAACCCTACAAAGCATAGATCCCGAGTTGGCATCCCCACTCACAGGGTTGTGCTTACCGGATCTATCTTGTAGGTGAGGGTTTTTGATTCCAATGTATAATAGTCCCCCATGATTTGGTGAGTGATCTATAGCTTAGCATTGCTTACCATTTCCTATTATACAATAGGCTTAGTTAAGTATTAGTTTATTTTAGTGGTAATAAGAAGAGATTTAATCTCATTACATTATGGTTGATATAAACATTTTATAATTAGTTGATTTAATTGATTACAAAATAGTCATCCAACATGTTGAATACTGAATTATCATAATATATTAAATCAAATTTGGTAACTAAAGTTAATATTTATTATAACCTTAACTTATATTCTTGACATTTGGTATTAGAGCCTATATTTGGCATGGTTGGAAGGGGACTGGTTCTAGTTGCATTGGAAGCATTTTTTGATTTAATGGAATTCAAATGTGTCGTATAAATAATTGCAAGTATATAGGGCCAAAATTGAAAAGTTTAATGAACACTATGAATTGTTGAAAATGAAGATGAATGATCTCTTGATAGTAAGGAACCAATAGGTTATAGTGATTGAGAAATGAGACTTTTCTAATGTGAAGGATTAGGACCAAAGATGATTTTGGAAAGATAACATGAAGTACCATCTAATTATTTGTTTCTAATTGCATTCTTCCTCGTGCATTCAAAAAACCTATCAAACATTTATTGTGGAAAAAAACTTGTATATCATATCAAAGTTAGAGAAGGAAATTGTATTCGCCTAAAATGAACTCAGGAGTTTATAGAAAATAATATTTAATGCATTCAATCTTATTTTCCACCAACTAGCCTTAATTGGAGTCAGAATAGTAGATAAAGAAAAAACTCATAGTGTTCTTCTCTCTACATATGATTCATGGGATAATCTAATTATGGGTATCAATGCCACGCCTTTTCAACCTAAGCGTAATTAGGTCAAAACTTTATTAAGTAAATCACTCAAAATAAAACCCACACATGCAAATTTTAAAGGTACCTTAATTTTAGGAGGTAAGAAAATTATGAACAAGTAGTTCAAATCTAAGATTACATCAAAACCTTCTAGTACAAATACAGTAAAATTTTAGAGTTAACTAGTATACATGTAAGAAAAATTATAAAGATTATGACCTAGTTGAAAAAATGATGATGTTAGTGGAGACGTTTTCCTTATTTGTGCTAACATTGCTAGTGACTACATGTGGTTGATTGATTCAAGTGCTTCATTCCAAGTGATGTTAGATGAACACTTTAGTGAGAAAATCCAAGAACCTTAAAAAATGATGCTTGTAATTCATCGATATTGTTATCTCTTTGGGGGGTTTTTCTTGTCTAACTACTATCCTACTAGTTTTAACTTTGCCTATATTGCTTTTAATGAGGGTTGTCGCGCCGAGAGGCGTAAACTTGCATTGACAACAAACCATATAGGAGGCCAAAAAATGTAATGGTGTAAGAAAAAAGAAATGATTCATATTCCAACACCAACTAATTCACAAAATAGTAGAGTTTAATATAAAATTAATTAATTTTTAATGTAAAATAGAATGATCAGACCTTACACTGGGAAATCCAAATTAGCATCTCAATGCAACACCAAAATACGTTGGACTGACTGCGATTTAATAACTTGAATACGTTACAATGAATCTATTACATTACATATGAAAATAAATAGTCCACATTTTGATCAAAGAATTGCAAAATTTTCAGTCAAATTTCTGTGCGCTCATTGAGGGAGACAATTACAAGTTGGATTAACAAATTTTTAGGTTATCAAAATTTTTTATTTGTTTTGATGTTCATCTTTCATTTCGTTTTGTATTGGTTTTTATAGTAATCTACAGAATTTGTATAATCTATACACATAATAAATTGGTTTTTCATGCTCTATGAGATGTAATTATATTTTGTCTATATGTTGTGTAATTATATTATCAAAACTTGGTAACATTTGTCTCTTCCCTATTGACTTAAAATGTAACATTAGAAGTTTTAGGCTTTGTGAAATTATATATATTTCTGGGATTGGTTCAATGTTTTAGATTAGGAAATTTATAAAAATATTATGAGGTAAAATGGATAACATTTTGTAAAAAAGCTTAAAAAGCTATTCACCTGAAATCTCTTCTAATCAATGGTCTGTTTACGTTGGAAGTATTAATATTATTGTAATGTGACTGATGGATTGGGTATTTCATTGGTAGCAAACTTATCGGGTGTTCTGTTAGTAATTTCTTGCAGAGGTTGCCTCTTTATGAAATTTAGGGTAGGCAATGGTGGTGATGATCTGATTGCTAAAAATGGTGGAGAATTCTCCTTGTTTTGGTGTTGTTCCACAAAAGTATGAGACCTTGGTGGAAGAATCAAATCTGCCTGCAATTCCATTTCCCCACTGTTAAATGTGTTTGAAGAAAAAGTGGGGAAATAATTGCAGAGATGGGTAGAATGGTGTTAAAGTTTGTTTAGTTTTCTTTTAAAATTTAGCTTTTTTTTAAAGCTTTTTATTTCCTTCACTACAACATTTGGGGTCAAATTCTGACGGTGGGTAGTGACGGCACTACCATTTGTGTGTTATTTTTGTATTTCTTTTGCAAGTGCCCCCAATGTTGTCGTAATAGCGACAGAGCCGTCGTAATTTCGACACCCGTGTGATTATAAACAAAAAAGAAAAAGAAAGGCTCATTTCTGATTTTTGTAAATTTGAGTTGCGTGCGCGAAGAGGGCGAAGTTGATATAGGAAAGAAAAGGTAGGTGCTTATTTGGATCTTTGATCATTCCATTTGCATCATGATTTACTTCCATTGATGATTATTTACTTTCTCAAGGCCACGAGCTTGTGACTGTTTCTTCCTTCTGTATATATCTTTGATTTGGTTATTGACACAACATTATAATGCTCACTGCTGTATTTTACTTGTTTGGATCTTTGAGGACCCGTGTTTAACACTAGGGCATTATTGTTGGATCCTTGCATTTTTATTATCTGCTTGCGCACTGTGATGACCTAGGGCATCAATGATTAACTATTACTTGTTTTCAATTTATCGCATGATTGACTATTAGGCTAGGGCATCATTATTTTCTTCCATTGATGATTATATACTGTACTTGATTACTCAAGGCCACAGGCCTGTGACTATTTCTTCCTTCTGTATATATCATTGCTCAATTTGATTTGGTTATTGACACAAAATTATAATGGTCGCTGTTGTATTTTACTTGTTTAGATCTTTGAGGACCTGTGTTTAACACTAGGGCATTATTGCGGTATCCTTGCATTTTTATTATCAGCTTGGTGTGATGACCTAAGGCATCAATGATTAACTATTACTTATTTTCAATTCATCACATGAGTGAATACCGGGCTAGGGCATCATTATTTGCTTCCATTGATGATTATATACTGTACTTGATTGCTCAAGGCCATGTGCATGTGACTATTTATTCCTTCTGTATATATCATTGCTTAATTTGATTTGGTTATTGACACAACATTATAATGCTCACTGCTGTATTTTACTTGTTTGGATCTTTGAGGACCCGTGTTTAACTCTAGGGCATTATTGGTGGATCCTTGCATTTTTATTATCTGCTTGCTGTGATGACCTAGGGCATCAATGATTAACTATTACTTGTTTTCAATTCATCACATGATTGACTATCGAGCTAGGGCATCATTATTTGCTTCCATTGATGATTATATAATGTACATGATTGCTCAAGGCCATGGGCCTGTGACTGTTTCTTCCTCTTGTATATACCATTTCTTGATTTGATTTGGTTATTGACACAACATTATAATGCTCACTACTGTATTTTACTTGTTTGGATCTTTGAGGACCCGTGTTTAACACTAGGGCATTGTTATTGGATCCTTACATTTTTATTTACTGCTTGCTGTGATGACCTAGGGCATCAATGATTAACTATTGCTTGTTTTCAATTCATTGCATGATTGACTATGTATGGCTTGATTATGCACATGTATGACTATAGATGAGGATATGCAATATGATATCATGCATTGCTTAGATCCCTTGGATCTAACCCCATTTCTTTCCTTCTTGCAGGTTCTAGATCAACTAGGAGCACACTGGATTTACACCCTGGTCATCCTTCCATCATCTCTTCAGGCAATGTTTGGTACCCTATTGTTTATGCTCATTTACTCATGTATGTCTGTAGTCAACCTTATCTTTCTAGGAGTTGGCTATGCTCATGGCTTGTGTGAGCCCAGATTTGTTGTTGTATCATTATCACTGTTGCTTCATTATGCCCATTTGAATGCACTCGTGCTTATGATCTTCATATCTCATGAAGCTAGGGCATTATAGATTTACTAATTGCATGATCATAACTAGCAACACATGAAGCAAATGGAATGATCAAAGATTCAAATAAACACCTACCTCCATTTTTGTACACTTTCCATCATCAAAGATCCATCCACAAAGCTTGGTGCTATCAAAATTCTTAATGCCTTTACCTTTCTAGTAATACTCAAAATCTTATCTGATGAATCCACATAAGCATAAGAGTAACCAATATGATCTTATAATCATAAGAATCAAGTTCAATGTAAATAAAATGTGTTCACACATAGAATCACATGTAATATAGTCTCAGTTATAGTCAATAAATATAGACTCAGCTATAAAAGAAAGTATGGTCCATACATACACAATAAGCCACTAAAGTATGCTTCATAAGCATAAGAGTAATCACATAAGTCTCACCACATAAGAGTAACCAAATTTGTCCAACATATAACCAGGTGCAATGTGATCACAACAAGATGCAATATAGTTCCCTCTATAAAGAAATGTATTCACACACATATATGATCAATAATAAAGCATATATAAAGGATAAATTATATCCATATAAAGTATGCTCCCATACATTCATTAACCATTAATGTACGCACCTATGCATCAATAAAGAAAATAGTTAATCAGTTATACTAACAATCAACTGTGTATGTTCCCATATATACAACTCCCTCTCAAATTGCAACTCCCTGTCAAAGTGCAAAGAGCTCAGTTTTGGGTTCTTTTATCTCCTCTTCCCTCTTCCCTCTTTGTCCTTTGAAATTCCTTCATTTTTGTTCCTCTTATTCTTTTGGAATTCTCTCTTATTCTTGAATTTCCCTATCCCCCTTTTGAAGTTTTGAGAGTAAATAACTTGTATATATTCCTTGAAGATTGATCCTCTTGATATTAATCTTGCTTCTTCTTGAAGACAATCGGTCTTTAGTTTATCAAGAGTAGGTAATTCAGAACGTGCACTAATCACTTGAATGAATGCATCCCAAGTAAGAGGAAATCCATTAAGAGCTATCACAACTAGCTCTTTATCATCATATTTGAACCCAATTGATGATAGTTAATTCCTTAGCTCATTGATCCTCATGAAGTATGATGTGATTGACTCCCCTTGATTCATCCTGATCCAGGAGAGGTTATTTTTGAGAGCTAGGACCCTATTTGTGTTGTTGATTTGAAACATGCCAAACAATGAAGTGAACATCTCATATGCATTCTCTAGATTTGCAATTGTTGGCACAATGTGATCTTTAACACTATCAACAATTATTCTCATTGCTTTATTGTTGTTTTTATTCCATTCATTCTTTTCATCTGCATCCATATCATCTTTAGGAGGATCTTCAATCACCAATCACAGTGACCACAGGGGTGGGAGAGTCAATCCATTATGGAGACCTGAATCCCAATTCACTGTTGCAACTAGAAAACCTAGGCATAGTTTGACACTAGTTAATTCATAGGCTTTAATAACAATTAAACACTGAAATAAATGTTTGGACATGTAAATAACACCCAAGCCAATGATCTTACATCATGATCCAATCACTAATACACCACAAAATATGTTTGAAGGCACTGCATGGGTTGACAGTACCCTGCGGGAAGATTCACAATTTGCAGAGAATGTTTTTGTTTATTGAATGAATACCATTTGAAAATGGTTCTATACACACACCAACTCCACATCCCCGCTCCACTCACGTGGATCAACACTAATAAAGACTTCTAACCAACTAAAGACCGACTGCAACCATTAACTAACTGTCTAACTGTCCCCCAAATAGTAAGCATGCTATCAAATGATCATGCTATTAGTAAATCCATAATGCCCTAGCTTCATGAGATCCAACATATAATAAAAATGCAAGGATCCAACTATAATGCCCTAGTGTTAAACACATGTCCTCAAAGATCCAAACAAGTAAAATACAAAAGTGAGCATTATAATGTTGTGTCAATAACCAAATCAAATCAAGCAATGATATATAGAAGGAAGAAACAATCACATGCTCGCGGCCTTGAGAAATCAAGTACAATATATAATCATCAATGGAAGCAAATAATGATTCCCTAGCCCAATAGTCAATCATGCGATGAATTGAAAAGAAGTAATAGTTAATCATTGATGCCCTAGGTCATCACAACAAGCATATAATAAAAATGCATGTTTGATTATGACTGCATCACCTTGTATTGGAACACCATGACCTTATGACATGTTCTGAGTTATTGTTGTGGATGAGCCATTTGGAAATGATGCCATAACAACATCAACTGAAACACCAACATTTGATGTTTCTGTTGCATTGTTTGGATGATGCATCCACAATATGGCTTAATTATGCACATGGATTATTGTAGATGAGGATATGTAATAGGATATCATGCATTTCTTAGATTCCTTGGATCTAACCCCATTTCTTTCCTTCTTGCAAGTTTTGGATCAACTAGGAGCACACTGGATTCACACCCTGGTCATCCTTCCATCATCTCTTCAGGAAATGTCTGGTACCCTATTGTTTATGCTCCTTTACTAATGTATGTATGTATTCAAACTTATCTTTCTAGGAGTTGGCTATGCTCACGGCCTGTGTGAGCCCAAATGTTTTATTTTTCACTCCTTTCTTTGTGCAGATGTAGCTGTTTATTTGGCTCTTTGATCATTCCATTTTCTTTATGTGAGCTCGAAGCATCATTATCATTACCTCCACCTAGGGCATCAATGATTAACTATTACTTGTTTTCAATTCATCACATGATTCACTATTGGGCTAGGGCATCATTATTTGCTTCCATTGATGATTATATACTGTACTTGATTGCTCAAGGTCGCGGGCCTATGACTATTTCTTCTTTCTATATATATCATTGCTTGATTTGATTTGGTTATTGACACAACATTATAATGCTCACTGCTGTATTTTACTTGTTTGGATCTTTGAGGACCCGTGTTTAACACTAGGGTATTATTGATGGATCCTTGCATTTTTATTATCTACTTGCTGTGATGACCTAGGGCATCAATGATTAACTATTACTTGTTTTCAATTCATCGTATGATTCACTATCAGCTCATTTCTAATGTACAAATATTCCAATCCTTAGTGAGTAGACATTATGATACTCGCCAAGCCTTACTTTTAGTTCATCATAAGGATCGGTACTCACTAAGAACAAGACATGAAAGTAGCCAAGTCTATGCATCGTATGTTCTTCCAAGACAATGTGCATAGACTTGGCTACTTTCATGTCCACTATGATGCATAAAATCCTACCATGATGCAAAGAAAAAGAAAGGCTCATTTCTAATTTTCCCCAAATCTGAGCTGCGCGTAGATTTAGGTGTTTATTTGGATCTTTGATCATTCCATTTTCTTCATGTGAGCTCAAAGCATCATGCTTTACTTCCATTGATGATTATTTACTTGCTCAAGGCCGAAGACCTGTGACTGTTTCTTCCTTCTGTATATATCTTTGATTTGGTTATTGACACAACATTGTAATTCTCACTGCTTTATTTTACTTGTTTGGATCTTTGAGGACCCGTGTTTAACACTAGGGCATTATTGTTAGATCCTTGCATTTTTATTATCTGCTTGCGCGCTGTGATGACCTAGGGCATCAATGATTAACTATTACTTGTTTTCAATTTATCACATGATTGGATATCGGGCTAGGGCATCATTATTTTCTTCCATTGATGATTATATACTGTACTTGATTGCTCAAGGCCGCGGTGAGTACATGCGCAATCTCACCGCGACACTAAATGAGCCTAGTACTTCCCAAGACCCTATGCTTTCTTATAGGATCTTCCAAGTCCTTACTTATCTATTTTAGGAATTCTTCTACACCTCACTAAGAGTTACTAACCATTGGGCTTTACTAGGGGTGTCTACCAACATGTCTTTCACCATTTCTTTGCTCTTTCTTGGATGTCTCCAAATGTCTTTTTAACTCCACCATTTGGTAAGTGTTTACAGGGGATATAGTTCATTCTATTCTTCTTCTTGGATTTCATATGATCCCATTATGTGAGGGTATCATTACTTTCATAAACGATCTCCTAAATCTCTAGGAATCTTGGCTTTTAGGCCTAGTTCTCCTCTGACTATTTTTTCCCACTTCTTTCAAAATTTTTCCAAAAAACCCCCCCAAAAAATATGATATTCGAGTACCATTTTCCAAGACATGAAATATTTTGTAGGTCTTGAGGTTCCAAGGTCTCCGTACAGTGGATTCCTAGAATCAAGGGCAATTAGGGCTAATTGGGCTATTCAGGACCAGTCCAGTGACTTATGCTTGAAAAATTAATCAAATGGATTGGGCAAGGCCTAATCTTCTTATGAGGTAAATGTATGACCCCAATGATCACAAAACCACTCTTGGTTCCACTCTTCAAATCATACCCCTGCATTCATACACCATTAGATCACTGATAAGCACCTAACCGGGTACCCTGAACTCGCCTAGGGCTTGTCATTTAAAATAGCTAAACTTCTTCCCAAGGCTCCTCCTTCATTATTTACACCATACAAGGGATCCCCTACCATATTCCCCATGGATGTGATGAAATGCACGGTAGAGATCTATGTGGGAGCCATTTTCCTCAAAACTGTCACAACAAAACCAATAAACTATAACCTAATAAAAGATTTTACAAAGCTATACAAATGAACACTAAGAAAATTCTAATCAAAGTAAGATGTACACTAACTAGGTTAACTACAAGAATCCAACTCAAGATTGAGTGATTGAACACATGAAAGAACTCAAGTAAACAAAACAAACACAGTGCACACGAACTCAGTATTATAGAGCCACTTCAGACAAAATTCAATTACTTCTCCACAATGCCTAACCTTGAGAAATGGGCTTCTTCGTGGCTAAATATGCTTTTCCCATGATTTTAGTTAGTTACCATAACTACCATGCCTCCACCATCGGATGGAATCATTCCTTAACAATATTGTCATGCAACTTTGAAAACTTGCAAATGTTGTCATGCAACATTTTTGATAACTTTTACAAAATTGCTTCTAGGATGGTTTTATGACCTTTAACCTATCTCAAATGATGTAAAACACCATAGAGGCCATTTTAGGCTCAAATACAAGCTTTACTAAGCTTTTTAAGCTTTTAGATCCAAAATCCCAACTTAGGCTTTTAAGAACACAAAACACTAATCAAAAGCACAAAACTAGAATGGATTGAACCTAGTCAAATCCATCTAGACACTAACTCGCAAGACCTTCTAAGGCCAAAACAAAGACTCCTAACTTGGCTAAGGTCAGTACAAGCCACAACAAAAACTTAGAACTAGGAGTTAGCCTAGGTGCTCCTACACCAAGCGGGCCTGTGACTGTTTCTTCTTTCTATATATATCATTGCTTGATTTGATTTGGTTATTGACACACCATTATAATGCTCACTGCTGTATTTTACTTGTTTGGATCTTTGAGGACCCGTGTTTAATACAAAGGGCATTATTGTAGGATCCTTGCATTTTTATTATCTGCTTGCTGTGATGACCTAGGGCATCAATGATTAACTATTACTTATTTTCAATTCATCGCATGATTGGCTATCGGGCTAGGGCATCATTATTTTCTTCCATTGATGATTATTTACTGTACTTGATTGGTCAAGGCCACGGGCCTGTGACTGTTTCTTCCTTCTGTATATATCATTTCTTGATTTGATTTGATTTGATTATTGACACAACATTATAATGCTCATTGCTGTATTTTACTTGTTTGGATCTTTGAGGACCCGTGTTTAACACTAGGGCATTATTGCTGGATCCTTGCATTTTTATTTATTGTTGGATCTCATGAAGTTAGGGCATTATGGATTTACTAATTGCATGATCATTTGATGGAATGCTTACTGTTTGGGGGACAGTTAAATAGTTAGTTAATGGTTGCAGTTGGTCTTTAGTTGGTGTGTGTATAGAACTATTTTCAAATGGTATTCATTCAATAAATAAAAACATTCTCTGCAAATTGTGAATCTGCCCGCAGGGTACAGTCAGCCCATACAGTGCCCTCAAACATGTTTTGTGGTGTATTAGTGATTGGATCATGATGTAATATCATTGGCTTGGGTGTTATTTACATGCCCAAACATTTATTTTAGTATTTAACACTAGGGCATTATTGCTAGATCCTTGCATTTTTATTATCTGCTTGCGTGTTGTGATGACCTAGGGCATCAGTGATTAACTATTACTTGTTTTCAGTTTATCACATGATTGACTATCGAGCTAGGGCATCATTATTTGATTCCATTGATGATTATATACTGTACTTGATTGCTCAAGGCTGCGGGCCTGTGACTGTTTCTTCTTTCTGTATATATCATTACTTGATTTGATTTGGTTATTGACACAGCATTATAATGCTCACTACTATATTTTACTTGTTTGGATCTTTGAGGACCCGTGTTTAACACTAGGTGTAATGACCCCTTTATTAGATAGAACCTAGTAAATAACGATCATACAAGTATTATAGTTATACATTATAATATAGATGTTAATAAATTAATAATAGTAAATCTACTCTTAAAATATTAATATAATATTTAATAATATTGAAAATAATGATATTGTTAATTAAATGATAAACAATATACATTGATAATATTGATATATTGAACGTTGATAACGAATATATTGTATATTATGTAAATATTAAATATAAATCATTACATAATTAATATTATTAATATCATTATAATTTACTAAGCGATATAATTAATTTATATACATCAATTAGATCAATAACCAATATTATATCAATTAAATCAATAATCAATGTGTTAAAATATACAATAGAAAATAATAATAATCAATTTGATAATGTTAATAATATTATTAATAATATACATATTATTATTAATTAATATTAATGTCATTAATATTAATAATATCATCAACAATATATATTGCTAAATAATAACACCATTATTAAACAAACAAAATGATACATTCTAAATTAACAACATTAACAAATAAATTATCATATACTAATTAAATTAAAAGACCTGTCGGCATCACAAGGTCGTGTCTGTACCCTTGGACTGGTACTTAAGGATGTACCAACCGCTGGCGAAAGATATATATCATTTTTTACATAAGAGAAAATGCAATCACACATAACTCAAGCAAAACAGAGTTGTGAAGTCCACGGTGTATATAGTACCGTCTGATGTGAAGTACAGTCTGCGGTCACATTAAGTTGAGGTACAGTCAATAGACCAGTCGACCAGTCAAGGTACTAAGACTTGACTAATATAATACTTATCAAGTGTATGAATGATGTTATGGAAGTTTGGAAGTAATATATATATATATATATATATATATATATATATATATATATATATATATATATATGCATAAATTCAATATCTTTGTTATATATATTTGGATTTCTCATAATATAGGAGAATATAGCAATAAATAGAAACAAGAATTAATCTTTGGTATTTAAACTATACAATATAGATTTTACCTTTCTTTCCACTACTACAATGCTTTGGGGTCGGAAGCCCAATGGAAGGGAGAGGCGGAGTAATTTCGGGCACATATCAGGCTGTCCCAATACTAGGGTTAGGCCTTGAGGGAAGCCACTTGTAGCCTGTTTCACGCGCCCGGAGCACGATAAGCCTTCCAACCCATAGTGATTGTAGTATACGAAGAAGGAAGAACCCTATATCCTAGGGATCTAAATACCCGTCTAAGTTTAATAGATATGTTTTTATGAAGGTTAACATAGAATTTGTTCACAATTGTAAGATGATTTCCTAATTTATGCCTAACTGATGGAATTTCAGTCTAGGGGTAAAAAGGGGTCATTACACTAGGGCATTATTGCTAGATCCTTGCATTTTTTTAAACTTTTGGATCTCATGAAGCTAGGGCATTATGGATTTACTAATTGCATGATCATTTGATGGTATGCTTACTGTTTGGGGGACAATTAGACAATTAGTTAATGATTGCAGTTGGTCTTTTAGTTGGTTAGAAGTCTTTATTAGTGTTGATCCATGTGAGTGGAGGGGGGATGTGGAGTTGGTGTGTGTATAGAACCATTTTCAAATGGTATTCATTCAATAAATAAAAACATTCTCTGCAAATTGTGAATCTACTCATAGGGTACAATCATCCCATTGATCATTATATAATGCACTTGATTGCTCAAGGCCATGGTCCTATGACTATTTCTTCTTTCTGTATATATCATTGCTTGATTTGATTTGGTTAATCATAGTTAATTATCGATTCCCTAGGTCAATCATGTGATGAATTGAAAACAAGTAATAGTTAATCATTGATGCCCTAGGTCATCACAACAAGCAGATAATAAAAATGCATGTTTGATTATGACTACATCACCTTGTATTGGAACACCATGACCTCATGACATGTTCTGAGTTATTGTTGTGGATGCCTCATTTGGAAATGATGCCATAGCAACATCAAATGAAACACCAACATTTGATGTTGCTGTTGCATTGTTTGGATGATGCATCCACAGTATGGCTTGATTATGCACATGCATGATTGTAGATGAGGATATGTAATAGGATATCATGCATTTCTTAGATCCCTTGGATCTAACCCCATTTCTTTCCTTCTTGCAGGTTCTGGATCAACTAGGAGCACATTGGATTCACACCCTGGTCATCCTTCCATCACCTCTTCATTCTTCTTTCCTACAACTGATGTTTTGTGTTGGTTGATATGTAAGGTTGCCACTTCTCAAATCTCATGGTATAATTCAACTCAAAACAAAAGATATTATGTCCTATGTTTTGGCATGACAAAGATAGTGTGACATTGCAAGAATGCTCTGCATTCGTCCACCATCATGTGATCCAACATTATGAGTAATTGATAAAGTGTCGATGACTTCGGTCAATGTGCCTATGTGTCAATGTGGTGTTGGCCCATGCATATTGAAGATGTCACGCACAACAAGTAATCCTGGGCATCAATTTTGGGGTTGCCCAAATAGGAAAAAGGTCTGGATATGTAATTATATTTTATGTTTAAAAATAATGGGACAACTAATCATTTTAGGAAGAACTGATGTAGATTTGGTATTGCAGGGAAATAGTGGATGTCAATAATTTCAGTGGGTCGATGAAATCACATTTACATCTACCCCATCTACATCTATACCTGATGTAGGAAATGAGTGCAACTTGTGTAAGGCTCGAGAGGCAGCTAGTGCCGCCAAGATTGTTTCAATGACGAAAGTAGAAATCATGTTTCTGCGATGCCTTCTTTGTGTAGTTTGTGCACTACTTTGTTGGGACCATATGCGTAAATGTGGTTAATAGAGGGCTATTGTAGATACTAAAACTTTTTTAGAATTTCAAGTAGATACATTGGACAAATTTCGATAAACCCATGAACTTTTTTGTTGTTTATGACTTCGTTATGATTTTCAATATAAAATTAAATAAAATTAAAAATTAACCTTCTTTAAAAAAATTAGGGAAATAGAGAATGGGGAAATTTTACTATCATAGAACTCTTGACACCACCTCCATAATTAGTGTGTTTCGATTACCTAATGTAATTGATTCCACTGTAATTTTTATGTAGGATCATAATTAGTTCTCTGTGTCCTTTTTTCTTGTTCTGTCATTCGTTGTCTATTTCCAATGATTATATAAATATGATTGTATGCTGGCCGATGCCCAATGGAGTGGAAAAGTTCTTATTCTTATATTGGCAAAACTGAAAGTTTGGCATCCTTTGGCATTTGGGAGACACTTCGACCGCTTCGTTATCCCATTTGGACTTACATTCTAACCAAACATATTCATTATGCCATTGATTTATGACGATTTTTCATTATTGTGCCAAATAAGAAGTCGATTAGTATTTGTTACATAACAATATCAACTACTACGCTTGTTTGGTTATCGATAACTATCCTTCTCATAATATTATCAATTATTGGGATGTTGTATTTTCGATGAAGATATAATTGTATTCAACCTTATCTGATCAACTCTTATACGTGCAGGTGATGAACATTCAGATTTGCCTAAGCAATACTGTGAGCTTTCCTGCCACACATGTACTATTGTGAAAATCATCACAAGTCCATTTGTTGCAGGGTCTAGCTCCCAGTAATGCTTGGTCAAATCTGCATGTTTGTCACATGTTCCTTAGAAGACTTAATCATCCTTCTTCCACCAACATTCTAGTCAATGTACAAGTAACGTACTAGTCATTCCATTCAAGAAAGACCATGCTTGATAATATCAACCCAGAACAAAATAAGGAGTATGCAGAATTAATTTAGCAAAATTAGCCATGTTGATGATGATTATGAAGAAGATTTGAAAATTTTTCCATACGAGCAGATTTATATTTTTGTGTGTACGGTTGCTATGCCATGGTTTTGTTGAGATACAAATGTTTGTGTGTATATATATGTTTATGTTTGGTTTCTTTGAGATTGTACTTGATCAGTCTTATGATGGAACGTAATGGTAAGGGTCTCTGATGTGTTGATGAACATTCAAATTTTCCTAAGCAGTACCGTGAGCTTTCTTGTCACACATGCACTATTGTGAAAATCATCACAAGTCCATTTGTTGCAGGGTCTAGCTCCCAATAATGCTTGGTCAAATCTGCATGTTTGTCACATGTTCCTTAGAAGACTTTTAATCTTACAACAACCGAGAAACATAAATGTAGGCATCATGGTCACAATTCTTCGGAGATACAACATAATTCAGTGGTATACCCAGATGATGCAACACAAACAATACTCCTTTGGTTCTAAGTTGACACTGTATGATCCAAAAAACATAGATAACGATGGCTTTTGGTCCCTATCTTGATTGGTTTTTGGACCATACAATGTCAATTTAGAATTGGAGGAGTAGTGGTTGTGTTGCATTGTTTGAGTATACACTCAATTATGTTGGATCTCCAAATAATTGTGACAATGCGTGATGCCTACATTTATGTTTCTCAACTGTTGTGTCCCATGACCCCTTATGACCCCATATGACCCTTTACGATCCCTAAGAATACATCTTAGAGGTCTTAAAGTGTCGTAAGAGGTCATAAGATGCTCCTAGGAGGGGCCAGATGAGCTTCCACCTTCACGTGGTTGGCCCTGTTAAGTAGAGAATGTTAAACTATTCACAAAACAAAGAGAAGCTCAATATTTTAAGGTCTCCATGAACGATATATATATATATATATATATATATATATATATATATATATATATATATATATATATATATATATATATATATATATATAGCATACCGTTGCAATTATGACGGTCATCAGAGAACGACCGACAACAAAGCACTGTACACGATGGATATCCGTTGGAACACTCCGATAGGCAATTGTCGCTTGCACAATATTTCCGTCGGGCTGACGACATAATTACGACACACAATAAGTCCCAATGACAGTCAAATTACGACCAATGATATGTTGACCATCTTTGACCATGTTGCCAGACCCTTCTACCCTGTATATTGCAATGGTGTGTACCGTCGCAATTACGACTAACCTCACAGTTGTCGGTGCTATCGACACCAAAACTGCAACGGTGGTTAGTGTCGCTGGGTCGACGGTGGAGTGCCAGAATTGGGACGGATAGCCGTCGAAAAAAAGACTCAAATGTACTAGTGCTTTATTTAAACTAAATTTTTCATATAGGAATCGATATTGATTAAGAAGCTTTCTCATCAACTCCATTTTGCATCTCACATAGACCACATTTCTTTGGATTATTGAGGAAATTGCAATCTTTCCTCTATATTTTGAATGTCCCTACTTTGTTCCAGAGCATGGATTGAAAGAGATACAATGGAAAATGATAATATGGATTATATTTAATTTTTATGATTATATCTTTCTTTCTTTCTTTGTTTTTAAGGAATAAAATTGAAAAAATGTTATTCAAGTAAATTAATAGAATATTGATCGAAGGTTTCCTTATTTTATTTTATACAATAATTACTTTTTCTACTAAAACAGTTTGAAGTGACAATAAAATAATTACAATATTAGAAAGTATAGGTGTTTAATAGAATATGAAATGAAATGTTTCCTTAATTTATTGTTCGAGATAATATGGAAGGGAAGTTTCCTTATTTTATTAGATGCAATATTGGGAGATGATAATAAAACAATTTCATATTAGAAAGTAAATTTGTTGAATTTTATAAAACATTGAATTATTTTATAGAAAAGTTGCAAGTAATAATAAAATAATTTAGAAAGTATATTTGTTTAATATAATGTGAAATGAAAAGCTTCCTTATTTTATTGTTTAATAGAATATGGAAGGAAAGTTTCTTTATTTAATTGGATACAATAGTGAGTCACGATAATAAAATAATTTTCATATTAGAAACTAAATATGTTTAAGAGAATCTAGAATGAAAGTTTCCTTATTTTATAAAACATTTTTCATATTAGCAAGCAATTTTTAAAAAATAATATGTACATGATAATAATATGGACCTTATAAAATAGTTGGACATGATAATAAGATAATTGCTTTTATCCGGAGCTATGAACTGGTGAGGCCACAAAAGGGGGAGCTCATCCCCATGGAATTTGAACCTTGATGACAAGAACAACAACACAATAACTTAACCATCACAACATGCCACTATTTGCGTATCATTCTCATATTATTCTATGATCTCTTTTACTATATATTTTTTCTAATTTTTATATAATCTAAAATTATGATTATCAAGACCAATATAATTTATCGATCTAAAATATAATATTAATCCTTCACAATAATCTAAAATTTATGATTATGAAGACTAATATAATTTATTCATTTAAAATTTAATGTTGTTCTTTCAAATTTAAGAATTTAAAACAATAAAAAAGGTAATTTTAGTATTGGGCCAATTGCTTATGAGTTAAGTAAATTCAAAATTAAATGGTCACCTTATTTTTTTTAAAAGGACAAGATTGTTAAAAGTTATTTCCATGCTTAGAAAAATAAGTTAAAAAATTTATTTCGGTCATGATTTGCAACTCATTAAATATGCTCTCTTTATCTCTCTCCTATGTTGATGATGGATCACAAAGAGTGATTGTTTTATTAATGCAAAATACATAATCTAATACAAAAAATCCACAACTTGATATTACAACTATCCTAATCCTCAATGCTAAACCTTAATCCTAAATTCTAAACCCTAAATCCAAAATCCTAAGCTAAGACAATCCAAAATAGTAAATCCTAATCCAAACTGTTGAACCCTAATCATAAATGTTACACCCTAAATGCTAGAACCTAACCCTTACCCTAACCATAATCCTAATTATAATAATTTAACTCTAACCCTAAATCCTAATCCTAACCCTAACCAAAACCATAACCTTGACCATAATACTAACCATGATGTAACCCTTAACCCTTACCATAATCCTAACCCTAAACCCGATTCCTAACCCTAACCTGAAACCCTAACCCAAATGACAAAACCTAACCCTAATTATAATCCTACTCCTAAATACGATCATAACCTAAACCCTAAATACAACGCGAACCCTAACTATGGCACAAATCTAAACACTTATCCTAACCCTAACCCTAATCAAAACACTAGCTCAAAATATAATACTAACCATGATGTGAACTCTAACCCTGAGGATAATCTTAATCTAAACTCTAAGCCCTAATCCTAACCCTAATCAAAACCTAAACACTCACCATAATACTAATCATGATGTAAATCCTTATCCTAAGCATAATCCTTAACCTAAGCATAATTTTAACCCTAACCATAATCAAAACCCTAAACTAACCATAATAAAAATCTTAAACTAACCATAATACTATCCACAGGGTAAACCCTTATCTTAACCATAATCCTAAACTTAATTCTTAAACCCTAATCCTAACCTTAAACCTAAACCCTAACCCTAACTATAATCGTAGCCATAATCCTAAACCCTAGCCCTAACCATAATCATACTCATTAGATGCTAAACCCTAATCATAAATGTTAAAACCTAATCGTAAATGGTAAACCATAAACTTGATGCTATATTTAACCATGATATAAATGCTAACCCTCACCCTAATTATATTAATTTATTCAACATATAACACTAAACCCTAATCCTAATATTAACCCTAATCCTAACTATAATCTTAAACCTAAACCAAAGCCTAACCCTAATCCTAACCCTAATCTTAAACCAAAGCCTAACCCTAATGTTAATCCTAACCTTGACCCAAACCCAAACCCAAACCATAGCCCTAACCAAATCTAAATTTTCACCTTTAACCTAATCATAATTCCAATCCCAACCCTAATAGTAATTCCAACCCCGCCCTTAACACTGACAAAAACCCTATTCCAACCTGAAACCTATTATAATTATAATCAAAACCCTAACCATAATTATACTCCTAAGCATGACTATAAACCCAACCTTAACACTAAATTCTAACCGTAATCATAATAATAATCTAAACCAAACTTTAACCCTAATGCTGACCCTAACCATGATATAAATTATACCTCTAATGGTAACCTTGACCATGATATAAACTGTAAGCCTAAATACTAACCCTAATCATATTAATTTATTCAATGTGTTACGCACGTTGCGTCTGCTACTAGCAAATATATACTCTATATGTAAAATACACCGAGATGTATCGAGGCGTTTAATTTTTTCATTATTCAACTTTAATAAAAATTAGAGTTGAAAAAATTCAACACCTCGATACATATCGACATATTTTACACAGAGTATATATTTTCTAGAAGATAAAAGTTTCATATCATAGATTGACGCAAGTTATGTTAACATAATTTCATATTAAAGGGCAAATGTTTACAATTCCCACATTATACAAATGTTCTTTGTTTTATGAATAATTGTGACTACCACAACCCTTGATTTGTAGTGTTATTATTATTGTTGATTACTAATTTATTAGAACATATTAAATCAGATTTGATTACTAATAATTTTATCATAACCAACCCATTACCTAAGTAGGTTTAAGCATAATGTAGGTCTTCACACTATAATTAGAAGGACAAACAACTATGCAATAGTCATCTCTCTAGTTCCCTAACCTTCGATTCTATCTATGGAAAAAGCAAATAAAGAATTACAAGTGGACTCTATTTATTATTAATTTTGACCCCAACAACTAGGTTTAACATAATCTGAAACTCCCCGCAAATGCTTGTCTTTGATTATAAGTTTATCTCCCTTTTGTTACAAAACTCAAGTCATAAATAATAATGTTTTTTCTTGTTATGGCTATATCCAAATGCTACCTAATTTTGATATCGGTTAATGTGGGAGGATTGCACATGTTTTTCTTACTTTAAATGTCTAAGGATGCAGCTAAGCTCCCTACAAAATGTACCGTTGACTATTTAAAAAAATGGAATACACAACAGATTTTTTGCAAAATTTTAACCATCTGTTCTTCATATTTCGTGGTCGAAAACCACAAAAAAATTGCAAATAAATTGCTGTGTTTTCGCAAACCTGAAAAAAAAAAGTTTGACATTTTTAAAAAAAATCTTTGGTGCGCTTTGTAAGGAGCTTAGCTGCTGCCAATGTTTAGTACCCTTCAAACAAAATGGATCTTAAGCATATCATTATCTTTTGTTGACTCGTGTTAGTGTTTTTTATTTAAGGATAAAACAGATTTTGAAGAGATCCAAAACCCTGTTATTTAGATGTTTTCATCTTTTAATTTGCCTACATGTTTGACTAAATTGCCCAAAGCTTTAAAACATACCACAAAATAATCTTGGAATTGACCTGGAATTGAAATTGGAAAACAGGAATTGGTGAATTGGTATAGGCCAATTCTAATTTTGGTCCAACATGAGAATTCAGCAAATCCACCTCAGGACCTGGAATTAGAATTGGGGCATGGAATTGGAATTGAGAATTTAATTTTGTGTGTGGAAACCAATTCCTGTTTTCTAATTCCAGGTCAATTCCAGCAAACAAACGGGCAGGTCAAGGCAATGTTCAATTCAATCTTTTAGAACAAGTTATACAAATTTTTTAATGTAGAAATAGCAGCATATTGAACTTTTTATTAAAAAAATAATGGACATCGTTCAAAAGTTATCCTGACAGAAATTGTTTCTTGTATATACATGGATTGACAAACTTCGTTATATGATAGGTTTATAAATGATGAGAACAAGCACATTGCTGAGCGATTCTACTTCATTTGGTATATTTTCTGAAAATAAAACTTAACATAATTTGCTTCTAAAACCTTTGTGCTATTATGTTTAAAGGATCAATTTAGTTAATGCTATATTCTTTCAGTTCTTAGAGTAATATGTGGTTATATAGCAAGGTTGTTTAGCTAGAGCATGGGCTAATAAAGGCATCAGTGTTTTCAATGATATTATCAGTAATGGGCAGCTGAAAACATGGGATGAGATTTCCACCTGCTATGGCATTCCCCCTTCCCATTGGAGGACCTATTACATTCTGAGATCTGCCCGTGCATCCTTATCCCTTCCTAAGCTTTGTGTTGATGACCCCCTCAGCTTCTCTACCTTTAAGTGGACGGATAGTACTCCTCTGCCACAGATGAAAGCCAAGCTAATATATCCCGTGCTTGCTGATTCTAAGGGCATTGCCCAGCATATCAGTTCTTCCTGGAACATCAAAAGTGACAAGGTTAAATGCCATTCCTTCTTTGAAAACTTCTGGTCCAGACCTGTTGAACCCAAGATTAAATGTTTTTCTTGGAGTTTGCCTCTACAGAAACTCCCCATCACTGCTGCTAATGGTGAACTCAACATCTGCCCTCTTTGTAGGCTGCCTGAAAACATCATGCATACCTTTTTATCATGTCTATTTGCCAAGGAAATCTGGAGCATATTTGGCCTTAAACTTGGTGTCCATGTCAGTCCCTGGGAGGTCATAGGGGGGTTTGTCCAATGCATCAAGAAGGAAACTAATGTTTTTTGGTCTGTTCTTTCATGTGAAATTCTTTGGTCAATTTGGAAAGCTAGGAATGGCGATATTTTTAATGGTTGTGTGAGATTGCTTAGTGAGTCTCTCAGAAGTCTCATTTTAGATTACATTTCTTGGCAGGTGACTGTGACCAGGAGGCTATCTAGGGTGTACACAAACGAGATCTATTGTGGCCACACTTGGTCTTGAAGAACCGTGGACAGGACTCCTTTTGAGATAGGACTACAAAACTTCATGGTGGAGGTAGAAGAACAAAGGCGCAAATAAAAGGCAGAAATACCAGAAGAGATTGTCCCACTTGCTGTTGCTTTCCCGGAAGGTGCTGTACTTCAACAGAATCTTAATGCAGAGATCCTGATCTACAAAAACTCAGATGGCCCTCTTCCTTGGGCTGCTTGGTTCAAGGAGAGATAGGATGTTTAGCAGTTCATTATTTTTGATTAGTTGCATGTTACTTACAGTTTCTTTATGATGCACTAAACTCTCGACAAATGATGTAAAATTATATGATGCATGAAAGTAAACAATATATGTGGTCACAAGTAGGATTTTAGTACTTCATTTTGGGCCTATCTGGCCATGATCAGTCAGACAAATATGTAATGGAATCTCTTTATATTTAATAGAAAAATATGTGGTTATATACACACGCACAATAATCCAAGATTGACTGTATGTTTTGTTATTACCTTGTAAAATAGCTTGTATGCTTGGGTAGGTGTGCATTGCAATCTTATTCATGCCATGAACCAGGTTTAAACATGGGTTTGTTACATCTATTATCATGTACATAGGCAAATCATATGTGTGCACACCCTTTCTCTTCTACCTACACAAAAATACTTATAACTAAAAGTAAAGGAAAAACCCAAAGCCCAACTTCAGTGGCAGTTCCTATAAAAATATTATTCAGCCATACATATAAATTTTGACCATTTTTATGGCCTGGAGATTCACCTTCTTAAAATTGACACCTACAATTTCCAATGACATGCCATATAACCAAATTTAGATTAAAAGAAAACTTGTATTTGGCATCATTCTCAGCATCTTGCCTTTGGTAAATTTCTAGGTTGCATGGGTACTCGTACCCACACCCCTGGGATGCATACCGGGTACTGGTACACGTACCCACGTACCGGGTACTCAGTGGGTACTCCGTGGGTACTTGGTGGAGAGCATCATAGTTAACGAACTTGATTAAGATTTCTGATTTTTGTTTGCCCATCAGCTTATCAGCTTGCTGTTTATCAAGTTTAATTCAATATGTAATCAGTTTAAAACTTTGATGCAATACTGATTAATAGTAAGCTTTATCACTATTCAAGTCAGAAGTTTATCATTGCAATCTTAAAAAGACATGTAGAATCGTTACTTGTAAAAGTAAAATGCAACTTTTGCATAAACAGATATGTAATTTCACTTGGAGAATTTTAAAGACGTAACCCATTTTGCTTCAATGCAAATAAGTTCTAACATATGTCCAAAAGAAATTGGCATTGTCAAAATTTTAATAGATGTGAATAGATCCAACTTACAAAGTTCTGCTCCTCATGGATAATTGTCAATTGGATTGCACTATTCTTGCAAGAAGCAACACCCTCAGATTTCCATTTACAAGGTGAAAGTGGAACTGATAATATTTTGTACATTGATAACTAATTTTGTGAAAAAGAGAATTGAGAAATGATGATTTTTCTCATCCATTACAAGTTGTAATGGCATCATCAATGAAAGGATTAGACCCCATCTATGTACAATTGAGAGGGCCCACAAAAATCAACTTTTCTTACAAGACTTTGAAGCTGACGAGAATCAGTTATTTATGATGGCATCTTATCTAGCATTCCTCATTTCTTTAAAAAGTTTCTCAAGCAAACCTTTTACAATGTACCGCAAACTAGAAGCTTCATCTGGCCTGAACCACTTTCTTCCAAACTACAAATTCAATCATGCAATTCATACTATATTACAAAAACATAACAAGCTTGGAAGATATGGAATATACTATTTTAAATAATAAGTTGTTACCTACCATATTCAAGTCCTCCCTTCTAATCCTTGCAGGGGCATCCTCAATAAAGCGCTCAATAAAGTAGAGTACAAATAAACCACAGTCATAACTATTGTCCTGCTGAGGCACCTGTTGAGAAAAAGAAGCATGAAAGAATACTGGTCAACTATCAAAAAAAGGTAATATTACCTATTTTAGAGACTTCTCTCTTGTTGATCAATCCTGTGAACTGCACAAAAACAATTACTTGCCTTTCCTGGATTCATAAACTCATTTGGACCTTCAATGACTAGCATAATATATTCCTTACCACAGAGCAGCTTATTATCTTATTAAACCAACACAAATTGCCTACGTTCTTCCAAGTTTCCAACACGTTAAGAATTCCTCACACAACCAACATTTATTGTGGAAAATTTGAAATCAAAATTTCACCCACTTATACAGTTCACAGACAATGTTAAGTTTTAAAGAACCAGAATAACATAACAGATCACAGATGAATTAAGAACACAAATACACTAAAAAATAAACCAGAGATATCCTGGGAAAACCCTCCTACTCGAGGGAAAAACCCAGCCACACCAAAAGAGATTCCTTTTACTGAATGCTAAAACAAATACATAGTCCTCAAACTTCTGATTGTTGACACCAAACAATCAGTCAATCGGCCTTATATGAGTTCAATCACTTTAGCTATGCAGATACAAAATAAAAGAATTCTTCAAGTATCTCACAGATACAAAATGACAATGAGAATGACTCACATGCACAAATCTAGTGTTCACAAATCACATACATAATGATGATATATCATAAGATGCACTTAATACAAAAGATAGACTTATTCTCCAGACACGAGAATATCTAATATGAAAAAATAATCAACCACGCGATGCTCTATCAACTGAACTTCTGTTCAACCGATCAGAATAATAAAGGTCTTTTTCCCGATGAATGAATAGAGACATTGCCATTACAAAAGAAAATGTATCGTCGACAGTTACAAAGAGAGTCGATTGGAATCCTCTAGTGATGCCTCATTCTACACAAACCGGAAAAAGAAGGCCAAAAGACTACTCATGAAATATGAGAGATGGGTGCTGATGGTTACACAAGAATACAAAATCTCTGCAGAACGAAGGCAATATGCATTGCGACTGCTGAAATAAAACATAAGAACAAAAAATTGTCTCCAATAATGCGCACAAGGAGAATGAATGTGCCAGCATACAAATCACGATAGAGTCTCTGCTGAAGATGAGAACCAACTTACAATGAAAAATAACAGAGAAACAAGGAATCAAGATAACCACCCACAAAAGTGATAGAACCGAGGAATGATGACCATAGATCAGCATAGTAGATAAACTCAAGAAAACTGAAAGGATCAACGCAGGAAAGAATGATCTCTCACACAACTACTAAAACATTAACAATCCCTCTTAGCAAGAGAGAGATCATTCATGTCATAGTGTGTCTCAACCTGACAAGCACAAAGGCTACAAACATATGTGTCAACAACAAAACTTTATCATGGATTCTCTCAACGTGATTTTGTTATCTCAACATGACGTTCACCATGGTTACTCCCAGAGGGTGAACAATGTTATTCCTAACCGGTTGCTGGGGCGGGGGGGGCATGAATCAGTAAATACAATTTCTATTCCAATTAAACCTTATATATATATTCTTGCAGCATTAACAAAATATAATCAATCACTCATAAACAAAAATAGAAATACACAGGTCAACACAACATATATACGTGGAAACTCTCGGTTAGAAGGAGAAAACCACGGTGGGACAGAACCCACAACTTTACTACTATAGTAATAAAGGTGCCCTGTGAAGAGCTTAAAAAGCACTTGTAAGAGTGCTACCCAGTAAAGGGATTTGGTAGAAGACCTGTTAAGATCTTGACTCTGTTAGGAGTCGCCTTGTAAAAGGACTTTCAACACCAATTAAAATGTTACCCGGTTAAGGGATTTATACAATGAACCTATTAGAGTTCACCCTGATAGAGGGATTTGAACATACTTAACAATGTAAAAGCAATGATCTGTAATGACACTTTCTGTCTGATTAGATCATACCTGTTACCCTTTCCGCTTTGCTTGGCTGTTGAACCTCTCTGCCTTTCACCTCTTGTGACCGTAGCTTCTCTCAGAAGATATCTCTTTCCTGCTCTGTATATTCAACAACACCTTTTGTGTATCCCGTGACTTGTATTTATAAGACATTAATCTTATTAAAGAATACTTCTCACAGTTTCGCCAAGTTGTAAACTCACCCATAAATCATGCATGCAAAGAACTTGCAAAATGATCTTGAGTTTATCTTAAAACATTCGCATAGAAATAAAACTAACTCCAGTTAAAAAGCTAACTCCAATTCTAATTGTGAATGCTCTGTATAATCCAATTTTAACTGAAACAACTCTGCATAATCCAGTGCGGATTATCATGTAGTCGACCGGTATCAATCTTATACCCAGTTGTTCATACATCCCCTGTATGTTTTATGAGACCGGTTGTAGACACTCCGTTTGGTCTACCGGTACATATACTATGTTTGGGTCTACGGTACAGGTTTACCTGTGGAATTGATGTATGCTTTAAACTTATCCAATGAAAACTTAAATATGCCAACAATCTGTTAGTACTAAACCAGTTACTGAGAGGTGGGGGGGGGTGAATCAATAAATATTATCTTTCTGCATGTTTAAAACTTGTAAACGGATCATTAAATGTAAAACAGAATGTAGTCAATCATTCACAAGCATAAACAGATCACACAGATCAACTCAAGTATTTATACGTGGAAACCCTCAGTTAGAAGGAAAAAACCATGGTGAGACAGAGTTCACAACTTCACTATCGCAGAATGAAGGCACCCTATTAGGAGCTTACAAAAGCACTGATTGAAGTGCTACCCGATTAAGGGATTTTACAAAAGATCTGTTAAGATCTGAACTTTGTTAGGAGTTGCCTAGTTATAGGACTTTGAACATCTACAGAGTTGTTACCCTGTTAGGGGATTTTGCAAAGAACCAATTAGGTTCACCCTGATAGAGGGATTTCAATATGCTTTCATTCCTCATATAAGTAATGATCTTATTTTGACACTGTCTGTCAGATTAGATCATACTTGTTGATCTTCTTCTTCGGTTTGCCTGACTGTTGATCTCTCTTTCTTTCTTCACCTCTGTGCCTGCAACACCTCTTAGAAGATATCTCTCCTCTACTCTGTGCAATCATCAACTATCAACAATACCTTTTCTTTGTGTCCTATGACCTATATTTATATTAGACTTCATCATAATGAAACCCTTAACTCATAGAACCGCCAGGCTGCAAACTCCGCATTAAATTATGCAATCAGCAAAAAGCTATGCACTTTGATCTGGAGTTTACCTTCCAAAAGCATCTGTAGGAATAAAGCTAACTCCTGTTAAAAAGCTAACTCTACTTCTCAGCGGTGGATGTCCCGCATAATCCAGCTTTTGACTTAAACTGTAACTCAAATTGATCCATAAAATCCGGATCAGATCTATCTTGTAGTTAGACCGGTATACCCTTATACTCGGTTTGTCCCTGTATGCTTCATAAGACCGGTTCTGCGTTCTTGATTCGGTCTACCGGTGAATCTATCGAGATAGTCAATCGATGCATACATTCTGTTCTTCTTCTACTAGTGTTGTCTAAGTAATGTGAGTGACCGATGCCCCTTTACCGGTGTGAGGTTTGTGAAATACACTAATGACAACTCATATTGCTAACAATCTTCCCCTTTGTCATTGGTGGCAAAAGCTTCACAAACTTTACTCACTTACTAAATACCAGTACGTTGTATCGGTAGAACGCTACTTCCCCTGACTGAATGCTTCCTCGGTTCTGTACTTTCCTTCCTCTGTATACTCTTCCCCTTTTTGCCTCTAGAGGACAAAGGGTAAAGCATATCTTCACAGTTGAAGCTTGGTAAAGATATCCTTGTATATTGTTTTGCCTGATTGAAGGAATGGTGCCCATTGACCGGTTACATATTCTGAATTCTTTTGGGCTGCTGTCAGAGAAATAATGATATTCTCCATGTCTTCCACAATTTTATAGGCTGGTTCATTAATTAGATCTTCAAGAGAAGATGCTATTATATTCATGATGTCAAATGTGGGTGCCAAAAACACTTGGAATCCAATAATATCTTGGATCCACTTATTTTTCTCTTTAGCAATTTTTCTGAGTACAAGAGTTAAACTTGTCATTTCTCTGCTGTAGGATGTTGTAGTCTTGTTCTTAATGTCAAACTGAGAGGGCAATGCTTTAATCTCTTCTGTTATCTTGGCAGACTTTTCTGACAGATCTTGCAAAAATACTTCAAAGTTTGATGTTCTGCTCATCAAACTTCCTGCTTCCTGAAGTTGCTGTTGGAGAATTCTCAGGTTTGTTGTCACATTCACCTTAATCTCTTCAACCTGTTTGTGGAGTAACTCCAGTCTTTTCTTCTCGTAATGGTCGATTGCCATTGTTTCCGGATCTGTGAGATCCTCACCGATTGCCTGTGCCAATACTTCTAGCTGGTCGATGATTGGTTCATCGCTATCAACGTCAATATTAGGAACAGAGTTGCACAGAATGTTCTTGACAGTGGTTAGGACCATGTCCTGTTTTCTTTTGGTCAGCTCTTTGAGCTGCCTGGTTGACATCTTGCCGATGTCTACACTGTATCGGTAGTTTTACTCCTTTTTGCTTCCTTCTCGTCAAATGACAACTTCCTTTTAGAGGAGGAGCTTGGGATGTCTCCTTGTTCTTGTTGTCTTTGCTCTTGCTCCGGTTTAAGTTGCTCGGTGTGGACTGGGATGTCTTCGTCTTTTCCCTTATTATCTTTTGTTCCTTGATGAGCTCTGTTCTCCGGTTGAGCTTCTCCTTCTGGTAGATTTTGTTTCTTAGAAGGTTTTTCCTTGGTTTGAGCTTCTTCATCCGGTTGCTTGTTAGCATCTTGTTCTTGTTCTCCCGGTGGGACTTTTTTTTGTTGTTGCTCCTCAGCCGTATGAAGTTCTCCCATGGGTATATCAGTTTTTGTCCCTTGTTCAACATTTATTTGTGCATTAGTTATGAACTCTTCTATTTGAGCTTTTTCCTTTTCAGTAGAAGATGCTTCACCAGTTGTGAGTTTGACTAGTGTTGCTTGCATTTGGTCAGTTTGATCCTGAGGACCTAGTTTATCCAATGCACTAAATTCATACTTACGCCAGTAGTCTAGGGTTGCTTTGTAGACTTGATTCTCATATTTGTTTAAAATTTTTGCAACTCTGTCAAATGTCTTTAAGTTCATGGATGCTTCTTCTAATAGAAGCTTTATTCTTTCTTCGCTGAATCTAGGTTTGACCTTAAGCAATGTTTCCCTTGTGATTCTGGTGTTTATGCCTAGACCGGTTTTCCATTTTGATTGTAGCTTGTTATTCAGTCCTGGTGGGAACTTGGACTTGTAGTCCCTTGGAGTCCAATTATAATCCATGAAAGTTTCTACTATCCCTACAATTAGCTTTTGTTTGTCCTCTTCGTTTAGTACACTGTACCACTTTGCAGCATTATCTACTTCTCCAAAGTCCATTACCTCAGTAATTATATCATCAACATGCATGGGTTTGATGTTAACTTTGCTTGAAGAGATGAGAACTGTTGGATTCGCTGCCTTATCTTTGGTTAAGTCTACTAATGCCGGTGTTTTTTCTCCAAGTACTCCTTTCCCTTTACCGGTGTCAGCTACCGGTTTAGCTGTTGTTCTTTGAGCCGCTTCTTGTTCTACTTGATGTTGGGTCTGGAGAAGTTTGGTCCACAGTGCTACTTCTTCATCATGTACTTTCTCAGTTTCACCAATAAGCATGAGACCTATCCTTTTTATAGTTGCGAAGTTTTTCTAGTGAAGTTCAGCTTGTTCTATAGCTTCTGTTAGAGTAAGGTGATTCTGGACCTCTAAAAGAGCTTTTATTCTTAGCTCCTTTTCTCTAACTTCCGCGGCTTTCCACCGGGCTTCAATATTCTATAGAAGATGTTCAGGTAGAGTCGTGTGCAGTTCACCGGGATGAAGATTAAATTTATGGAGGCAGAATGCTATGACTTCTTCAAGTTTTCCTTTGTCTTCATCATTGGCTAGTTCATATCTTCTAATAGAACCTAAATGCCCAAATTCTTTCAGTCCTGCCACAATTTCGTCAATTGTGGGTTTGGTTTTTCTAGGTGGGTCCTCCTTTGCCATTTAACCGGTATTCTTCTTTCTAATCAGAGGAATTGTGTCCTCGGTCTCTCTCTCTTCTAGTTCTTCCTCTTGGATGCTGGGCGTCGGTTCTACTTTCTTCGTCCGACCCTTGGGCTGTTTTGTCACCGGTTTCTTCTTTGGTGCGGGCGACCTTTTGTAGACAATCTTGACTGGTGCCCTTTTTGACACATTTTGAAGAATCTCAGTATACGTGCCGAACCGATTGGCACCGAGATCCAAATTTGCATCATTTAGTGCATCGGCATATGCCTTAGCAACCTTCGCAGAGATCTCATAACCCAGCTCAGGAGCATACACATCTCTTGATTCCACTGCTTGAATGATGCAGTTGTTGGTGGTGACTAGATAACATACGTCGTCCTTGTAAAGGTCAACAATAGTTGATGGTACTCTTTCTCTTTTGTGCATCTTCAATTGAAACTCTTCAAAATAATCAGTCATCGCTTTGCTTAATCGATCTCCCAGTCGGTTAGCCATATCAGTGATTTGATGCATGACCGGTTTATCGGTTGTCCAAGTCACTTTACCGATACCTAGGAAGAAATCCAAGTAGAAAAAGTATAGGCACATCAGGAGGGTTCCATACTACATGGATTTCTTTTTCACAACTCCAAACCTCTTCATATTTTCAAATATTTGGCTCTGAAGCATTGCACAGATGTCGTATTGGGCATTCTCGTGCATGATGCGCAGCATGAATTGCACCACTTGGTATGCTGTTCCAGTTGCTTGATTGCTAAACCTTGTATCCAATGACAGCGGACGCAAAGCGTACTCCATCATCTTCAATGTCATTCACCATCAAACTTCGACTTGGTCAGCTTGTTGACGACGATATTGGCGATGGTGCAAAGGGTTAGCGCTCCCCCTTTATCATTGTATCCGGTTACTCCGTGGAGATCTTCTTTGGTGATCTCATGACATGCACCTCTGGTGAGCCAGAAACCTGGTTCGTGAAGACGGCTTAACACCAGTCTTACTTGATCTTCTCGGAAGATTGCAAGGTAGCATACACCATTTATTAACCCGGATGATACTAGATTGGCGTATTTGTCAGGAAGTTTCCCTTCTTCGCATAGTGACATATATTCTCCTTGAATATAAGTTTCTCCCAGTTCTTCCTGTTTGGCGTGAATAAACGCTGTAACATCCTCGGTCAAGAGAACTCCTTTTGGTATAGAAGAGAGCGCTCCAGCCATGTCATTTTCTCTATTCTGATCCAGCAAGATATTATATGCTGGCCTGTCCACCAGATCTCCTTTGATCAATTTTACGGTAGCAGAAGATGAGGCCATACTTGCTAACCGGTAATTTGCTGAGAGTAGCTTAGATCGATATTGCAAATAGTGATTCTCAGTGATCAAGGCGCGAGAAAAATGTTTAGCACAAGAATTCGTAAGTAATACAATAAGCAAAGTGAAAACTTGTGAGTAATTCTCCTTTCTTTTATAGGGTTAGGTTATAACGGTAATTACCAAACGGTAACTATTTGTTAAACGGCTACAGTAATAAATGTCTTACCTAACTTTACGTTCCGTTTTCCAAACCGGTTAACCATAATTTGTCTTACCGGTTTTTCCTTGCAGACCGAGTGAGTTCGATTCTCACCAGTCATACCGGGAACGGTAGGGAATCTACCGGTTCCCTCTAAGCCTTCACGGATAAGTTTGTCGATAAAATATCGCCATCAACAGATGGTGATCTTTCCTCTGTCTTCTCTTCAGCGGGGCTCTTTGATTCTTTTACTAACCAAATCTGTTTGACTGATTTCTCAGTCTTTTCTTCCCTATTGTTTTTTTCTTGAGGTTTGACCGGTCCCTTCTCCTTACTGGATAACCAGTTCCTACACTCTTTGACTTTGTGTCCAACTTTGTTGTAGTGATAGCAGACTACGCTGGTTGTCTTTCCTGGGTACGTTCTTGTGTTGGTTGACTTGTCCCAAGAGGCATTGTAATTGTGTGATCCATGGTTTCATACAGTGGACTGTACTCTGCTTCTTGTTTCTCTTGGTGAATACCGGTTTTGGGGATCTAAATGCCATTGTCTTGGATCTGCATTCTTTTGCCTTGTGTCCAAATTTGTTGCATGCATAGCAGTAGCCCCTGAAGCTTCCCCTGCTAATACTGGACACAGATATGGGATTGGACCAACACTCACTGGTCTTGTGACCATCTTTACTGTAGTTCTTGCAATGACTGTTATTGGTCCTTACCGGTGCATTTTTGTAGTTGTTAGCTTTATGACCCGATTTCCCACAATGCTTACAAGATGTGTTAAGGGTATTCTTACCTTTTTGTGCTAGTAGTTTCTTCTTATCCTTTTTGATTGCATTTGCCCTAGAAGGCTCACCATTTTCATTGGTAACTTCACTAGTGAATCCAAGACTGCTTTGATCTTTATGCCTTCTTTGAGCTTTAAGTTGCTCATCAAGCTTGGTCGAGTTTTTATTGTATCTTTTCAAAATTTCATTTGTTTCTTCAAGTTCGTTCATTTGTTCCCTTGTTTGATACAATTCTAGAGAGTCTATTGCATGCTTCATTCCTGCTATGCCAACCTTTCTGCATGTGAGCATTTTCTTGGGTGACACTCTGCATGTCCTCTTGAAGTTGTGTGAAGAACCGAAACTAGCTTCTTCCAAATCCACTTATTTTATTGAAAATATTTGCAGCACTTGCTCAATAAATCTTTTAACTGCAATTTAATAATCAATCTTCACCAAAATTCAAAATAATCCAACCAAGACAAAATGACATTCTTTAATAATTTAATTGATTCTCATTTCTCATTACAAACAAAATATATAAGCATTTCAATTAATATAAAAAACTCAAAGGCACCTGCAATCTGAAAATGCTTGTAATTTTGTAATGTCTTTCATAAAAACATACCACAATTCTCTAACGCCTAAACTCCAGCCTGTACATTCACGGCAAGATGTAATATCATGAGGTTGGCTTGCTGTGTTGATGGTTTCAGCAGAAATATTAATCTGACCCTATTTTCCAGTCACGTGAGCAAACAATGAAGCTCCTCAAATTCCCAATTAAAAAACACAGCCATGTAATTAATGTGGGTTTCCAAATTTTGTGAATTCAATCTCAATATAATTAATTCAGCATCTGCAAGAAGATCTCTGCTAATCTCTCAATTAATTATTAAACCTTAGGCACGAAACAATTCAGAATCCTTAAGAACAAATGATTCGCCTGTAGAAATAACTTCACCAAAAACCCAAACACCAATTTATTAATTGCAGCATCAACAATTAATTAACAGCAGATTTCCCAATAAAAACAACCTCAGCAAATTCGAATGCAATTACCAAATGAAGAAACACAGAACTCCTCCAAACAATTTCAGAACTCTAGCAGGAAGACAAATCAAACCCTAGAATGAATAAATTGATTTGCCTGCAGAACAAACTTCTCATAAACCCAGTATACATCAGCACTGGATTTAATTTAGAATCAGCAGCTGCAAAATTCACCACCAATCTGTGATGGCTCAAATTGCCAGAAGAGGAATCAGTCCTCAAAACCCTAGCCGGTTTCTCACAGCCAAGAGACTTTATAAATTTTATCAAATCAACAATGAATGAATGAAAGTGCTTTTTCGAGTAGAATATATAGCTTTTTTTGGAAAAAGCACAATTTCACTTTTTTCATTAAAAAAGCTTTTAAATGACCTCTTCACTTTATAACATTAAAGTTATTAAATTAAAATAATTTAATTTAATAACGATAACTTTAAAAACCAAAAGCCTCAAAATTCTGTTGACTGAAACAAACTCATTTTCGACACTAGAGCCTCAAACACCAATTGCCCTGCTGGAAATAACCCACTACCAAAAATAGCCAACTGCTAAAAATAGATTTACTATAAATAGTAAGTCTCTCAAACTGGAGATTCCGTGAAGCTCGATCCTGAAAAATCTGACACTCTGTGCAGACACCTTGCTAATCCTGGCCACACCCGAAATACCACTTACTAAAAATAGTAAGTCGACCAAATTGACCCGAACAAAGAGCAGACCTGATAATCTAAACCTCCAAAATGGAATCCCAACACTGGCTCTGACATCTGACCCCCTTTGATCACCTGATTAGCTTGTGAGGGTTGCCAAACCAAGCTAATCCCGAAGTCTGAAAAATGGGGACATTACAAGTTGTAGGATGATAAGTTCATTTGCTCCTACTGCTTCCACTGCCCGGTCTCTTGCTTTCTCAGAGGTTGTCAAGGACTTGATTGCTGAGTTCCTTTCATCTTCAACTTTTCTCTTTTTCTCGATTAGTTCAATCATCCTCAGGGCATTGTCCTCTTGATCTCTCTTAAGATTAGAGATTTGATTAGTTTGGATTTGATTCTTGTCCATGAGTTCAGACACTGCCTCCTCAGCTTCATCAGATCCACTCTGCCCAGAGAGTTCATCAATGGTTTCATTGCTCTCATTTAACTGTAATGCTAGCTCCTTTCTCTTTGCAAGTGATCTCCTCAATCTATTCTCTAGAGATGTAATGATGTCATTGGCTTCCTCGAGCTGTTTTTGATACCGGTAAACTTCCATGATCTTTCTCTCAAGCTGTCAGGCTTGGTAGTATAGAGAACTGAGCTCTGATACCAATTGTTAGTACTAAACTGGTTACTGAGAGGGGGGGGGGGGTGAATCAGTAAATATTATCTTTCTGCATGTTTAAAACTTGTAAATGGATCATTAAATGTAAAACAAAATGTAGTCAATCATTCACAAACATAAATAGATCACACAGATCAATTCAAGTATTTATACGTGGAAACCCTCGGGTAGAAGGAAAAAACCACGGTGAGACAGAGTTCACAACTTCACTATCGCAGAATGAAGGCGCCCTATTAGGAGCTTACAAAAGCACTGATTGAAGTGCTACCCAGTTAAGGGATTTTACAAAAGATTTGTTAAGATCCGAACTCTGTTAAGAGTTGCCTAGTTACAGGACTTTGAACATCTACAAAGTTGTTACCCTGTTAGGGGATTTTACAAAGAACCAATTAGGTTCACTCTGATAGAGGGATTTCAATATGCTTTCATTCCTTATATAAGTAATGATCTTATTTTGACACTGTTTGTCAGATTAGATCATACCTGTTGATCTTCTTCTTCGGTTTGCCTGGCTGTTGATCTCTCTTTCTTTCTTCACCTCTATGCCTGCAGCATCTCTCAGAAGATATCTCTCCTCTGCTTTGTGCAATCATCAACTATCAACAACACCTTTTCTTTGTGTCCTATGACCTATATTTATATTAGACTTCATCGTAATGAAACCCTTAACTCATAGAACCGCTAGGCTGCAAACTCCGCATTAAATTATGCAATCAACAAAAAGCTATGCGCTTTGATCTGGAGTTTACCTTCCAAAAGCATCCGTAGAAATAAAGCTAACTCCTGTTAAAAAGCTAACTCTACTTCTCAGCGGTGGATGTCCCGCATAATCCGGCTTTTGACTTAAATTGTAACTCAAATTGATCCATAAAATCCGGATCAGATCTATCTTGTAGTTAGATCGGTATACCCTTATACCCGATTTGTCCCTGTATGCTTCATAAGACCGGTTCTGCGTTCTTGACTCGGTCTATCGGTGAATCTATCAAGATAGTCAACCGGTGCATACATTCTGTTCTTCTTCTACCGATGTTGTCTAAGTAATGTGAGTGACCGATGCCCCTTTACCGGTGTGAGGTTTGTGAAATACACTAATGACGACTAATATTGCTAACACAATCTTCCCCTTTGTCATTGGTGGCAAAACATCAGTTTTCATTCCTTGTCATGTAGACTTCCCTTGTGCTTGTGCTATAATGCTTCTTTCTACTCTGGAGTTGAATCTACCCAGTATTCTGACCTTCTTCCAGTACTCATCGTCTTCCCCTTTTTGCCTCTATAGGACAAAGGATAATTATGCTAGATTATATTTGTAACTTAGTGAAGATATCCTTGTAAATTTTCTTCGCTGTTTGAAGAAAATGATTCCACTTACCGGTGACATGTTCCAAATGTTTCTGTGCTGCTTGCAGTGATACAATTATATTCTCCATGTCTTCTATTGTCTTGTAGTTCGGTTCCTTGATCAGATTTTCAGCCTCTGTTGCAGTCCTTTGCATAAGATCAAATGTTGGGGCAAGAAATAATTGGAATCCAATGAGGTCTTGGATTCTCTTAGTCTTCTCTTCTAAAGCTTTTCTTAAAATGAGAGAAAGATTTGTCATCTGTCTGCTGTATTCTGTTGCAGAGGAGTTCTTTGCATCAAAGTTGGAAGAAAGAACTCATATCTTCTAAAGTTTTAGATGACTTCTGAGTGATACCTTGAACAAAAATATCGAAGTTTGAAGTCTTGGTCAGTAGACTTCCTGCAACCTGTAAATGTTGCTGCAGTACCCTTGTGTTTGTAGATACTGTTACTTTTATATCTTCAACCTGTTTATGTAGAATTTCTATTCTTTTCTTCTCATAATGATCAATGACAATTGTTTCTGGATCGGTGACATCTTCTTCAATACCCTGTGCCAATATCTCCAATTGATCAATAATAGGTTCATCTTCATCAAGTTCTGCATCTGGTACAAAGTTATACATGATGTTCCTTACACTAGTGAGGACCATGTCCTGTTTCCTCTTTGTGAGCTCTTTTAGTTGTCTAGTTGACATCTTACTTATGTTAACCATAGTTTCACTAACTTTGCTCTTCTTGGCTTCACTTTCAATTGCAAAAGTTAGTTTCCTCTTAGATGAGGATGAGCTTGGAACATCGACCTGTTCCTTTTGCTTTGGTTCTTGTACCGATTGTTCTTTTGCAGGCTTTTCCTGTTCAGTATGTACAAATAACTCTTGTTCCTGTCTGTTCTGCTGTTCTTGATTTTCTTCCCCTCCCAATTGTACTGCCTCTTCCGATAGAACCTCTTCTTTTGGTCTTGCCACTTCTTGCTGTTGAACTTGTTCTTCTGGTGGGGCTTCGTCTGTGTGCTGCTCCTCAGCTGCTTGTTGCTTATCCATAGTGATCTCTGCCTCATTTGACCCTTTATCAGTAGTCATCTTGATTGATGACTCTCTCAGTACATGTTCATCTGGTAGAGCTTGTTCTCCCAGATTCAGTTGTTCACTAGTCGTGAACGTCTCTATTGGAACTTGTTGCTCACCGGTTTGTTCATGAGAAGTGAATTGAACCGGTGGTTCCTGTACTGTCTCAAGTTCTTCCTATGGACCTGTTGCTTTTAGAGCGCTAAAGTCATACTGTTGCCAGAACTCAAGTGTCTCTTGATAGACTTCTTTTTCATATCCATTTACTATCTTGGCAACTCTATTCTTTGTATCTAGATTCATTGATACTTCCTCCATTAAAACTTTAATGGTTGCTTCATTGAGACCAGGTTTTACCTGTGACAATGTCTCCTTAACAATTCTATTGTTGGAGCCTAGACCGGTTCTCCATTCATATAAGACTAGTATTCAGTTCAGGAGGAAATTTAGAATTATATTCTCTTGGACTTCTGTCGAAATCTAAGAAGGTTTCCAACAGAGCCACTTCTATCTTTTGTTTGTCTTCCTCTCCTAACACACTAAACCATTTAGCTGCATTGATTACTTCACCAAAATCCATTACTTCATCTACAATTTCATCAATGGTTAATGTACGAGCCTTACCTTTTACTGGTGACACCAGTATGGTTGGTGGAGCCATATCGCCACCTTTATCATTAGTGATATCGATGATGACGGGTTCTGTTGATACTTTTGCTCTTCCCGAAGCCTCAGCTCCTAGTATCCCCTTTCCTTTACCGGTATCTTTGACCGGTGGCTCAGTGTTTTTCTGGCATTCTTCTTCTACTTGTTGTTGGGTCTGAAGAAGTTTTGTCCATGTAGCAACACCTTCGTGCACCTTGTCAACTTCTCCAACAAGCATTTGACTTATCCTCTTTCTTATCAAGAAGTTTTGCTTGTGCAATTTTGCTTGATGAGTTATCTCGTCCAAAGTTAGATGATTCTGAACTTCAAGAAGAGCCCTAACTCTTAGCTCCTTTTCTCTTTCCATTGAAGCTTTCCATCTTGCTTCAATAATCTCTTGGAGATCGTCAGGTATAGTCTTATGAAGTTCAGTAGGAGTAAGATTGAACTTATGAATACAATGAACTACGACTTCTATTTTTCTCCTATCTTCTTCATTAGCCAAATCATACCTTCTTCCAACTGATGCCATACCACCTGTATCTTTTAACCCTTTCAAAAATTCATCAATTGTGGGTTTTCTTCCTCTCGGTGCGTCCCCTTTGACCGGTTTCGCAGATTTCCTCTTTCGAAGAAGAGGAGTTGTGTCTTCAATTTCTTCCCCTTGAGCACTGGGCGCTTGTTGTGCTCTCTTTCTTTGCACCTTGGGTTCCTCTTCAGTTGATTTCTTCTTCCTCGAAGTGGGAGACCTTTTGACATAAACCTTTTTAGGTTCTTTGGCCGATGACTTTTTCTCTAGATTCTCCTGAATTTCTTCAAAGGTCCCAAACTGGTAGGCTGATAGATCAAGATCACTTTCTTGTAAGGCATCTGCATATGCCTTGGCTGTCTTTGTAGATATCTCATACCCCAATTCTAGTGCATATCTGGTTCTAGGTTCTACAGCCTGAATGATACAGTGATCGGTGGTGACTAGGAAACACACCTCATCTTTGTAAGAATTAACAATAGTTGAGGGAATCCTTTCCCTGGCGTGCATCCTCAGCTGGAATGCCTCAAAAAAATCATTCATGACTTTGCTAAACTGGTTTCCTAGTTTGTTGACCATATCATTGATTTGAATCATTACTAGTCTATCCGTTCCCCATGTCACCTTGCCTATTTCTGGAAAGTAATTCTGATAATAAAAGAATAAGCATACTAGTAGGGTTCCATATTTTAGGAACTTCTTTACGACACCGAGCTTCTTTAAATTTTCAAAAATCTGCCCTCCAAGCATGGCACAAAGGTCATACTACGCGTTGTCATGCATGATTCGGTAAGCGGCATGAATGGCTCCTCTTGGCACACTGTTGAGATTGCTCGATTGATAGATCTCGTAGCCTACTACTGCAGACGCAAACCGAACTCCCTCGTCTTCGATATCATTAACAGTCATCAGCCGACTGTCAGATTTTGATTTTGTCAGTTTTGCGACGATGACATTCAAAATAATTTTGAGGGTAAGGGCTTCCCCTTTGTCGCTATACCCGGTGACTCTATGTAATCCTCCTTGGTGATTGTAGTGCATGCGCCTTTCGCCAACCAAAAATCAGGTTCGTGCACTCGACTGAGAACTAGTCGTATCCAATCCGATCGAAACACGGTCATCAGAACTCCATTAGGCATTGATGATAGTGCACCAGACATGTCACTTTCCCTGTTTTGTATTGCCATGATATCGTAAACAGGTCAGTCGAATTGATTTCCTTGAATCAGCTTGACGACAGAAGATGAGGATGAGCTTGGAACATCTACCTGTTCCTTTTGTCTTGGTTCCTGTACCGGTTGTTCTTGCTCAATGCGTACAGGTAACTCTTGTTCCTATTCATTATGTTCTTATTTTTCTTCATTCCCCGGTTGTACCATCTCTTCCGGTATTCTTACCTCTTGTTGTACTTCTCCTTCTGGTTGTGCTTCTACTTCTGGTTGAGCATCTTGTTGTTGTTGCAATTGCTCTTCTAGTGGGGCTCCTTTGTGCTGCTCTTCAGTTGTATGTAGATCACCCACATCAATTTCTTCTTCACCATCTATAGTGTTGTCATTAGTCATCTTGACCGATGACTCTCCCAGATTCACCTGTTCACTAGATGTGAACTGTTCCTTAGGAATACTCTGCTCACCGGTTGTAGGTTCTTCACAAGCAGTGAATTGAACCGGTGGTTCTTGTGCTGTTTTAGTTTGATCCTGTGGACCTGTTGCCTCAAGAGCACTGAAATCATATTGTTGCCAGAAATCTAGTGTCTCTTTATAGACTTTGTTCTCATAACCGTTTAATATTTTGGCAACCCCATTCTTTGTATCCAGATTCATGGATACTTCCTCTAGTAGAAGTTTAATTCTGTCTTCACTGAGACCTGGGTGCACTTGTGACAGTGTCTCCTTTACAATTCTACTGTTGGAGCCCAGACCAATTCTCCATTTGGTCATTAATCTTGTATTTAATTCAGGGGGAAACTTAGACCTGTAGTCTCTTGGAGTTCTATTGTAATCCAAGAAGGTTTCCAACAAAGCTACTATTATTGCTTGTTTATCTTCCTCTCCTAGCACACTATACCATTTAGCCACATTGGCTACTTCTCCAAAATCCATTATTTCATCTACTATATCATTTACAGTCATAGTGTGAGCCTTACCTCTTTCTAGAGATACAAGAATGGTTGGAGGAGCTGGATCACCACCTTTGTCGTCAGTGATATCGACGATGACCGGTTCAGTCGATACCTTAGCTTTCACTTGAGCTTCTACTCCTAGAATTCCCTTTCCTTTACCGGTATCTTGGACCGGTGGCTCAGTGGTCCTTTGGCATGCTTCTTCTGCCTGTTGTTGGGTCTAAAGAAGTTTTTGTCCATGTTATTTCCAATCGGTTACTGAGAGGGGGGGTGAATCAGTAAGAACTATTTTCTTTCCTGTTCTTAATTTTAAATACTTCTTGCAATCTAAATAAAGCATAAAGCAGACATTCACAACTGTAAAAGAAATACACAGATCAACACAAGTTTTATAGGTGGAAACCCTCAGTTAGAAAGAAAAAACCACGGTGAGATAGAACTCACAACTTCACTACTGCAAAATGAAGGTGCCCTATTAGGAGCTTACAAAACACTGGTTAAGGTGCTACCCGGTTAAGGGATTTTACAGAAGATCTATTAAGATCTAAACCTTGTTAGGAGCTGCATGGTTACAGGACTTAGAACATCAAGAGGATGTTACCCTGTTAGGGGATTTTTACAACGAACCGATTAGGTCCACCCTAATGAAGGGATTTCAACTTGCTTTTCCTACTTATAAAAGCAATGATCTGTTATGAAACTGAATGTCTGATTAGATCATACCTCTTTACCGGTTTGCTTGGCTGTTGATCTCGGCTACGTCTGTGTTTGTAGCTCTTCTCTCAGAAGATGTCTCTCCTCTGCTCTTATGCAATCACCAATAATCAACAACTTTCTTGCGTCCTATGACCTATATTTATACAAGAGTTCATCGTTATGAAACCCTTAACTTATAGAACCGCTAAGCTGTAAACTCAACAAGAAAATCATGCAACTAGCAGTTAAGCTTTGAGTTCTGATCTGGAGTTTACCTTGCAAAACATCCGTTGAAATAAAGCTAACTCCATTTCAATGCGGTGGATGTCTCGTATAATCCAGTTTTAACTCAAATTGCTTCCGCAAAATCCGGTGTGGATCTTTAGGCAGTTTAGACCGGTGCAACCTTATTCCCGATTCAACTTTGTATGCACTTTGAGACTGGTATTATGTACTTAGATCGGTCTACCGGTGTATACCCTTTTCTTTAATTACCGGTGCATACATTGTGTTTCTAGTCTACCGGTGCTTTCCAAGTAACGTGAGTAACCGGTGACCTTTTACCGGTGCATGGTGTTTGTGAATTTACACTAATGACAGTCTTAAATTGCTAATAGTTGCCACACCTTCCTCGTGAACCTTTTCAGCTTCACCAATGAGCATTTGACTTATTCTCCTTCTTATCAAGAAGTTTTGCTTGTGCAATTCTTCTTGATGGGTGGCCTCGTCCAGAGTGAGATGATTCTGAACCTCAAGCAACACCCTAATCGTAAGCGTCTTTTCTCTTTCCATCTTGCTTCAAGAATCTCTTGAAGATTGTCAAGTACAACCTTACGAAGTTCTGTAGGAGAGGTTGAATTTGCGAATATAGTGAACTACTGCTTCCTCTATTTCTCTCCTATCTTCTACATTTTCCAATCGATATCTTCTGCTGACTGAGCCCATTCCACCAGATTCTTTCAACCCTACCACAAATTCATCAGTTGTGGGTTTTCTTCCTCTCGGTGGATCCTCCTTCACCGGTTTACCAGATTTCCTCTTTTTGACTAGAGGAACTGTATCTTCAATCTCTGTTTCCTCCTGTTCTTCTCCTTGAGTGCTGGGTACCAGTTGTCCTCTCTTCCTCTGGACTTTCGGTTGATCTTCTACCGGTTTCTTCTTTGGTGTGGGGGTCCTCTTCACATATACTTTCTTAATTGGTGCCTTTTTCTTTAGATTCTCCTGAATCTCTTCAAAGGTCCCAAATTGGAGAGCAAATAAGTCCAAATTATTGTCTTGCAGGGCATCTGCATACGCCTTGGCTGTTTTGGAGGAAATCTCGTAACCGAGCTCTGATACGTACTCGGTTCTCGGTTCCACAACTTGAATGATGCAGTGGTTGGTGGTCACCAAAAAACACACATCATCTTTGTAGGAGTTAACAATAGTTGATGGAATCCTTTCCCTGGCGTGCATCTTCAACTGGAATGCCTCAAAGTATTCAGTCATAACTTTTACGAACTGGTTTCCCAGTTGATTGGCCATGTTGCTGATCTGTATCATTACTGGTCTATCGGTATCCCATGTCACCTTGCCTATTCTTGGAAAATAATTTTGATAGTAGAAGAATAAGCATACCAGTAGGGTTCCGTATTTCAGGAACTTTTTCTTTACAATGCTGAGCTTCTTCAGGTTTTCAAATATTTGACCTCGTAGCATTTCGCAAAGATCGTACTAGGCGTTGTCATGCATGATCCGATGAGCGGCATGAATGGCTGCTCCTGGTATGCTGTTCAGGTTGCTGGATTGATAGTTTTTGTAACCTATCATAGCAGATGCAAACCGAACTCCTTGATCTTCAATGTCGTTGACGGTAATTAGCCGACTATCAGATTTTGACTTAGTCAGTTTGGCGACTATGACATTAGAGATGGTTTGGAGGGTGAGTGCTTCCCGTTTGTCACTGTACTCGGTCACCCTATGTAGGTCCTCCTTGGTGATTTGATTGCATGCTCCTTTTCCGAGCCAGAATCTAGGTTCATGCACATGACTGAGAACCAGTCGAATCCAGTCTGGTCGAAAGACGGTTGGGTAGCAGACTCCATTGATTAGCTCAGACGACACCAACTTCGCGTATTTGTCTGGAAGCTTTCTGTCAGTGCATAGCGAGAGGTACTCGCTTTGGATGAAGGTCTCATCAAGTTCTTCTTGCTTGGCGTGAATGAAGGCCGTGACATCTTCAGTCATGAGGACTCCATTTGGCATAGAAGATAGTACACCAAACATGTTATTTTCCCTGTTCTGAACCACTATAATGTTGTAGCCAGGTCGGTCGACTTGGTTTCCTTTGATCAGCTTGATAGCGGAGGATGATGATGCCATTTCTTGTCAACCGGTTTACACAGAAAGTAGCTTGATCGGTCTTACAGAAAATATCTTATCGATGATCAAAGCATGAGAATATTACTCAAGCATAAGAAATTGTTAATCACAAATCGCAAAGTAAAAGAAAATGAGTAATTCTCCTCTTTATATAGAGTTAGGGTATAACGGTAATTACCAAATGGTAACTATTTGTTAATGGCTATAGCATTAATTACCTTACCTAACCTTTCTTTCCTTTTTCGCCAACCGGTATTTAGGCTTTTTTCTTTTGAACAAACCCCGGTTGATCAACGCTTACCTGTCCGGTTCTTCTTACTGACTGAGTGAGTTTGTTGCTCACTAGTCCTACCGGGAACAGTAGACAAGCTACCGGTTCCCTCTAAGCCTTTTAGGCTCAGTTTGCTGAAGAGATATCACCATCAGCAGATGATGATCTTTCTTCAGTCTTCTCCTTAGTGGAGCTCTTTGATTCCTTCTTGAACCAAATTTTCTTGACTTCTTTCTTAGTCTCTTTTCCTCTGTTGTTCTTCTCTTTGGAAGATGAGGTCTTCATCACCAGTTTGACCGATCCTGTCCTTTTGTTCACTAATTGGTTCCTACAATCCTTGGCCAGATGTCCAACTTTGTTGCAGATGTAGCAGACTATCCCGGTTGCCTTCCATGGATTTATCCTTTTTTTGTTAGGTGAATTACACCAAGAGTCAGTATGACTATGTATGCCACAGTTGGCACAATTGATTGTGCTTCGGTTGTTATTCCTCTTTGGGAATGTTGGTCTTGGTGGGGCTCTGAATGCCATTGTTTTGGATTTGCATTCTTTAGCCTTGTGTCCAAACTTGTTGCAAGCGTAGCAATAGCCTTTGAAGCTTCCCCTGCTTCTACTAGACACACTTGTGGGGCGAGACCAACATTCAGTGGTCTTGTGGCCATACTTGCAACAGTTTTTGCAATAATTGTTAGTTGGCTTCACTGGTGCATTTCTGCAGTTACTTGTTTTATGGCCTGGTTTTCAACAGTGATTGCAAGAAGTGTTGAAGGTCTTTTTACCCTTTTGCTCTTCCGGTTTCTTCTTTTTCTTCTTGCTTTTCTTGGCTCCTGATGACTCACCAATTTCCTTGGTGTCTTGACTGGTGAACCCAAGTCCAGTGGGATCTTTGTGCTTTCTTTGAGCTTTTAGTTGCTCATCAAGCTTTACTGAGCTTTCGTTGTACCTTCTTAGGGTTTCATTCCTTTCTTCAAGTTCTTTCATCTGTTCTTTCAGTTGATACAGCTCAATTGCCAACCTTTTGCATGCATCAACTTTATCATGCCAAATCTTTTGCATGTTGGCATTTTCTTGAGTGACTATTTGCATGTCTTCTTGAAGTTTGAGAACGACAAGATCACTTTCCCTTACAGCTTCTTCAGCCAGATTTCTTGCTCTCTCAAAGGCTATTAATGACTTAATTGCAGTGTTTCTTTCATCTTCAGCTTTCCTCTTTTTCTCAATCAGTTCAGTCATTCTTAGGGCATTATCTTCCTGCTCCCTCTTTAGGTTGGAGATCTGATCGGTTAGGATTTGGTTCCTCTCCATAAACTTAGAGACTGCCTCCTTAGCTTCATCTGATCCACTTTGCCCAAAGAGTTCATCAATAGTTTAATTGCTCTCAGTCAACTGCAGAGCCAACTCCTTTCTTTTAGCAAGGGTTCTTCTCAACCTACTCTCTAGAGAGGCAATGATGTCATTGGCTTTCCTCAAGCTGCTTCTGATACCTGTAAACCTCCATGATCTTTTTCTCAAGTGGTTAAGCTTTATATCTAAAAGAACTGAGCTCTGATACCAATTGTTATTCCTAACCGGTTACTGAGAGGGGTGGGGGGGGGGGGGGTGAATCTGCAAATACTATTTCTATCTCCAATTAAAACTTGTATAAAGATTCTTGCAAGATAAACAAAATGTAAATAACCATTCACAAACAAAAATAGAAATACTAAGATCAACACATCATATATACGTGGAAACCCTCGGTTAGAAGGAAAAAACCACGATGAGACAGAACTCACAACTTCACTATTGTAGTAATAAAGGTGCCCTGTTAGGAGCTTACAAAGCATTTGTTAAAGGTGCTACCCGGTAAAGGGATTTGGTAGAAGATAGGTTAAGATCTTGACTCTGTTTGGAGCTGCCTCTTTAAAGGACTTTCAACATCAACTAGGATGCTACCCGATTAAAGGATTTGTACAAAGAACCTATTAGGGTTCACCCTGATAAAGGGATTTGAATATGCTTTAACAAAATAAAAGCAATGATCTTAATTGACACTCTATCTGATTAGATCATACTTGTTGATCTTACTGTTCTGCTTGGCTGTTGATCCTTTCTGCCTTTCACCTTTGTGACCATAGCTCTTCTCAGAAGAAATATCTCGCCTGCTCTGTATATTCAACAACACTTCTTTTGTGTCCTATGACCTGTATATATAAGAAATTAATCTTATTAAAACCTAATTCATAGAACCACCAAGCTGTAAACTCACCCAAAAATCATGCAGCAAAAAGCTTTGTGAGATGATCTTGAGTTTACCTTCAAACATCCGTGGAGATAAAACTAAGTCCAGTTCTAAACGGTGGATGCTCCGTATAATCCGACTTTAAATCAGACAGTTCTGCATAATCCGGTGCGGATTTATATGCACTTAACTGATAATAATCTTATACTCGTAATAATCTTATACCGAGTTCATCCCCTTTACGCAATATAAGACCGGTACAATGTACTCTATTCAGTCTATCGGTGCATCTACTCTATTTTAGTCTACCGGTGCATATACTCTGTTTTAGTCTACCGGTACCTATAAAGTAATATGAGTGATCTACCGATGTACCTATACCGGTGGGAATGGTGTTTGCATCTATCTTCACCAATGACAAATTAAATTTGCTAACATCTTCGCCCTCAACATACATATGTTTGATCTAGTCAACTTTGTAATCAATTTTGTTATAACGTAAGATTTAGGGAGTCAATAGCACAATGTCCAAAAGATGCGTGAATAATGCTTTTTAACAAATAAACCAGGCGCTCTACAATTTTTGTTGTTATTTCTGATGACTTGGACAATGTTTCAAGGCCCCACTTCCTTAATGGTGATCATGACAACTTTAGTAATAAATGCACCATCCTACATCTCACCTTCACAATCTTCTACTCTCAAAAATGTCATCCCTTTAGAGGTCACTGCAATAACATTGATCAATGTCTAATTTTTGCATCCTTCCATCCATTAGAAATGGACACCCTTGTTTTGACCCACAAATCCCTTATGGGCTCCAATGACACCAATATGAACTTTCATGTCATTTTCCTAATATGATACTATGCACTTTCTTACAACTTGGGTCCTTGTACCATTTTGGAACCTCTCATTAATTACTTTAACCATTTGTTGATTGTATGATGAGTGAACAATAATGAAAGTCGATTCATTTGCATAGAGACATCTTGTGATGTGTTGATTGGCAATCTCTCAAGACTCATTATGTAATGCCATTTCCAACATTCCCTTTGATCTCTTATGTATAATGGCCGTAGGGTTTTCTTCAAGTGTGGCCAAAAATAGAAGTCTCTCTATAGATTGAAGATTGAAGGCCATGGAGGGGGCTTCCTTGAGATCCTTTCCTAAATAAAGAACGATTTGATTTTCGACTCGTTGCTTGATATGATTTTTCTTGCATATTAAAATATGCTATGAATTGTGCTTTTGGAATGGGTACACCATTTTTTTGAGCAAGCTTTGATGCTAGTCTAGGGATGTAGCACAAATGGAGTTTCACTTGATTGTATGAGCTTGAATTCCTTACACCACACCCATTGCAAATCCAAACATAATCCCCTCAAACTTGGAAGCTATTGTACTATATAATATTATAAACATCTTTCCAGATGGGAGAATTTGGAATTTTTTTCCAAAATACGGTCAACCCATGGTGCTAGAACTAGTTGCCATTGTAACCCCTATGACAACAAGTTCAATAAACAACACATTTGAAGAACTGAAACAAATTATATATATATATATGTATATATATATAAACAACTAAACTCATTTAAAAAAATTAAGCATGTGTTATAGATTCACAAAGAATGAAAACAAAACAAGAGAGTTCATTTATAAAAAATATAGGAAGAAACAAGAAACTTGCTAAAAACCTACAGATTTTGTGAAAAAACTCCTCTACGATCTCCTTGGCAATAAATGTGTTGTTGTGAATGTGTAGGAACAATAAACCAACCCCTATGGAACCTTCATTGATCAATCTTCAATTCTATTCATGTATTGGTAAGAAACAATGAAATTCCAACAAGGATGAATGATATTTTTGTTTTGCACTCACAAAAAAGGGAAATGACTGTGTTTGTTTCGAAAATGTCTTAGAATCCATGTTTAAGGGTCGGGGGCATTTATGGGCATGTGGTCAAATCAATTACCAAAATAGAAGAATATTTTTTTCTAAATGCCCAAATTGGCTGTGGCAGGACCGACCAGGCATGAAAAATGGTTATATTTTCCTTGGGCCCACCCTAGATAGGTCCATAGGGCTTGGATGGCCCCACTGTGAACCAAATCCAGACCCAAACTAGCAGGCCGTGAGGGCTGCACCAGCAACACGGTGATTTTTAGGCAGAAGTACCACAATGACTCCAGATTTCCAACCTACCTATAGAATGTCAAGGAGAACATAACTTAGAGAACACTGGGGAAACTTTTGGTTAAGTTACAACTCAACTTCTAGGAAATTCAATTTTTTCACATGCTAGGTATTTTGTACAACTAGTATCTACCAAATCACTCATAAAGTAGTTATTATCTAAAGATGTTAATGGGGCCCTCTGGATGCAGCAATTAGATCTCCATTTTGGGAGTAAACATTTCCATGGTCACGATGAGAAGTGAATTCAAATGGGGAAATATTATGATCTGTATCCCATGAAAAGCAAGTAAAAATATCCTTTCCTAAGCAAGCCAATAGACCAATATCTTTCTTCCACCCAGAAATTTGGTCTTCTATTACCTGTCAAAACAAATTTGAAAAATTGCTCAATGGAAAATAACTTCGAAAATTTCTATTGCCCACCAGAACAAAGTCAAAAATTGATCAGTGGAAAAGAACTTGATGAAGAAAGGTAAGGGAGAAGTGGAGGAATTGGATTAGGGAAAATTGTCAGAACTCAGAAGCAGAACTAGATCAAGGAAAACAATCGTAAGCAGAGGACCTGGATTAGGTAAAATTGTTATAAGTATTTGAAAAGGAAAAGAGTGGATAAGCAGTAAAATTCAGAATAACCATTGTCTGAGGAAGAAATGTTGGAAACGTGACATGAGCTCCAGCAAAAAGGGAAACGAACGAATTCTAAGAAAAATAAATACTAAAAGAAAGGCAGAAGATGTGACCTCACTGCAGAGAATGGAGAAATTTTAACCACACTATCAAGGTGGAAGAAAATCAACCTCCTAGAATAATAAAATCATATGAGAATAAAAGACATTTGATAAATCAAAAAAAGAAAACAAAATCTCATAAAATAACATTTAGCTGGGTCCAGATAGCTAATTAATCTTCTAATCATACTTGTATCATTAAGAATTAAATGGCTGAATGCTCCTTTTAAAAAGTGACTGTTGATTATTAGATCCAGATTATGAACACTAGCCTGCAATTTTTGTAGGAGACAAAATACTAAGAAATCATAAGCTTATTTTTGTAGTCCGGCAAATAATAAAATAAGTTAATATTTAATTAATTTTAGTCCCCAACAGTTGGTGGTTCCTTCGTAGTTACCAAAGGTTGGTGTTCTCAACCAATGTCGGCCTGCCTATATATTTCTTGTTGTACCTGTAGTTGAGGACTGCACAAATAAGTTCTTGTATACACTGCATATCTGATAAATGAAAATAAAGACATATCTTTCTGGAATATGATTGCAAGTATTTAATATTATTCTATTATGTAATTGATGGAGGGCACTCCCCTTACAAACCCAAACATACAACAAAAAGAGAGAAATAAACAAAAAATGCAAGAAAGGAAAACTTGCTTTCTATTATCCCAATAAAATGATACTACAACATTCAGAAAATAACATGCTACAGCCACATGGGCATTCTCATTACAATAATCTGCAAGCCAGAGCCACAATTTGCACTAATGGAACTGTCTTTTTTTACCCCATTCTTTTTCTTTATATGGAATGTATAACCACCCCAGAATGTTATGGAAAGTAAAATTACCTATTTTTGGGTGCCAAAACCCTAACTGACCAGTTTCTGACTTAAGAAAATATTTTATTGTATTTTCGTTAGTCAAACTTCTAGGTTCCATAACTTGCGAACTGACCCTCGAATCTTTAATCATCATATATCATTGGAAAGTTTGTGACGAGATCTAGAGTAATGAGGTGTATGTAAGGACACTTTGGTCAACTTTTGAGCCCATTTGAGGCCTCTAAGGCCCTCAAAATTGCATTTGAAGTTTTATTGGAGAAATTCCCTACAAAAACAAAATATCTCTTAAACGCCACAAGATATTGGGGTGGTTTTTTCACCATTTAGGATGTCTGTGTAAGATTTTGTGCAAAAAATGACAACTTACTAAAACTAGTAATCATGCCAAAAATAGCCCTTCTGAAAAATTAAACATTATTTTTGGGTGATGCAAGATTGCTCTTACACCTTGGATGCTCTTCCATTAGACACTGGAGGTAATTTGAGAAGTGACCTTGTCACACCTTAGGTGTTTTGAGGAAAACCAAGACAATCAACCTCTACCTTAGGTAGCCTTGATGAATCTTCAACAAGTCTTCCTTTCTATTTAACCAAATACTCTTCCTATTGCCTATTTCTTGTGCTTCTACCCAAATCCCAATCTAAGATGTCTTCTATCTCCTTTTCTAAAGTAGGTGTTGGAATATTCCTCAGTGCTTCTATTATTTTATTGTCAATACCACCTTCATGATACTCTGTGAAATCTAAAATATTAAACACAACCGAAATGTTAAGTCCGCTTGGCAACTCAACCTCATAAGGATTTCCTAAATCATGCTTCTTCAATATTTTGCATGGCCTTAATTTCTACACCTTCAACATATTATATGTTCCCATTGGAAACCTCTCTTTCCTCAAATGAACCATGACTTCATCTCCAATATGAAATTCCTTATATCTCCTCTTTTGATCTGCCTTAGCCTTGTACCAAATATTCATCTTATTAATATGCTTCCTCTTCATGCAAATTCTTCAAGTGCTCTACAAAGTCTTCAGCTCTAGCACTACTCTTTCACTTTTTCCCATCTTCCTTAACTTTGAAGCATTTTTGGGACTTCTTTCATATACAATCAAGAATTGTGATTTACCAGTGCTTCTATTGACAAAATTGTTAAAAGAAATTTTTGCCAATGGTCAAATCAAATCCCATCCCTTGGGCTTATATCCTAATAAGCATCTCAGCAAGTTACCCAAACTCCTATCACCATTTCAGTTTGTTCATCAGTTTGTGGATGGTGTACTGAACTAAACTTCAAATTTGTCTTCGACTTCTTCTACAATGTCCTTCAAAAATACCCAACAACCTTGGTATCTCAATCTGAAACTATACTATTTGGTAGACCATGTTGTCTGACCATCTCTCTGAATAATAGCTTTGCAACATGAATAGCATCATTAGTCTTCTTACAAGAAATCAAATATGCCCTGTTTGAAAATCTATCCACAACCACAAAAATGGAATCACGTCCTTTTTGAGTCATCAATAAATCAAGAACAAAATCCATATTGATATCATCCCATGGCCTCTCTTGTACATGCAATGACTGATATATACTTGTGTTTTGACTTGTTCCCTTTGCAATCTGGCATACTCTTCAACTCAATACAAACTTCTTCACATCTTGTTGCAGCTGTGGCCAATAATAATGCTCACTTCTCTAGCTAGATCTTCTCCTTCCTCTTTGTTAGCTTTAGGAATTAAAGCAAAACATATATGCTCACACTTCATGCCATTTAAAAATTTTCTTCCATCTACTATAAATATTATTGCATTATTGCATACATTTTCCTCTACCTCCTTCAATGGCTTCATCTTGTGTTGAACTCCATCCTTTGTCAAAGAATAGGTATTTTCGTACCCATCATGTACTGCGTGATGATCAAATCACCATGGTCTCCCTAACAACACACGACAAACATCCATGTGCATAATATAACATAATCCCTCATCATGATAGTTTCCAATTTTGAACTTTAACAGACATTGTTTGTTGACCAAAGCCTTGTGGTCCTTCTGCAATTAAGCAATCTAGTAGGGATGTAGATGCCTTCTCTCTAACTTCAATTTACTAACCATTTCCTCTGATACAGGGTTATCAATACTACCACCATCTATAATAACATTGCAAACTTTACCGTTACTCTTACATCTTGTGCAAAATAAATTCTTCATTTGAGTTGGTTCTTTCTTATCATTTAGCAAGGTTCTTTTGGTAGCAATAACCTCTCCTCTTTCAACAACTTCAGAATGTGAAGACTCATCATCCTCATCTCTATGTACAACTCATGTAGTACTCTTTAGTTTCCTATTTGCCGTCCCTTGATGTTGGGGACACTCATAGGCTCTATGTCCTCTGCATTGGAAACATGTTCCATAGAAACCTCCTCTTCTTCGTCCTCATCCTCATCCTCTTCCTCTTCCTCTTTGATCTCCAATATTCTGATCACGAAGACGGTGTGAATTATTTCCCTTTTGATTATGAGTGCTACTAGATTCTTCATTCTTCTTTTAAGATTCATTTTGGCCTCCATAAGACCGTCCACCAACCCTTCCACCATGACCTCTTCCATTTTGCTTGCTCTCAAATCTTCTTCAACTTCTCTTCTACCTTCAAAGAAAATTGACATGCATCTTCAATGGTAGACATTCTTACCAAATTCATCTCTTCTTGAATACTACGCTTCAACCCACTTATGTAACATCAACTCTCTCCTTGTTGGCCTTAGAATGACCTATTCTAATCAAGATTCGATATAACTCTTTTGTATACTCTTCGATAGATTTTTCTGCTTGCTTCAACCTTTGCATCTTCCTTAGCTAATCAAGCTCATAGTCAACTTGAATGCACTGCCTTTTGAATTTTTCCACTATCTTACACCATCTTGTTATTTTCATCTTCCCTCTTCTATTTCTCTCTAACTGAACTTCTTTCCACAAAAAATTAGCATGACCTTTGACCCTTCTCTTTGCAAACTTGACCATCTCAGGATCTTCTACTTCTACATACTTAAAATGCTCTTCCATGTCATTGATCGAATTAATCAACTCTTCTAGATTAAGTTTTCTAGAAAATGTAGAAACATCAACCTCTGGCTTTTTTCAATCTTGGAAATGGCCCTAAAATATTTAGCCTCATCACGATTTGTAGCCAACTTCTTGTTCTTCTTCACACTATCTTTCATATTCATCTCCACTTTCATCTCTTATCCTAATATCAACTTGTTTGCATAGCTTCTCTTGCAATGCTTGAACTTGTCTTTGGAGGATTCTAAAACTAACATTTCTTCCACAATGGTTCATGGAGACATTTTTCTCACTTACTCACAATCGTGTTCTAGGTGCAAACTGCCTCACATGTAGCAATGTGTTTACATCCTTGAAATTTTTTTGCTTTGATACCACTTGATGAAAGGTACTCCCCTTACAAACCCAAACATACAACAAAGACAAAGAAATAAACAAAAAACACAAGAAAGGAACACTTGCTTTCTATTATCCCAATAAAATGATACTACAACATTCAAAAAATAAAATGCTATAGCCACATGGGCATTCTCATTACAATAATTTGCAAGCTAGAGCCACAATTTGTACTGCTGGAATTGTCTTCTATCACCCTCGTTCATCTTCTATATATGGAATGGATAATTGCCCTAGCATTGGAAAGTGAAATCCCCTAGTTTTGGGCGCCAAAACCCTAATCGGCCAATTTATGACTTAAGAACATATTTTACTGGATTTCCAACTGTCAAACTTTTGGGAGCCATAACTTCCAAACCGGTTGTTGAATCTTTATGCATCATATATCATTGGAAAGCTTGTGATGAGATATAGAGCGACAGAGTGTGTGGAAGCAACCTTTAGCCAACTTTCGAGCCCATTTGAGGCTTCTAAAATCCTCAAAATTGCCTTTGAAATTTTGTTGGAGAAATTTACTAGAAAACCCAAATATCTCTTAAATGCCATAAGATATTGGGGCGATTCCTTCACCTTTGACTTTAATTCACCATTTAGGAGGTCTGTGTAAGATTTCGTGCAAAAATAACAACTTACTAAAAATAGTAACCCTTCCAAAAATAGCCCTTGTTGAAAATTGAACATTATTTTTAGGTGATACAAGAATGCTCTTACACCTTGGATGCTCCTGCATTAGTAATTCTGCTATTTCCGTTTACTTTGTACTTCATTCAAGTGAGATATGTGAGTAAACATTTGGCGCCATTGCCAATTTGAACTCTAGCAAAGTATAATTCACAAACAAGAATCATGGTGATCTAATGGGACTTGTTGAGAAACCAATACAAGCCAATGAAGAACGAGAAGATCAACTTACACAAAATTTGATAAAGTAGTGGAACATCTCGCTAAAGGAACACATTTAGAGGGTAGCTCTCAGAAGAGAGGTCCCTCGACACCATCTAATGGTCAATGAAGAAGTTGATCATTTACTGCACAAATTGTCAAGATTTATTGTAAGCCACTTTATCATCCTACAAGACCTTCAAGTAGAGAGAGATCAAGAGCACTGAAGGCAACAAATATTGCGACAGTACAAAGAAAGGAATAGGCGAGAAGCTCAAGAATATGATACCAATAGAAGATGTACACTTGGGAATTAATGCTCATGTAGACTGAAGGATCAGTGAGAAGATCAAGAGAATGACAAATGTCATTGAGAAGAATTGCCAAAGAAACCAAAGGATGAAGTGTATGAAGACCTAGTTGACAAGCAAGCAATCTGTATGTCAATGAACGTTGGACGAGGACAAAGAAAGAAACCCCAGAAACAGATTAACAAAGATATTTGACAATAACATATGATGCATTGAGAAGCTATTCATCTTGGAGGAATCAAAACGCTGAAGATAACTAGAGTGCAAGGGACATTGAAGGAGGATGTGTGGAGGACTCGTACATAGCTGAGAGTGCAAGGCATGCACCAGAATGTACAGGTCAAAATAGTCCAACCAGGTGCAATGCACAGGGACAAAATTGAGGAAAATGGTGACCCCTATAATGAGTTCGAATTTGGAAAGACAAAAGCTCCCAAAGTTTACAAGAAAATGGGATTGAGGATCCTATGAGACATTGTAATATGTGCAATACAATATGGATAGCGAGTGACCAAGAAGACAAGAACTATTGGTTGAGAGCATTTCCAACAATTCTATGGTGTATAGCCATAAACAAGTTTACGGAACTTGAAGCAAAATCTACAGCCTCATGGCATGCGATGAGGAAAGTGTTCAAGGCAGAGTTCAAACTATTGTGAGATGACAATGAGATCGTGACAAAGATCTACAATAGAAAGCAATGAAGCATGAGAGCTTATGAGCTTACAATTATAGGCTGAAGAAATTGTTGAAGTTGGAGAACTAACCAGCCAGGATTGAAGAAGCGATAGTTCATTGAAAGATTGATTCCCTCACTTCATTAAAAGATGAAAGTGGTTTCTCCTTCCTCGTATGTCAATGCCTACAATTGAGCAATGGACATTGAGAGTGAGGAAAAAACATCCTCTCGAGGGAAGTGGAAGATGAATGACAAAAGCACAAAAGATAGTAGTGACGAAGAATCAAAGATAGTCCAAGCCCTATGATAGGACATGATGAGAATGATGAAAGAACTAAAAGCCAAGAAGGAAAGTTCAAAAGAAACTAATGAACTACGGTGCACCAAGTGTAAAGAGGAAGGTTGCACCAAGGCCCAAAAAAATTATTTTGCGAAATCTGTCAAGTGATGGGACATTCTGTGAAGGAAATACCCATACAATTTGAAGACAAGAAGAATACAAGTGCTCTTCACTCAAAGGGGAACAATAAACACTAACACATCTCTTGGCGGGTACTACAACAAAAATGGAAATAAAAATCAATACAACAAAACGGGAAATACCAATCAATACAAAAATAGTAGGTTAAGAAGAAGAATCCAATATGATTCCAAAGGAAGATCGATGATCCGGTGTCCAAAATGTAGAAAATGGGGTCAGTTCGCAAGGAATGCTAGAGTAATCAAAACAAAGGAGAAATGTTGTGTAAATGGTGTGGATCAGGCGATCACGAAGACATCAAATGCCCAAAGCAAAAAAGGTATTAACATGCTGGATGTGGAGGAATAAGACGGGAAACTTTTGGCAATTACTAGATCACAAATAAAGAAGGCTGTCTATCCAAACCCTTGTATGAAGAAAGAACGACTTTGGGAGGCCAAAGAAGTAGAATAGGCAATGACCAAAGAAAGAACCTCCAATGAAATTTCAAGCACCTCATTGCGGTCAGAGTTAGAGAAGAGCATTGCAGATGTTGTAGACAACTAAACCAATCAAGGTGATAGACTTCCTTATGACTAGGTTGCAATTGAGAGTAGCAATCACTAACATGATTGGTGATAAACAAATTCGATGATAAGAAGGCCCAAATAAAGATATGATTATAGAGTCGTTACCTGAGGGCGAACAAGTCTCGATCCAATGCTACTAATGGTGAAAATCAGGAAGAAGCCGATAGTATTTCAAATGGAAATCACGAGGAAGAACTTGACAAACAATATCGTCAATGGAGGCTCAGTTGTCAACATACTACCCAAAGAAAGATACATGGAAGTGCCTCGAGAAGCTAACCCTCCGGCCATTGACAATTCACTTAGTAGGTGCCCACCAGCATGGCATCGAGCCATTGGGAACACTAATGGCACAAAAGTGATAATTGTGACACAACATTTTCTATTTAACTTTGTTGTCATTCCATTGCAGAAGAAAGCATACGACACATTACTTGGGAGAGGATGGTTGATTGCAGCAACGTATGCCATAATTGGAAATGGAACACACTCTGTATTGAGAACAATGGGAGAAAGTACATCATCAACTTGAGGAATCAAGGGTGAGGGAAGAAATGGCAGTGGAACAGTTCGAAGGAAGAGAATATGGAATGAAAAAAGAAAGCAAATTCATGGAAATGAACAATGAAAGTTTCCTAGACCTCCATAATTACTCTAAAGATGAAACAAGCTATGTTCCACCAAGTTTTTGGGATAGGGGGCATGTTTTGGGGATGAGATTTGTTAGGCCATTTTTGGGGACATTAGGGGACGGATATATATATATATATATATATATATATATATATATATATATATATATATATATATATATATATATATATATATATATATATATATATATATATTGTTAATATTATAGCCTGTCGGCCTTGATCAAACTGAACTGCAGAATTAATAATGGTTTATTTAATTAATTCCCTATACTCGGTCAGGTCGGCCCTCCTTAAGGATATAATTTATATTATTTGGTCAAGGGTCGGCCCTCTTGGAACAGGTTGGCCTCCCTCTTTGGAGTTTTGTCCTTATAGCTCCTACATAGGAGATCGAATCTTGAGGGAAGACACACAAAACATAACGTGCTCTTCCCTCTTCAAAATCGCATAAAACAAGCAGTCAATACAGGCAGCAGCGATTGCTAATTCCCAAGGTAGCAGCGAATATATTAAGAGCAGAAGAGTATTCATCCTTAAAGACATCTCTGTTCCAATAGTAGATATCCGATATATCTAGGAGCAGAATTCTGGAGCAGACATCTGACATTAGGCCAATGTAAATATCAGATTAAAGGCTTCAAGAAAGCAGGGTGCTGATCTAGCTGATCTGATCTGAGGGTGATATCTAAGACGGGTACTATCTCTTCTTACTGTTATCTTATCCTGTGATTAGTCTGGTTAATTCCTAAGTAGAATCTGAAATATTCTAACATATATATATATATATATATATATATATATATATATATATGTGAATGTGTGTGTTGTCGGGATAATTGTATGCACGGGTTAATATATTAATAAAGTATTATGTTAGCCTCGGTCGTTAGTGACCAAGAGGTTAGACTGTTCGTCACAACGTTTCGGTCATGGCCCTTCGGGTAGTTTATATTCCCTCTCGGAGGATGGACACGGGAGATATTATTGTATGATCCTTATGATGTAAATATACTTGCCAGTCTGGAATGATTAATGAAAGTATTTATTATTCTCTGATATATTCTGTGCTTATTATATTTCCTGTACTATGTCCGTGCAATACTAAGTTTACCCCAGCGGGTAAACATCTGGCACTGCTGCCTAGATGTACTCGGATGGTGTGTGGACACAATGGGCTTACCACTCGGAGAACTTAATCCAGAAGCCGACGACGCTCGGACGGAACTATATGAGGAGAAGATAACCAGACATGAGAATTCAGAATCCTGTTGCAAGTGGCGGTAGAAACTTACGTTTGTCGAGAAGCCACGGGCAAAGAAGTCCCAGCGAGTGTTGTGTGGGCGGCGATTGAGGCTAACCCCGCATCCAATAGACTGCTCAACCACCTTCCTCGGTAGCCAGCAACAAGCGTTGGAGGATAGAATCTGTACGGTGCCAGGACAGCAATACAAAGTACGGCAAAGGCAATAATTTTTCAGCGATTGCACATTGAGCTTGTAGGTTGAGCCAAGAGAGGACAGAAGGAAGCGAATCCGTACGACAGTACAACAAAAAAGAGGGAAAGGGCAAACACGTGTGTTGAAGGCCATTTTTATTGTTCGTACGACCACAAGAGGTTGAGAAGACACAGTTGGTACGACTAAAAGGAAGAGAAGACAGCTATTGACGGCAAGGAGTGGAAGCAGCGAGAGGAAGGTTCTGTAAAAATTAAAAAAAAACAAAAACGACGACAAATACAAATAGCTCACAGCTCCATGGAATTTTGTTTGCGTTTGAGGGTGCTAATTTGGTTGTGGGGCACTACCCCAGGACCCTGCGCAGGCGCTGCCCTCGACCCCACTGGGGGCGTTGCCCCCTAGACCCCCATTGTCTATTTGAGGTACACCACAATTGTGAGTTGGGGCATCGAAAACGGCAGGAGGAAATTACTCAGTTATCAACCTTTGGAAAGTGTGACCAGTTGATGAGACCCGGAGCTGCTGCAGGCATGGAGTGTATGCATGTCGGAGGTGGAGAGAGCACTGGAGCAAGCCTTTCAAGAGGGGTACTACGCTTTGAGGCACTCAGAGGAGTAGGTGTTGGCGGGACATGAGGCTGTCTTGGTGGATGCACAGAGAGCTCAGGAGGAGTTGACCACCCGGTTGGAGGCAGTAGAGCGACACTTTGCTTAGCGTACCCAGGAGTTGGAAGCAGAGAAGGCAACACAAGTGGCTATCGAGGTTAGATTGGCTCGGAAGATAGTATTGTTGGACTAGGAGTTAGTGGAGGCTATAGCTGAAAAGTATGTTTTGGAGACAAGTTTGGTGCAGGCACGGGAGGAATGTGATGTGACGGAAAAAGAACTACGAAGCAACATTGATGGGAAGGGCAGCACTTAGCTTTTTCAAGGACGCCCTCCGCCCCTTCTCTTCAGTGATTTTCTTATTCTATGTAGTGTGTTTCATCTCCCTTTTGTTGTAAGTCGTCGGAGACGACTTATTTTTTTTGGGGGGGATGATGTTGTCCGGATAATTGTATGCACGAGTTAATATATTAATAAAGTATTATTTAAGCCTCGGTCATTAGTGACCGAGAGGTTAGACTGTTCGTCACGACGTTTCGGTCATGGCCCTTTGGGTAGTTTATATTCCCTCTCGGAGGATGGACACGGGAGATATTATTGTATGATCCTTATGATGTAAATATACTTGCCAGTCTGGAATGATTAATGAAAGTATTTATTATTCTCTGATATATTCTGTGCTTATTATATTTCTTGTACTATATCTGTGCAATACTAAGTTTACCCCAGCGGGTAAACAATGTGTAAGTTTATAAAATTAAAAAAATATAGAGATATTTCAGATATTCATATGATAAATCATGACATTGATAAAGTTGCAAATGTAATCATATTGACATATACATTATAGAATCAAAAGTAAAACACAACAATAGAGTTCACATGAGAGTTGAACAGATTAGTAGTAATACTTAATTACTTCCTTAATTCGTGTCAATGTGCATATAATAAATAGCAATACTGTATAGACCAAAATGCCCAAAGGCTACAAGTTTGCACTAAAAATGTCAAAAAATGTAAAACATAATGATGAAGAGAAAAGTTTGACAACTCGGATTTGAACTCAAATGAGCAGCTCAAAAGTTAGAGAAGCAACAATGATAAGTTGCACAAGGTGTTAGAAGTGAGAAAAACATGACAATTGAGGGGGTTATGGCCCCAATTTTTTTATTCAGATAATTGAAAAGATGAAGCAAAAATGAAAAAAGGGGACAATTGGCCACCCCCAGGATACTTAAGGACATCTTAGACATCCCCAATGTGTCACGGGCAGCCAGTCATTCCTAGTGCGTTTCTGGGACGTCCTTGCCTATTGGGAATATACCCTGTGAAAATCTTTTTTGGTGGGTGCCTTGTAAATGTACCTAAGGCATCCCTCGTCCCCAGGACATCTCCGAAACATCCCCAGAGTGAGGACAGGAGCTAAAGTCCCGAGGGACACGTCCTCATGTACCCCTCAAAACAAGCTCTCTCAATGGGCTCTTCCATTGGCAAATGGAAGACTATGAAGTGTTTAAGTCCGATTACAACATGTTGCAAATTAGAGAGATCAAAGAAGATGGAAAAGCCACACCCAGTTAGACATTTCCTTTCTACGAAGAATAATGAGGAGGGCGTAGCAAGGTTGGATGACCAAACGAAAATTTTGAGCGAGACAAAGTGATCAAGTATAAGGAGTCGAGAATGACGAAATTTAACCTAGGAGATGAAGGCAACTAATACAATAATGGTTGATGACGATTGGGACCCAATGCTAAAAGCAAAAGCATTTAAAATCTTCATGAAGTATAATGACACATCTTCCTAGATGTACAACGACCTCAAGGGGATATCGCTAGAACTATGTGTCCATCGGGTTCCCCTTGAACCAGGAGCACAACGCGTACGAAAGAGACCCTACAGGATGAATAAGAAATATGCTGCCAAAGTCCAAAAGGAGATAGAGAAAATGCTCGAAGTAGGTATAATCTTTAGGGTCGAGACTAGCGAGTAGATCTCTTCGATGGTGTTGTCCCTAAAGATGAAATTGGAGCAGATCTGAATGTGTGGATTTTTGAAGTCTGAATATTGTAACTATCAAGGACCCATTTCCAATTTCCTTCACTAAATCAATTCTCAAAGAGGTTGCAGGTCACAAGAGCTGCTCGTTCATGGATGGAATCTCTAGCTATAACCAAATAAGCATAGTTGAGGACGATTAGTTGAAGACTGTGTTTGTAAGAGAAGATGGGGTGTATGCATATAACTAGATGCTATTATGCCAATGCAATGCTTTGGTAGTTTTTCAAAGAATTATCCTACATATCTTGGATAAAATGTTGGTAACTTCAAAGCAATCGTGGATGACTAGTCAATCTACATCCTTCAAAAGACTCACTTGAAATCACTCAAGAGATGTATGGAACAGTGTAGACAATAAGGTTGATGCTAAATCCAAAGAACTATTGATTCATGGTATTACAGGAAAAACTACTAGGCCACAATCTTTAAAGTCAGACTGGAAAATGACCTTGACAAGGTAAGAGTAATCGTATAGATGGAAGCCCCTCAGAACATCACTAGAGTGAAATCATTCCTTGGTCGCATTGGCTATTACAAGAGATTCATCAAAACCTTTTCTCAAATATCTTAATTGTTGGAAGTATTGACAAGAAGGGCCAATCATTCACATGGTCTAAGGACTAGGAGAAGGCATTCAATGAGTTGAAAGTACAATTAATAACCTCACCAATCCTTGCATACTTGGGTTGGAGTAAGGAATTCCATGACATGTAGATGCATCAAACTATGCAATTGAAGCAACACATGCACAAGTAGGACCCCGAGAATTGGACCATCCAATCTTCTTCACTAGTTAATTGCTCTCAAAGGCAAAAAAGAATTTACGACGCAGAGAGAAGCACTTGAGATGGTATATTTGGTATAGAAATTTAGGCACTACATATTAACAACCCCATTCACCTTCTACATCGATCACTAGGCCCTAATGTACTTGGTAAATAAGCTCATTGTCCAAGACTGGATAAGTGGGTAGCATTCTATTTTTGCAAGAATTCACATTTTCAATCATTGTTAAGCCAGGGAAAATCCATGTCATTGTTGATTAGTTGTCGAGAATTAAGTCAGTTGAGCCACCCAAGGGAGTGAATGAAGACTTTTTGGATGCCCATCCATTTCAAATTGCAACATTGCCTACAAGAGTGTCAGGGAATATATGTCTACTTCCACCTTTCCGAAAGAGATACCACTGGGAGAAAGAAGGAAACTAGCCTTAAAGAGGAAAACCTTCCATCTTATTAATGGGTTACCATATAAAATGGGCTCTAACCATTTCCTAAGGCGATGTGTCATATAGGAAGAGATATCAAAAATACAAATGGAAGAACATGAAGACCTTACTAGAGGACAAAGGGGAATGAATGCCACAATGTTGAAAGTTTTGCTAGCAGGTTTGTGGTGGCTGAAGGTACATAAACGCTCGAGAGTGGGATGTGATACTTGTAGAGAGTTGGAAAATCTTTGAAAAGAGACTACATGCCATTGTTCCCATCACAATCACAAGAACTTTTTGAGAGGTGGGGATTAGATTTCTGTAATGTCCCCAATTTAGCAGGTACCTGTGCTTGTTATTGTCAGTTCATCAATGTGATCCCTGTGAGTTGACGGTTTGATTAGGGGATCTATGTGTCACACTTACTATTTTTAGTAAGTCAGTTATACCTGGTTTCTATTTTGGGTAAGGCAGTTGGGCGTTGGTTTTAGTCTTCAATCTTCTTGGGAGTTCATACTGGAATTGCAAATTATCACCTTCCTCATATTTTATGGAATGAAGCTTGACTTATTTCAATTTGTTACTTTAAGTGTTTAAATTTGAAAGTGTGAACTTGACGATAGATAACACTTAAGTGAAAGGTATGTTTATGAAGCTGAATGGTGGTGTGTAGAAGAAGATTTGATATCTTTTTTAAAAAGCTAAGCCTTGCGTTAATTTTCATTCATGCTTTTGATTATCGAATTTGGGAGAATTATGAAGTGTTGCGAAATAATGGAGGAAATGAGGGTTTGAACAAATAGCTTTGGAGAAACGATCTTTCTCCTAAGGACACACTGTGAGCTGGATCTTCTTGCTAGCGAATTGTGTTGAATGCCATTATCGGGTTTAACAGCCTACAGACATTACAACAGGGCCGTACGGATATTACCAGGGCCGTACGATTTGAAGCTAGCCGTTTGCTGTTAGGGCATGTAATGTGTGAGAACAGTCTTCTTTCCGCAAGGTTACTACGCATTGAATAAAGAATAAGATACCAAGCGGTATCTACAGCAGCAACCACATTTGGAGTGGCCTCGTGAAAGCTACAGCTGGAGCCTTCGAAGCAGCCTGTGTATAATCAGCTGCCAATGTTTATATTCAGAATTATGATAAATAAATAATGTGAAGTGCAAATGTTATTTTGTAATCTTTGGCAAGATAATTCATTCAATAAATTTGCATAAGTTTGTGAATTGAGTAAATTTCAAAGGCAAGAGGAATTATTATTATTTTGAGAAACATTGAGAAATTCAGATTGTTAGTTTTCATTGGGAAATTATTATTGCAAAATTAAGAGTTGCAAAGGCTCTTTATAGTGGTATCAGAGCTTTGATCCTACTAGCCTGTAGTTTTGGGCCTAGTTATGGTAGAAAGATTTGCACCAGGATTTCATTATGCCCGCAGAGGTAGAGCTTCGCCACCTCCTGAAGGGAATGAACAGGGTCTGTAGGATGATCAAACAGGTAACAGAGATAGAGATAATGTGGGAAATAACATGGACAGACAAGCCAGAGATGCTTTTCGGAATATTGCAGACGGACAACATCATGTTGCAACTGTATTGCAACAACTTTCTGACACCTTGCAGCGCATGAATGTACCAGGGAATTGTGACAGGGGCACTAGAGATGCATTTGTTGGTTCACATAGATCCAGGATTGTGGATAGGCAGGAGACCAGAGATGATCCTACAGGCACTCATGATAGACCATTATGTGATACGTTCCTGAGACTTGAAGAGGATACAGTTAGTGTTGATTCTGAGCCAGCTCCTTTTGTTGATGATATGGTAGCTCATTATGCTGAATGGGATGCATTACCTGAACCCATTAAAAGGAACTTGAACTTTGATAGGTTCCTGACCCAAAAGAGAGAGCATTACAGAGGCAGGCATAGTCTAGATATGAGACAGAGGCCTAGACAGACTGAACTCAAACAGGCAACCAGTAAACTCACCATGACTCATTTTGATGGAAGTGGAAAAATGACAGCCAGGGCCTGGATCCATAAGTTGGATACATATCTTGCATTACGTTCTATGTTTGAAGAGGACGTTGTTCGATTTGCTGTTTTGCACTTAGATGGAGCTGCTCATGATTGGTGGTATCATGGTCTTGTGTCTTTACAACATGATCAGGTAAGAACCTATCAGGAGTTTGTGCATAATTTGGTTGAGAGATTTGACAGGAAAGATCCTGAATCATATTTTCGTGATTTGGCTCAACTTAGATAGACTGGTAATTTGGAGACTTTTATTAATGAGTTTCAGAAGGTTTCAGTGATGGTTTATGATATTTCAAAGAGAAGATGGGTGATGCTGTTTACAGAAGGATTAATTGAACCTCTCAGAGGCTGGGTTAAGTCTTTTGATCCCCTCTCTTTGCAGGCAGCCATGAAGAAAGCACGAGACTTAGAGTTTTCAGCTCCACGCACTCGGTTCCCTTCTAGAGCATCCAGTTCTTCACAGGACAATAATTCTGCCCCAAAGAAAGAGGACGGATCAGATTCTAAGCGTCCTATGACGGGACCACTAGATCAAGAAACTCTTAATGATTTGAGGAGAAAGAGGTTATGTTTTTATTGCAGGGGTCCCTATGATGAGAAACATGAGTGTCCTTTGAGGCCTAACAGTAGAAATAGGCTTATAGAATGGTTTTATGAGGATGAGCATATGTCTGATTTTTCAGAACAGCAGGTTGACATTGAAGAAGGAATAACTACAAAGAGGAAAACCGGTTAAGATCCTAAGCTTAAGGTGGTTTATCTTTCTGGCATGCAGAAGGAAGGATCTTTCAGATTACGTGGGCTCTTGGCAGGACAGCGTGTCATTGCATTATTGGATACATGGGCAACACATAATTTCATTGATTCAGAGTTAGTATCTAGGAGAGGTTTGCAGACTGAAGATTTTGAGGGAATTAGTGTCAAGGTTGCTGATGGTTACACTCTTAAGTGTGACAAAATGATTTCGAATCTGCCCCTTAGGTTAAACAATTATGACTTTAAATCTGATTTTTATGTGGTTGATATGGGTGGGATAGAATTGGTTCTAGGCATGAGTTGGTTGCATTCCATTGAAGCGTTTTACCTCAGCTTGAAGGATATGGAAATGAATTTTGAAGTGGATGGAAAGAAGCATATTTTGAAAGCCATCAAGGAAGAGAACCTGAAGACAATTACATTCAGACGTATGCAACATTTTATTAATCATGATGCAGTGGAATGGGCAGCAGAGTGCAGGATGTTACCCACTTCTGAGGAGGCTAAGAAGCCAGTCTATTAGCCTGATATACAGAAACTTTGGGTTAAACACTCCAAAGTGTTTAGTGATTTACCACATGGAAAACCACCTGACAGAGGCATAGAACATATTATTGAGTTAGAGGAGGGTACTAAACCCATTATGATCACTCCCTGCCAGCATCCCAAGTGGCTGAAAGATAAGATCAAGAAGACTATTGAGGAGCTGCTCTCTATGGGTCACATCAGGCCAAGTAAGTCCCCTTTTGCTTCATCAGTAGTTTTGGTGAAGAAGGAGGATGGCACCATGAGGATGTGTATTGATTATACAATGTTGAATCCTAAAACCATTAAGAACAGGTATCCTATTCCTCGCATTGATGAGTTGCACGAAGCTGCCTTCTTTTCTAAGATAGATTTGAGATCTGGATACCATCAGATTCGGGTTCGGGAGGAGGATATAGAGAAGACAGCCTTCAGATGTCATTATGGACACTTTGAGTTTTTGGTCATGTCTTTTGGGTTGACCAACGCTCCGGCAACATTTCAGTCTACCATGAATAGGGTCTTCCACAGGCAGTTGAGGAAGTTTGTATTGGTTTTTTTTAATGATATCTTGGTTTACAACAGGACGTGGGAGGAGCACCTGATGCATTTGGACACTGTGTTGGGTATCTTGGCTGAGGCTTCCTTGTTTGCGAAGGAGTCTAAGTGTGCTTTGGGCATGTCTGAGTTATTGTATCTGGGGCACATTATTAGCGCAAAGGGAGTTCGTATGGATTCAGATAAGGTTCGCGTTATCATTGATTGGCCAATTCCAGAGAGTTTGACTCAGCTTAGAGGGTTTATTGGTTTGTGTGCCTTTTACCGCAGATTTGTTGCAGGCTTTTCCCGACATGCAGCTCCCCTTACTGATCTGACTCGTAAGGGTGCTTTCTAGTGGACTCCTCAGGCACAGGAGTGTTTTGAGAAGTTCAAATTGATTATGACTTCTTGCTCAGTGTTGGCTATGCCTGATTTCTCTAAACCTTTCGATTTGCATTGTGATGTGTCAGGTGAGGGCATTGGTGCCGTTCTTTCACGGGACCGTCATCCTATTGTGTATGAGAGAAGGAAGCTCAAAGGTCCTGAGAAGTTTTTCAGTGTTTATGATAAGGAGATGTTAGCCATCATGCATGCTTTGGCTAAATTTAGACAATACTTGGTTGGCAACAAATTCTGCATTAAAACTGATCATGATAGTTTGAAATATTTCCTAGGGCAGTGTGATTTGAATGAACGGCAACAAAAATGGGTCAACAAGCTTTAGTCTTATGATTTTGACATCACCTATATTAAGGGAACGCAGAATGTTGTTGCTGATGCTCTCTCTAGGAGACCACACTTGTGTGATTTGACAAAGGTTTCTGAGGATTGGAAACATTTGATTGTCGCTGAGTATGCGAAGGATCAGTGGGCCACTGACTTTCTTGATGGGACTATCTAGGATGACAGGTATGCTCTCGTGAATGAGTTGATCATTTACAAGGGGAGGGTTTGGTTGGTGGCTGGTTCGAGTGTTATTCAGTTGGTGTTGAGAGCTTTTCATGATTCCCCTTTGGCTGGACATCCGGGTTTCTTTAAAACTTACAGGCAGGTGCGTGAATGTTTCACATGGAGGGGACTCAAGCATGATGTTTAGAGTTATGTCAGAGAATGTTCCGTTTGTCAGCAGAACAAACAGGAACATACTTATCCAGCAGGTTTATTGCAGCCACTACCTATCCCTGATCGGAAATGGGAGTGCATTTCTATGGATTTTATTGTGGGCCTGCCTAAGGTCCAAGGTAGAGACTGTATTTGTGGTAGTGGATCGCCTTACCAAATTTGCTCACTTCTTTCCAATTACTACTACTTTTTCAGTGGTACAGGTGGCAGATTTGTTTTTTAGGGAGATTTTTCAATTACATGGGTTACCGTGGAGCATTGTGAGTGACCGGGATAGCCATTTCATGAGTCACTTTTGGCAGGAGTTGTTCAGATTATGTGGTACAGAACTAACTCCCAACACTAGCTATCACTTGCAGACTGATGGTTAGACTGAGATTGTTAATGAATGGGTGGAGGGCTATCTACGTAATTATCTTTCCGCTCAGCAGAGGGCTTGGGTGAAGTGGATTTATTTATGTGAGTACTGCTATAATTCGACTCATCATATGTCTATCTGTATGACTCCTTTTCGAGCTTTGTATGGATATGATCCTCCCAGTTTTCTTGATTTGATGCTCAATGATAACAGAGTTCCTAGTGCGGGGGATTTGTTGCAGGATAGTCAGGATGTTTTAGGCACTTTGCGGGATAATATACAATGAGCACAGAATCAGCAGAAGCAGTATGCTGATAAGAGGAGAGTGGCCCGTTCTTTTGAGGTTGGGGACATGGTGTATTTGATGCTGCAGCCGTATAGGCAGTCGTCCATTCGGAGTAGCGGGGCTGAAAAGCTTAAACCATGGTATTATGGTCCCTTTTGTGTGGTTCGGCGAGTTGGCAAGGTTGCTTATGAGGTGGATTTGCCTACTGATAGTAAGGTGCACAATGTTTTTCATGTGTCCCGTTTGAAGAAAGCTTTGGGAAGGCATGTTATTCGCTCGTCTGTTTTACCACCATTGGATGATGAGGGGAAGCTTGAATTGGTCCCTAAAGCCATTTTGGATACCAGGGAGAGACATTTGTGTAGACAAGTTATCTGAGAGTTTTTGGTTAAGTGGCATGGTCTTCCGGATGAGGATGCTACTTGGGAGTCAAAGGATATTTTACAGCATCCTGGTTTGTGATTGCTTGAGGACAAGCAATCTTGGGGAGGGAGGACTGTAATGTCCCCAATTTAGTAGGTACCTGTGCTTGTTATTGTCAGTTCATCAATGTGATTCCTGTGAGCTGACGGTTTGATTAGGAGATCTCTGTGTCACACTTACTATTTTTAGTAAGTCAGTTATGCCTGGTTTCTATTTTGGGTAAGGCAGTTGGGCGTTGGTTTTAGTCTTCAATCTTCTTGGGAGTTTGTACTGGAATTGCAAATTATCACCTTCCTCATATTTTATGGAATGAAGCTTGGCTTATTTCAATTTGTTACTTTAAGTGTTTTAATTTGAAAGTGTGAACTTGACGATAGATAACACTTAAGTGAAAGGTGTGTTTATGAAGCTGAATGGTGGTGTGTGGAAGAAGATCTGATATCTCTTTTAAATAGCTAAGCCTTGCATTAATTTTCATTCATGCTTTTGATTATCGAATTTGGGAGAATTATGAAGTGTTGCGAAATAATGGAGGAAACGAGGGTTTGAACAAATAGCTTCGGAGAAACGATCTTTCTCCTAAGGACGCACTGTGAGCTGGATCTTCTTGCCAGCGAATTGTGTTGAATGCCATTATCGGGTTTGACAGCCTACAGACATTACAACAGGGCCGTATGGATATTACCAGGGCTGTACGATTTGAAGCTAGCCGTTTGCTATTAGGGCGTGTAATGTGTAAGAACAGTCTTCTTTTCGCAAGGTTTCTACGCATTGAATAAAGAATAAGATACCAAGTGGTATCTACAGCAGCAACTGCATTTGGAGTGCGGCCTCGTGAAAGCTACAGCTGGAGCCTTCGAAGCAGCCTGTGTATAATCAGCTGCCAATATTTATATTCAGAATTATGATAAATAAATAATGTGAAGTGCAAATGTTATTTTGTAATCTTTGGCAAGATAATTCATTCAATAAATTTGCATAAGTTTGTGAATTGCGTAAATTTCAAAGGCAAGAGGAATTATTATTATTTTGAGAAACATTGAGAAATTCAGATTGTTAGTTTTCATTGGGAAATTATTATTGCAAAATTAAGAGCTGCAAAGGCTCTTTACAATTTCATCAGTCCACTCAAGTTCAACCAGTTACATCGATGCAATATATTGTTGTAGCCATGAAGTATTTGACGCAATGGGTAGAGGCAAGAGCACTTCTAGGCAACACGATAGTCAGTATGGTGATGTTCAACTTTGAACAAATTGTCGCCTAGTATGACATTCCCATTCAAATTAGCAATAATTGGTGAGGACAGTTTGTAAGCCACATCACTTGCTTAATGGTGATGAAATTTCATATCTTTCATAATTTATCAAGCCCATACTATCCAAGAGCAAATGGTCAAGCAGATTCGACACAAAGTACTTGTGTCGGTCATCGTAAGTTGTGCACCATTGAAGAAGTAGACTACAATAAGCTACCAAACATACTATGGGTATACTGAACAATGTACAAGGAAACGACGAGACAGACATTGTTTCAATTGATGTACAGCTAGGAAGCAAAGATCCCTGCCAAGTACATGGTCTTGCGTCCCATGGAGCATTGACTCAGTGATACAAAGAGTTTAAGGTAACAACTCTTTATGTTGAATAAGCGTGATGAATGGAGGGTGCTTGCTTGTGGCGAGTTAGTGTCTAGACAAATCACATTCAAATACGACAGGTGGAAAAGCCGACACGTAATTAATGCAAAAGTGATGCTAAAAGATAGTTGCTAAAAAGGACCTTGAGCATCCTGAGAGAGAAAAGGATGATGTTGGCATTAACCGATAAGGAATGTAACCGGTATATGGAAAATTGGTTTTGTCATTGATTGGCAAAGAGTGTTGTTAGTTATGACTAGGAAGGTCCACAGTGTTATTTAGTCAAAAACCAAGAACATGATAGAAACAACTGACATTAGTAAGCACAGAAAGACCCAGTGACACATAGTAATAAAGCTCTAACTGATCATCAGAGCAAACGGTCACCAAGGAAGATGCAACCGGTAACCAGTAACAGGAACCGAGGAAAGGGTGCTACCGGTACAAAAAGTAAAAGGGATGGTGACAGGTTAAGATTCTTACCTGTGCACAACCTAAGGATATAAATTGATCAGTGAAGATTTCATCACGATTGATGAACCGGGGAAAGTCAGTCGAAAAATAGTTATTTGACTCTTTGACTGGGATTTGTTGCACAAAATCCGGAAGACTTTGTGTTATCAAGACGATCGGTGCAAGGCGCAATTGAAGGTTTTAATGCCGGAGTTTGTGGCATTAAAACATGTAGAAAACTCTAGTGAAGGAAATCTTTTGACATGCATCTGTCATTTCCTTTATATAGCGGAAAAAACATGGCATGCATCGGATGTTTTCTCAATGAACTGAGACTCCATTGGGTGATGGATCCGAAAGTGATCTTTAAACAGGTCGTGCATGTAAAAAGTAGAAAGGGCAAGAAATCTATATATTCCTCTACCAAAGATGAATATAGTTTTCCTTCATTCTGCCAAAGAAAAGAGTGAACCTTTACACTGAAGAAGCTACTAAGGTGAAGAAAGGAGAGAAAGTAGAGTGTGCAAAGAAGCACAACAGCCAAGGAGAACATACCTGTAGTGACCGGTGATGATTCTTAGTTGAGAAGAACAACGACCTTATCAGGCTCAACAAAGCCATTATCAAAAGGTCAAACCCTCTATTGTTCTCTAACAATTGCAATAGAAAAATCCCATTATTTTGGGTGGACATTAACGGGTCCCTTGTATTAAATCCCTTAACCGGGTGGCATCTGTTTAGGTGTTCTAAGTCCTCTAACCAGGCAGGTTCTAACAGACATTATATCTTAAATCCCTTAACTGGGTCGCATCTAAGAGTGCGTTCGTAATCCTTTAACAGGGAAGGCTCCTTACAGGGCGCACTTCAAAAGAGTGCAAAATTTGTGAAGTTTACTCACACTGTGGTTTTCTCCCGATTTGGGTTTCCACGTGGTAAATCTAGTGTTGTTTATTGCTTGATTGTGTGATAGCTATTTCTGTGATAGAATCTGTTCCGCTTACAATTTTAGTTACATTACATCAAATTTGTTTTGAAATTTTAGTGGGTGTTGATTCACCCCTCCCCTCTCAGCACCGGTTGGGACCATCAATTGGTATCGGAGCCTAGTTCCTTTTCTAAGTTGCTTAACCGCAACAGTAGAATCAAAGAAGTGAACTCCATCAAAAGCGCTCGAGGAACACTGAGTGAGGAAGATGTGATAAGCAAAATATTGAGAATGCTGAGGCCACAATATGCTATCAAAATCTCAGCCATACAGGAGCTCAGATCAGTGACCACGTCTCAAGTCACTCTTGACTCCCTAATCGGCAAGTTGACTGCATTTGAATTGAGCAATTTTGATAACAGCTTACCCATGCAAGAAGTTGCTTTTAAATCTTCTGTTAATACATTTTCCACAAAGAAAGGAAGAGAAACCGGTAATAGTTCTACCGATAAGGCTGGATTTGTTGAAAATCTACTCTTTGAAGAGATGGAGCAAGATTAGTTTGAAGCACTCATTGCAATGAGATTTACAAGAGGAAAGGGAAGTACAAAGGTAAACTTCCACTAAAATGCTTTTCTTCAGAATTTTTCAGAAGGATCTCCCCCATCACTTCTGGAGAAAAGCTATCAGCACTGTTGTGTATACACTGAACCGAGTTCAAGTTAAGAAAGGAACCGATAAGACTCCCTACGAGTTATGGTTCGGTCACACTCCTAGTGTAGGCTACTTTAGAATTTTTGGTAGCAAATGTTACATTAAAAGAGATATGTATTCTGACAAGTTTGAGCCAAAGAGTGATGAAGGCATATTTCTGGGTTATTCTACCAAGAGTAAAGCCTACTGGTGTCTGAATAAGAGGACAGGAAAAATAGTAGAAAGTATCAATGTGAAGATTGATGAATATTCAAAACCGAGAAGTAAGATCAGTTATAATAAGTATGACATTCATCAGGATCATAATGCTGAAAATCATTTGGAATTCAATGAAATAAATGCTGCTGCTAATAAAGGTCTTCAAAACACAATGAGAATTTAGAAATTTTAGTGGTTTAGGCACTGTAGCCTAACCAAACCCCTAAGTGTCACGGAAGGTCTCACTTCTCAAACTTATCCTTTGGATTTCTACGTGATGTTTTGGGTTTTGTAGGATCCAAACAACTTGGACTCAAAGACTTTTAGGGTTCTAGATCAACTCCCAAACTCCTAAACTACACAATCTTTCTCAATTTGCCAGAGACCCAATTTCTATAAGCCAGTAGCCCTGCAGCAGACTAAAAATAGGATTAACTTTGTTTTTATTCAAAACACCTGACAGGTTATTTGCATTTACAGATACCCTTTTTGGAGTACTACAACATATCAAAAACTTACACATAGTTGCTTTGGACCAACACACTTATTCAGCACTGATACCTTGTTTTCCAATGCATAAAATGACCCAATTTAATAAAGGAAGTACATGGCAGACTCCACCTGGCACTTTCTACTCTTGAACAGTGTTTTCTTATACCGTCAAATGGTCAATTCCAGAAGGAATTAGTCCCAAGAGTTCTGCAACACCCGAATCCCCAAATCTTGACCCCAAACCCTGTTTATTAGGGCTTTCTCAAAACCCGGTCTCCACACAACCTTGCACCCAATTGGTGATTGAATCACCTTCCAAGCAACATAACAAACTGTTCCCAAGCATAAAATCTATACCTTGTGTGGACAGATCGTCCACTGTTACACCCGAGCCACCATTTTCATTGGTTTCTTTCACCGTTCTTGACTGTGATCACTTCTATCTCGCTTGGATCTGCATATGCACGGTCAGCTTTATATAATACAAATTAATAATTGTCATTCCATGAATTAGGCCTTATATTATTCATGGAATAACTTCCATTTATCTAAAACTCTACTACAATAACAAATTTAAACAAAAATGACTGGTAACAGTCACTGGCACAACAACAAACTTAAACAAATGTGAAATTCATCAAATAAGCAATAAAAAAACGGTTAAGAACCCTTTCAATTCATGAGATGTTCAATCCAATCAATTTGGGATTCTAGAAGTTGAACCAAATTGCAAATACTTGAGAATTGTATTATCGAAATGTCCACCAGAATACACCAGTCTCTTTCTTCCCTTCACACTCAAAGCAATTTTCAATTGCACTAAACCAATCTATCTACTCTTTGTCATCCATTTTTCCTCCATACATAGGTAAGTCTGTCCTTACCCTTACATCTCCACTTTTTATGGCCTTCACCAATTTAGCCATCCTTGCATCTTTAGGTTCTATCGGTTCCTCTATTGGGTGCAGGTAATCAGACCCTTGGAGCAGGATGATGTACTTGAAAACATAAGACCAACTCTAGATGATGAAGAGGAAATTGTTCATGATCATGCTGGAGAAATTGCTCAACTGGAAGATATAGACTGGGAACACAACCGGTTCTGCCAAGGTATGTCACATATCATTCCACTGATAACATTATAGGTGACAAACATGCTAACATTCTGACCAGGAGAAAGGCTAGAGAAAATGTCTACTTACTTTCCAACATAGAGCCAAAAACCACTAGGGAGGCTCTGGAGGATGAAAAATGGGTCAAGGCAATGGAAGAAGAGATTGAGCAAATTGAGAAGAATGAAACATGGATTCTTGTTCCAAGACCACTAACAAGAATGTCATTGGGACCAAGTGGGTCTACAGAAACAAATTTAATGAAGAAGGAAAAGTGATAAGAAACAAAGCAAGATTAGTCTGCAAAGGATACGCACAGGAGGCAGGACTAGATTATAGTGAAACTTTTGCACCTGTGGCCAGACTAGGAGTAAGAATCCTACTTGCTTATGCTGCTCATAAAAGTTTCAAAGTATACCAGATGGATGTAAAGTTTGCAATCCTGAATGGTATATTTGAGGAGGAAGTTTACATAGAACAACCAGAAGGCTTCTCATCCACATAGAAGAGTGGTATGGTCTGTAAACTGAAAAAGACTCTTTATGGGCTAAAACAAGCCCCAAGGGCTCGGTATGAAAGATTGCATTCATAGCTCATGACAATAGGATTCACAAAAACAGGAGATAATAGCAATATGTATCTCAAGATTCGAAAAGAAGGGAACTTGATTGCTGAAATTTTTGTGGATGACATCATCTTTGGAGGAGATGACAAGATGAAGAAAGAGTTTGAAATGTCCATGATTGGAGCCATAAAGTTCTTCATTGGATTACAAGCCCATCAGCTCAAAGAAGGTATTTTTATTTCTCAGTCCAAGTATGTCAAAGAAATTCTTAAATCCTTTGGGCTAGAAGAATCCAGACCGGTTGGTACACCAATGATAACTAACCTCAAGTTATCAAACGAAGATGATGCAAAAGAAGTAAATGAGACATTGTATCGGTCTATGATTGGCAAATTATAGTACGCAGTGCATAGTAGACCAGACATAACACATGCAGTAGGCATTGTAGCAAGATTCTCTGCTTATCCAAAAGAGACACTTAATAGTAGTGAAGAGAATTTTCAGATACCTGAAGGGCACTGAGGAGTATGGCCTATGGTTTCCTCACAAGAGAGGCTTCAAAATAAAGGTATTCATTGATGCAGATTGGGCTGGTAATATTGATGATAGAAAGAGCACAAGTGGAGGTGCATTCTTTCTTCGAGAAAGGATTGTGTCATGGACAAGTAAGAAACAAAATTGCATTTCACAGTCCACGACAGAAGTTGAGCATGTTGCTGCTGCAATCAATTGCACACAGGTGATCTGGATCAAATAGATATTTGAAGGAATCCAAGAACAGATACCTGAACCCATTGCAATTTATTGTGACAGTACAAGTGCAATAAACATATCTAAAAATCCTATCATGCACTCTAAAACAAAGCACATTGCTATAAAGTATCACTATTTGAGAGAGCAGGTGCAAAATAAAGAAGTAAGATTGGAATATGTTCCCACAAAAGAAAAGGTTGTTGACATATTCACAAAGCCATTACCGAAGAGTACATTTGAGTATCTCAGAGGTAAATTAGGGGTGATACCCCTTCCTAATCTTCAGTAAATAGGCAAAGATGTTCATCAATTCATTATGCTTCAACAGAGAAATCAGCCTCATCTTAACTGAATTGATGAAGAAGACTACTGCTCGTAGGGGGAGTAGATTGCATTAAGGTAGTCTTTCTGACTAGCCTTTGGCATTATTGTCAAAGGGGGAGATTATGACCGGTGGAGATCTGGTAATGTTATGGTTTGTTATGGTTTTGCCATCAATGCCAAAGGGGGAGATTGTTGGCATTAACCGATAAGGAATGTAACCAGTATATGACAAACTAGTTTTGTCATTGATTGGCAAAGAGTGTTGTCAGTTATGACTAGGAAGGTCCACAGTGTTATTCAGTTAGAAACCAAGGACAGGTCAACAGGTCAGAAACAACTAACTTAATAAGTGCAGAAACACTGGTGACACATATCAACTGGTCACCAAGGAAGATGCAACAGGTAACCGGTAACAAGAACTGAGGAAAGGGTGCTACCGGTACAGTCAGTAAAAGGGATGGTGATAGGTTAATATTCTTACTTGTGCACAACCTAAGGATATAAACCAATCAGTAAAGATTTCATCACAACTGATGAACCGGGGAAAGTCACAGTCGAAAAATAGTTGTTTGACTCTTTGACCGTGATTTGTTGCACAAAATCCGGAAGACTTTGTGTTATCAAGACGATTGGTGCAAGGCGCAATTGAAGGTTTTAATGTCAAAGTTTGTAGCATTAAAACATGTAGAAAACTCTAGTGAAGGAAAGCTTTTGGCATGCATCTGTCATTTCTTTCATAAAGCGGAAAAAGCATGGCATGCATTGGATGTTTTCTCAGTGAACTGAGACTCTACTGGGTGATGGATCCGAAGGTGATCTTTAAACAGGTCGTGCACGTAAAAAGAAGAAAGGGCAAGAAGTCTATATATTCCTCTGCCAGAGATGAATATAGTTTGCCTTCATTCTGCCAAAGAAAAGAGTAAACCTGTATGCTGAAGAAGCTAATAAGGTGAAGAGAGGAGAGAAAGTAGAGTGTGCAAAGAAGCACGACAGCCAAGGAGAACATACTTGCAGTGATGGTGATGATTCTCACTTGAGAAGAACAACGATCTTATCATGCTTAGCAAAGTCATCATCAAAAGATCAAACCCTCTATTGCTCTCTAACAATTGCAATAGCAAAATCCCATTATTTTGGGTGGACATTAACAGGTCACTTATATTAAATCCCTTAACCGGGTGACATTTGTTTAAGTGTTCTAAGTCCTCTAACCAAGCAGGTTCTAACAGACATTATTTCTTAAATCCCTTAACCTGGTCGCATCTAATAGTGCATTCGTAATCTTTTAACAAGGAAGGCTCCTTACAGGGCGCACTTCAAAAGAGTGCAAAATTTGTGAGGTTTACTCACACCATGGTTTTCTCCCGATTTGGGTTTCCACGTGGTAAATCTGGTGTTGGTTATTGCTTGATTGTGTGATAGCTATTTTTGTGATAGAATTGGTTCCGCTTACAATTTTAATTACATTACATCAGATTTGTTTTGAAATATTAGTGGGTGTTGATTCACCCCTCCCCTCTTAGCACCAGTTGGGACCATCAGATGATACAATGGCTGAAATGGACCTACAAAAATACTAAGGGAATGAACACTAAAGTGGCTACAAAAGTGTAGGTAAAATTGTAAAAGGGTATGCAATTTTGGATTCTACAACTATCAATAACATTATGCAAGTATATTAAAAATTGGAGGAAAAAACATGATAGGTCTGCCTGAAGCCATTTCTACACTACACCCAAGTGTAGATGTCTGCTAGAGCCCTCCTCTTTACTTGGTTAGTGGTTTGCTTGTACCTGCTTTCTTATCAATGTCTGATCCTCCCAAAGACACATGACACCTTGTAAAATTGGGTTGAGGCTATAAGGGGGTATCTCGGTCCTATGTAAGTGCCCTTTTGGCCTCCTTACATGATCCGAGTGCTCTCTTGGACTTCTTACATGATGCAAGTGCTCTCTTTCCCTCCTTACATGATGCAAGTGCTTTCTTGGCCTCCTTACATGACCCTCTTTACCCTGCTCTCACACCTCAAACCCCTCCTACGAGGTGCATTGCGGATAGTTGATAACATCCTATATTCTATTATGAACATTCATCTCAACATTATCTATTATTCATAAACGCATGCATATAGACATATCACAATTACTTGTAAATAGGATGGAAGCTGAAAATGGCAGATTTGATATAATACCAGTCCAGATCTGCAGATAAATTCTTGGGTGTAAGTGCTGATCAATCTTATGAATCATCCTTAGTCCTTTTGGGCGTTGGTGCTGACCCGTTCTTCTACTTCTTGAGAATTGGTTGGCGAATGTAAAGAACTGTTGGATATGTTTGATTGCTGATGATATAGCCTGCTGAATGTATTTAGTTGCTTGAATGATGTCTCCTAATATCGCAGCCCATCTCCTTTTATATCTCATTTACTCCTCAAGTGGCGACCTTTGAGAGGAGACATACCTCTTTATTAATTGCAAACTAGTTGTTTATTTCCCCCTTCTTGATTGCACCCCTTCAGATTTACTAATCAACTTAATTATTGTCTGTATTGCCTTGGTCGCTAGTAATCTTTAATCAATGTTTGCTATGACTTGAATATTGTTAAAGCTGGAGTCTTGATCGTCGTTTTTGCTTGATTAGCAGATCATTGCCTTTCTTATGTGCTGTTTATTATTTGTTGTCTCCTTTGTTGGTGATAAGAGCCCTCTCCCTATGCAGGGGCATGACAACTTGGACGACACTTAGCTCAGAGATAGTGTTAACAACTCAAAACTAAAACTGTACAAAGAGGAAAACAAAGATTCCAATTGTGATCAATATAGTGGTCTACAAAAGGAACCTATTAACCAACTTGGAGTAATGATGGAGGAGTAACCTATTACTTAGGGAAGTGAAGGAATTGCAATATTAATAAAAAAACCTCATTTAATCAATTGTATGTTTGGGCCTTTGGCTACACAAATAAGATGATATGGCAGCTCCTGGATAACACATGCTCCATATTTAGGCACAAGAATTGGATATGTAAGCTACAAAATGGATGAAGACATCATAGGAGGAAGTGTGAAGGAAATAGTATGGCCCAAGTTTGTATAGGAGGGAGAAGGCCCAAATTTGGGAACTATACTAATGGTGGAATGCTTTGTAGTTGGAGAGAGGTCGGGATGTTATGAAGATGTGGTCCAGTATGCAAAGCAAAAGGGGATAACGTCACCACCACTACCCTATAAAAGAAAGTTTTGGCGAAATATTCAAAATTCGACTAGTAATTCAAGACTGACTGTCAAAAGTTAAAAAAAGGTATGACATCTCCATTGACATTTGATATTTTTTTTGATCTAGAGTATATAAGAGCATGTGATGAAAATGAATGTTATAAAAGATCCTATGAATCATGTATGTGGCAACACAACGAGGAGATATAGGTAAAAGTAAAGAAAAGCAAAAAGGAAAAAGAGAAGATGAAAAAGAAATGAAAACAAAAAAGCAAAAAGTGTCAAAAATATATCAAGGCCGAAAAATATTAAAAGTTAAAGATGAAAAATGTAGAGATGGAGAGTATTAAAATATTTAAATTGGGGGATGTTGAAAAACTGCATTTAAAAAAATATAAAGCAAGGCCAAGTATTTGTTATTATAAAAGACAGCAAAGGAAAATAAAGTACAAAAAAATCATTACTATAAAGTATGGAAGAAATGCAAATGGAAAATTATAAAAGTTTGGCCAAAATACGATTATGTACGACAACATATTTATATGGCACAAAATAAAGGAAGAGCAAATTTCAAAGCCAAAATTAAAAAGAGAAAACATAAACAAAAATTATAAAATAATACAAGAAAAAGGTCGACTTTACTGAAGGGAGACAAAAGTTCTATATGGTAGGACCTAACATACAACTCTTGGCATATCTCCTTCAAAGTCTTTTTCATCATCACGTAACAACCTTTACCTCTAGCATTTAGTGTGCGACCCGAGAAGCTCCTCTCTATTGTACAACACATTCTCTTTGTCGTTGTATGGCCTTGGCAAGTTACTTTTAGAGTACGACTCAAGTCTGGACTTAGTGTAGAACCTGTACAAGTTTTCATCATACAAATTGGGCAATCTTCCTTAGGTGTATGACCTTATCTTTGGCATCTTGCATAATTCCTTTGCAGCATACGATCCCATCTTTCCCTTATCATACAACATCAACACCTTCATCTTTCCAGTGTATGACCTCCAACCTTGATTTGATCACTTAGTGTATGACTTGTGCAATCCTTCATTATACAACACTATGTGACAACTATAGTACAATGCCTGTGTAGGTTTCTCCTCAGCATATTCCATGGTTCTTTTGCAATGTACAACCTTCTTTTCTCAATGTAAGGCTTTCTCATCTATTACCTAGCGTACAACCTGTAATGAGATGCATCTACAATTGTAAAATACATGTATGGCCCCTGTCTTCTCATATGTGCACTCTAGTATACCAATTCTTATTTTTACATGACTTGGCAATTTTGGTGGCATCATTCATTCTAATCCTACAATTCACAAATATCCGCATTGACAGACAGTTATCACAACTATTTCCTAAGGTGTTGTGTATTTAAATTTATTTGCGCACTCCCAATAGTCAATTTTTGGCAACAAAATTTACTAGCAATGGATGCTAGCAATACATAGGAGAAGAGAATGGGGCAACATTATAGGAACCAAATTGCTTCAAGAAGTACTGCTAAAGCAAAATATGATGACACTTCACTAGATACAATGACAAGCTCGTAAGTCTATGGCAGTTACAAAGGATGTAGTATTTGGAATACCCTCCACAAGGGTGTCTATATGTAAACTAGCAGGAAAATCACTCCTTGGCACAAAGAAGTTTCTATTCTAAGAATATGCAAGTCAGACCTCACACAACAAGAATGTGACAGTATATGGTGTGCGGGGAACATAGGGTTAAGGAAAACTTTTCTGGCTACAATGAAATGGAGATGTATTTTGGACTTGGTAAAATGAAGACTCACCGGTGTTAGTCAAGCATTAGATGTGGCTATTAGGATGATTGATTTTATGATTGGATTGGGTATAGGCAAGGTGTATAATTAGAGGCGTTTGTTGTCAAGGAGAATTTGAGAATTTCTATCCAAGAAACATAAAGCATTTTATATGAAATAGTGTGCCATTGCCTTATTTTGGGAGACCCTTCATAGATAGGTTCCTCCCCAACAAGTGAGGGAGGCTTCGGCCATTATCCCAGCTCGACCCTTTGTGACCCACAACATTCTATTGGATGACATTGTATATGCAGCTGTTTGGAGATTAACCAACAATATCAATGAGGAAGAAACGGAAACAAAAGGATGTTTTTGACGATGAGGGAAACAATACTGAGGAATATGAGCCTATAGAAATTTTATCATCTACATCGATCACTATGCCAACTAATGAGGTATCATTCGCCGCTAATACCCAATTTTTGCCTGAGAATGAGATAGAGGAGGCTATTTTATTAATATAGTCACTACCAGCTATATTTCCATCGTCGATTGCGCTGCAATCCACAATGCTAGTCACTTTACCAATAACACTTCCCACATAGCCAGCCACTAAGGGCACTTTTCTTGAGGATACTAGGTTGCTTGGAGACACCATTGTGGTAGAGGAGAATCAAATTGACCAACAACTCATGACTATGGAACTTTGACCAGTGGGAGGAATTGGTCTTGGTTGTTGATAGTGCCCCGCTTGTTCCTACACATGCAATTCTGCGTAGGGTGGAGAATGTACAAGAGACATTGCCAGAGAAACTGTCAACAACTTGGTGTTGCCCACAAGCCATGGCCGATCCATTGTCCGTGGTTGAATCTGAGGATGAAGAGAAGTACAATGAGAATGGGTCAAAAGGAATAATCATAGAGATTGGCAAGCTAGATGAGGACCTAATTAGCATAGTACAAATGTATCTCCAAGATCTCCCATCCATGGTCATCATTACGTAGGAGGTTGGGGATATCTCCAGGTAACTAAATATCAAACACTCTCCATTCGTAGTTAGTGAAGCACAATGCATCTTGGCATTTATGTAGACGATGCATGAAGGAGAATTTGCGAGATGCTTCACTACTTGAGCACGACCATGAGTTGAAACTAGGGAGATGATGGTAGCCTAGCACCTTGCTAGGCTGATAGTTGGAGGAAGAGATGGTTGAGTACTCTAAATTCTATTTGGCATGGAGACACTTCATAGACATATTCCTTCGGTTGAAGCACCAGATTCTCTCCACAGTTGAGACTACACAACACAGAGATGAGGCCTTGTGGATGTTACAAACTGTCTATGCTAAGGTGATAGACAAGATTTAGAAGTTTCAAGAACATTTAACACAAAAAGGCATAGCTTAGTGAGACAAAAACGGCCAAGGTGACTGCAATAGAGGCAAAATTGGCCGAAGAGGAACAACTGGCTGCAAAGGAGTAGATCAAGTGTCAACTAATTAAGATTATCCACCGATTGCAACAACTCCTATCACCTACATCCACTACATCATCTATTCATCCAAAGATGTCCTCTCATCACCCTTCTTAGTACTCTTGTTTGCATGTTAGTTCAATCCCTGATTGTCATTGTCGTCTGGAGGATGACTTTCTTTTTTGGGGGACTGACATAGTTTGGCAAATAATAAAATTAGTTAAAACGTAATTAAGTTTAGGCACCGACAATTGGTAGTTCCTTGGCAATTGTCGATGTTTGACATTATCAACCAACATCGGCCTACCTATAATTTTCTTGTTGTACTTGTAGTCGGTGAGCGCACATATGAGTTCTGGTATACATTGCATTATCTGATAAATGAAAATAAAGACATGTTTCTGGAATATGATTGCAAGTAATTAATATTATTTTGTTCTGTAATTCTATTATTTCCATTTACTCTCTAATTCGTTCAACTAGGATATCCACGTAAACAATTTTAGTACAACAAGAGAACATGAAACAAACTGTCCCTGAAAGACCAAGAAAACTCATCGTAATTAACTGACCATCGTTATGACCAAGAAGGAATGCAAAAAGAAGGTGATTAGACCAGTATTATGGCCAAGTGAAAACGCATAATGTTATGAGCCAAGGAGTTAGGGGATTGGGGGCATTGCCCCAAAGCATCTACCACACAATGAAAAGCTAGTTCAATGGAACAATTCTCCAATCATCACCATACATGTGTAAAACAGGAAAGGATAAAATGTTGCCAACAAGGAGGCCACACTGGCATCTATAGTGGCAGGAATTGGAAACATCATCGCTTGTTTCCAAAAAGCGGGATATGTCAAATCAGCCACTAAAATTATACTTAAATTTTATGTGTAACATTGCCAGTTGGCTGAACACAGTTCATATACAAATCAGTGGGGGTGGCACTTTAATGATCAATTTGAAAGACCAACATGTCACATAAGTATTTTTCCTATCTGAATGACTGTGAAAGCCACAGGAAACTATATAAAAGGAGGTAGAGGTGGAACTTTAAGCTCAAATTTTATTCACTTCAGGATTAAAGTTCTTACACATGCAGATTAGATGTGGCTAATGGAAGGAAAGTTATCTTTTATACCAGCTCAGGAAATCTAAAGAGAATGAAAAAGGTTCACCTTTAGCCCCATGCCACCATACTCCTCTGTTTGGGATTTTATACACAATCCTGCACTGCTTATCCCTTGGATTTACAATACAAATGTCCTAACCATTGACCTCCTATTTATGTTCTTCTTAAGCAATTCTGAAACAGATTCCTCTTCTCACTCTAAGCACAAATTGGTTAAGTTTGTTTGAAAGATAGATGATTCAGAAACATTTTAAAATATTCCGATGAGAAGTTGCTTAAGGAAGGAGTGTGTAACAAAGAGCACATGAATAGGGAAATCGATATAGCAATTAAGGAAATAAATGAAACCATCATCAAAGCTGGGGGAAAGATGGGAGGAGTTTTCAAGAAGGCAATGCAGCAGAAGTATGAAGCCATCTGCATCGAATGGGTAAAGCTACAGTGATGTCAACTAACAAACTAGGAAATTTCTTGGAGTAAAATGTTAAAGATCAGAGCATATTGATACTGAATACATCTTTTGTATCTATTAACAGCTACATCCAAACGAGGAAAATGAATATTCAGGCATGAAGATTTGGGAGCTAATTTCCATTTAGTTTTACTTTTATTGAGTTTTTATATAAACAAATTCCAGGAAAATTAAGACTTTTGACAATTGGTAATGTACCTCTAAAGAGACATGAATTTTGAAGTTTGCAATGGCAAATCATTGCTTTGTAGTTTTCATATATGATATAGATAAATTTTACCTAATTAGGGAAATATTTTTTCTAGCTCTTTATTATAAATTTCAAATTTCATTTTTCAATTGGGAGGAGTATTTTGCCATATAGATGTTTACACTTCCAATTGTCTGTTTCTTCCACCTGTAGTCACACCATGACATTGGGAAGTGCTAAATGTTTCAGACTTAGAGCAACCTCCTGCTTAGGCTGGCATCTGTATATTAACACTACATGGCTATCTAGCCAGGAAAAGAGAAACAATATTTTAATGCACAAAAAAAGGCAGCCAAGACAGTATGATCCCTGTCCTTCCTTATAATGTCCCTGTTATACACTAAGTTTGCACCCTTGTCTCAAGCTCTCGTAGTCTTGATAACCTAGTATAACATAGGAATCATCTCCAGGTGTGGGACCTATGCTAATTGAGATGAGACCTCCAGATTCTAGGCTGGTTCCTCTTGGATAATCACCCTAATTTGCTTCTTAATAGGAAAAGTAAACTTTTGAGGGAAAGGGATAGAAGGAATGCAGAAAGGGAAATAACTGGAAAGCAAACTACCTACTAGGTGATACACCGAAAATATGGTATGAATTGTAGCATAAAGGATAAAATCAGTACACAATCTTAGGTCTAAGAGATCACAACTCAATGAATAGGCTTGCATCAATATTTTATAGAGGGGTCTGCAATAAAGAGATACTATGCAAGGAAAGAGAGAAATTTCACAAAGCAGTAGCACTCCTAAAAACTTTAGACACAAACTATAACCTGCAAACAGACATTCACCTCTGCAACTGGGTATAAGAATGAGACAGATTGCCAGGGGTGGAAGTATACCCACAAAAGCATTCAAATCAGATCATTCACAAGCATACACATAAATTGCAGAAAGAAAGAGGAATCAAGAACCCTAAAAATATCACTGAAACATACATATACTGAATTCAATAAGAGAAAATTCAGACAAGAAGGTATAGGGGACATGAAAGAATGTCACAATACACTTTGCAATATCTAAACAGTCAATGAAAGGTTACAATTGCAGAAGCCAGAGGGCAGAAAGAATGCCTCAGATAACTTCTTAGAAAGATGAACTCTCTTTTTTCAAACTATAAACTCTGAGCTCTAAAAGCTCCAAAAATTAATTATATACATCTCTTGCACGCAGGCAAGAGCAAAATTCTCATTAGGGTTACATAAATCTACATAAAATAATCCAACCCTAAACCTGTCATTTCTAATCATAAATGTACTTGAAAATATCTCAACCGATTAGATATGTCCTTGAGTGCCCATCCCTGTACTGAAATCAACCTGCAGACAAGCAATCTCGATCCAACTACCTCCCTGCAACTCAAGCCGCCATAACTATCAAATCTGGTACTCTTAGAAGGAAAATCCATCGAAACGGCTGCCTAGATCTCTGCATCACCTTTCCAATTGCAACCGTCCTTGAAACATAAATTTCGAGCTACCCATGCTTGCAAACGTTCTCTACAGAAACAACAAAAGAGAACCCGCGAAAGATACTGCAACCCTCCTTTTGAAAAAGACAAAGGCCTCATCACCAGTCAAGAGCCAATAGAAAACGAGCACGTCACAGTGACGTGGCATGAAGGACCCACCAACAGCTATTGTGATAACGATACCGTTGATACGATTGTCGCATGATCGCATGGGATTAGAAGATTCCATGAGATTATGCGACCACTGTTGGATCTTATATCAACTGAGAACTGGGCCTGCCGAGACAAGTGTCATCCTGTCGCATGATTGCAAGGGCAAAGAATATTCCTTGTGAACATGCGACAACCACAAGTTAAAAGGGAAGGTCGGGAGGAAATATTTGCCGAGAAGACTTAGGCTTTGAAGGAAATATTAAAAGGGACCTCGCCCGACAACCTAGAGACTTAACACATGAAGTGGTCATTTTTAAGGGCATGTGCGTTTTTGGGGATTTAAGTGGCTAGAAAAGTAACATGAAAATAGAACCGGCCTAGGGTTTTTAGGATTTATTGCCTCCAATGGCTACTTTTTCAAATCTTTTAGCTGCAGACCAGAGAACAAAACAATTTGCAGAGGCTAGGAAACAAGACCTAAAACCATGAAAATTTCAGGGATGATTGGCAAGGCAAAAAAACAGAGACCTTGAAATAGATCTGGCCAAATTTGTATGAGACTTGGAAATTTGGGTAACATTTTGGTGACTTCTGCTGGATGTCAGCCTGCTAGACATGGAAACCAGTGGCCTTGAGCAATCCATTGGGCATGGGGTCATACTGAGCACAAAATTCCGATAGAGAGACACAACTTGTGCACAGGCACTTCTTGCAAAATAGGGAACTAGGCTAGAAAACTTGGAAGAAAGCAGGAAAACTAACCTATCCTAAACTAACCAATTATAGAAACTTGGTCAAACAAAACCATTCACTGGTAGGCTGAAATAGCTACCTTTGCTCATTAGGATACAATATTTTACATGCATGAGGATGGCAAATAAGGAATGAAGTACACACAGTTGTGTGAAGAACCGATGCACTTCCTCTTGAAAGACATAAACAAATTGACTCACCTCCACCATCAGATTCCTATTTTCATTACCCAGGGGTGGATAAGTGAGTTGAGCTTGTCCTTGTTGAACTATACGTTCACCTTCACCTTCAGCTTCATTTGAACACTCATGTTTGGACACAAACATGACTGGTTCTTTACTGCTGGCCTCCATTCTTGCTAAGTACCTTACGGGGAAACCCCTGGAAAGAATGAACTTGGGGCTCCCTTTGCTACTATCAGGATGCATCTCATTAATAACTTCAGCAAGATGATAAAAATTCTGTCCCTCCATGATAGTCTGCCATAATATTTCTTCTTTTGTAGTTAGCGGACCATCCTCTTCATTAGTTGGAACATCCAACAACTCATCAAAGGTATCAAACTGTCTCATATTCTTGACAATCACTGGCCCCTCCTCATGGTCCAAGAAATATGATTCCTTAGATTCCTCCCCCACTTTATTGCAGACCGGCCTAAATTCTTCAACACTTTCTTTCTTATCCTGATCTGATTGCTCTAATCCATCTTGATGTAATAGCCTTACCTGCTCCTCATGATTATCATGAAAAAGTGTACCTAAAAGACAAAAATCATCCTCTTCCTGGTGGCCTAAAAGTGCTTGAGGTGTAGTGGACTCTTTAAGAATTGGCTTATAGGGCTTTATTTGCTGCAGGACAGGCTCATTATCATTTAGAAAATCGAACCTTTTAGGTATCTCATTTATAGGAATAGGTGAAGTGGCTGGAAATCTGAGACAGGGTCATGAATGGGCTCTAAAAATGCATGGAGATTGGGCTCTTGTTGACTAAGATTCTGAACTGGAAGAGAAATTCTAAAGCTTGGAAATTCAACGGAAGTGTCAGTGGACTTACCAGGAAAGGAGCTTGGGATTTGGACTTTGTGAGTCTCTTGTCTGGTCACTTGTTGCATTCCATCCTTAGGGGAATGTGCTTGAGAGGCCACTATCTCCTGTTGTAACACTTCTGACCTTTCTCCATCAAGAAGTTCGTAGTTCAAGAGAACAAGCGGAAAATCTACAGCCTCCTTCCCAAAAAATGGGTTCAGGTCACTACCAGCTGCTTTGATGTTTTGTACTGGGAATGTTCTCCTGACTGGATTATATGGATGGAAAGGCCTCTTTACTAAATTTTGCCTTTTGCTTTGATGCTTTTCTTGATACTGTGGCCTATCTTGCCGATATGATTGCTCCTGAACTTCGCACTGCTGGTTAGGGCTCTGATCCTGTTGTTGATAAAGTGATCCATCCTCCAGACTCTGCCCTTTTATAGTGATCAACTCTTTGGTTAGAGCTTGCAACAGGCTCATCATCTCTTTGTTTATTGTTTGTTGATCACTTCTCAATTTGAGTAGCTCTTGAGAAGGGTCACCTATGGACCTCCCATAGCTAGTGATGGCTTGAGGTTCTATTAATGATAGCATGGGAGTAAATGGAGGCATTTGCAGAGGTATAGTGGGAAGAAGATTGGGAGAGATAGGCATGGGTGGCCTTGGGGTTATCATACCAGCCTGGATTAAACAATTTTCTGCCTTTACAGCTAAATCAAAAGCTTGAGGTAACAAAGTACCTCTTAAAGATTGAATCATGACAGATATATCACTAGTTAGGCCTCTCAAAAAATAAAGGAAAGCACAATCTGCTGAAGGCCTTATATTAATTGGAATCCTATTCCATGTTTTGAGGAATCTGCCATTAAAATCACTCATCTGTTCTCGAGGATCTCTCCTCATGGTTTGGAGTTGCTCTACTAGAGACAAAGAGTCTGAATCATCCTCAAAGTATTTGCTAAGGAGGTCTCCAAGTCTGTCCCATGAAGTAATGGAGCCAACTGCCAGAGTCTTGAACCGTTCAAGAGCCTTACCTTTGAGAGAGGCAACCAACAACTTGGTGGCAGCATCCTCCTCTGAGATGTTGTGTATGTTACATATAGTAGCCACATCTCTTATGTGTTCAAAAGTTGTAGTTTGTCCTTCACCTGTGAAATCAGGTATACTTTTTAGTGCTGCCAAGGACACATCATGGTGTTGGGCAAAATTAATGGGCTACCCTGATTAAAGGGTGCAAATGCAAATTGTCTTGCCATCAGAAGGGTCTATTGCCTTCATAAGCTCTATCAGAAATTGGGTCACTGTTCTTAACACCCATGGAGCTGCCAGATGTACCAACACCTGATCTTTGAAAACAGTAGACCTTCCAGAGTCGCCAAATACGCAGCAAAATGACCTTTTCCAGGTCTGTAGTATGTTATCAGCATATCAGAGATAACATAATCTTTCAAACAATGAACTTCTTTTGCTGGTCCCACCGGGCGTGCCAGAATTGTTATACACTAAGTTTGCACCCTTGTCTCAAGCTCTTGTAGTCTTGATAACCTAGTATAACATGAGAATCATCTCCAGGTGTGGGAACTATGCTAATTGAGATGAGACCTCCAGGTTCTAGGCTGGTTCCTCTTGGATAATCACCCTAATTTGCTTCTTAACAAGAAAAGTAAACTTTTGAGGGAAAGGAATAGAAGGAATGCAGAAAGAGAAATAACTGGAAAGCAAACTACCTACTAGGTGATACACCGAAAATATGGTATGAATTGTACAATAAAGGATGAAATCAGTACACAATCTTAGGTCTAAGAGATCACAACTCAATGAATAGGCTTGCATCAATATTTTATAGAGGGGTCTGCAATAAAGAGATACTATGCAAGGAAAAAGAGAAATTTCACAAAGCAGTAGCACTCCTAAAAACTTTAGACACAAACTATAACCTGCAAACAGACATTCACCTCTGCAACTGGGTATAAGAATGAGATAGATTGCCAGGGGTGGAAGTATACCCACAAAAGTATTCAAATCAGATCATTCACAAGCATACACATAAATTGCAAAAAGAAAGAAGAATCAAGAACCCTAAAAATATCACTGAAACATACATATACTAAATTCAATAAGAGAAAATTCAGACAAGAAGGTATAGGGGACATGAAAGAATGTCACAATACACTTTGCAATATCTAAACAATCAATGAAAGGTTACAATTGCAGAAGCCAGAGGGCAGAAAGAATGCCTCAGATAATTTCTTAGAAAGATGAACTCTCTTTTTTCAAACTATAAACTCTGAGCTCTAAAAGCTCCAAAAATTAATTATATACATCTCTTGCACGCAGGCAAGAGCAAAAATATCATTAGGGTTACATAAATCTGCATAAAATAATCCAACCCTAAACCTGTCATTTCTGATCATAAATGTACATGAAAAAATCTCAACTGATCAGATATGTCCTTGAGTGCCCATCCCTGTGTTGAAATCAACCTGCAGACAAGCAATCTTGATCCAACTACCTCCCTGCAACTCAAGCCGCCATAACTATCAAATCTAGTACTCTTAGAAGGAAAATCCACCGAAACGGCTGCCTAGATCTCTGCATCACCTTTCGAACTGCAACCGCCCTTGAAACATAAATTTCGAGCTACCCATGCTTGCAAACGTTCTCTACAGAAACAACAGAAGAGAACCTGCGAAAGATACTGCAACCCTCCTTTTGAAAAAGACAAAGGCCTCATCTCAAGTCAAGAGCCAATAGAAAACGAGCACGTCACAGCGACGTGGCATGAAGGACCCACCAACAGCTGCTGCGATGCCGATACCGTATCAACGGTTGTCGCATGATCGCATGGGATCAAAAGATTCCATGAGATTATGTGACCACCGTTGGATCTTATATCAACTGAGAACTAGGCCCGCCAAGACAGGTGTCATCCTGTCGCATGATCGCAAGGGCAAAGAATATTCCTTGCGAACATGTGCCAACCACAAGTTAAAAGGGAAGGTCGGGAGGAAATATTTGGCAAGAAGACTTAGGCTTTGAAGGAAATATTAAAAGGGACCTCGCCCGACAACCTAGAGACTTAACACATGAAGTGGTCATTTTTAAGGGCATGTGCGTTTTTGGGGATTTAAGTGGCCGGAAAAGTAACATGAAAATAGAACCGGCCTAGGGTTTTTAGGGTTTATTGCCTCCAACGGCTACTTTTTCAAATCTTTTAGCTGCAGACCAGGGAACAAAACAATTTGCAGAGGCCAGGAAACAAGACCTAAAACCATGAAAATTTCAGGGATGATTGGCAAGACAAAAAAACAGAGACCTTGAGATAGATCTGGCCAAATTTGTATGAGACTTGGAAATTTGGGTAACAGTCCCCTTTATTTGGATATCAGGAATTAATTAAATAATTAAATTTAAGTTGTCAAATATAGTAAATTTAATGACGACTTAATTTAATTATTTAACTAAGTATTAAAGTGGCTTATGGAGAGCTAAGTAAAAATTAATTAAGTCACTTTTTTATTATTATTTCCCTAAGTTTAAATCAAATAAAAAGGGGAAATAAAAAGACGAGAAAAGAAAATGAAGGGACACACAGAGGGAAAATGAAGAGTCGTTGCAATGGGCTTTAAAAGAAGAAAGGGAGGCTCATTCTGAATATGTTTGGTATATGTTTTTCTCTTGTAGAATTTTGGGAAGCTTTGGCTTCCAGTAGGTTTGAGGATGAAAATCCTCGAGTTTGGAGGCAATGGACAGAAACCCGTTGTCTGTTGAGATATCACTGAGGTGTCTCACTTTTTGCTTCAAATTCATATTTCTGGTTATCCAATTTGACTGTAAGTTCTATGGCTACGATTGAATATTTTTGTTGTTGCTCTATTGAAGATTTAAAGGCAATAATCATATCTCATTTCAGAATCTCTATTTCAGTTTTGATGTTTTATAATTTACTGTACAATGCGCTGGATAAATTGAAAACAATTGCATACAAATTATTTGTTTAAATTTCTGTGGTAAAATTTGGAAATAATATCCTAGGGGGATACTATACTGGTATCAGAGCGGGTTCTCCTACCAGTCTGTGATGTTTTTTTTATCAGTGACTAGATAAATACAATTGGTTGTCAAGTTGGATTTTGGGAAAAGCTACATTAGAATGTTTTATTCACAGTAATGAAGAAAAAATGATTTTTGGTTTTGGAGAATATAAAACCTAAATATTTTCTGGCAAAATATTTCTGAATATTTTACTACAGGAGAGATTTAATTCATCATTTTCTATTGCTGCAGGCCCCTTAAATCTGAGCGATTTAAGTCTATTGAGAAATATTAAGAGCCGCGGAGACATAATAAAGTGGGATGACATGTTATTTTATTAATGGCTTGTTGGGCGAGATTCATATTTGCGGCAAGAATTAAGTCTAATGTTTTGATGCCATAAACTTTAATTTGAACCAAAGAATATTTTACTTGGCATTTCTTAGCATCCCATTGATATAAAGATTATAATATTGGCAGAGGCTGTTTTTTGAGCTTCACATGAAAGTATATTTTAATATTGATATTGCAGGAGGTGCTATATAGGAAATCGTGGGTGATTAAAACAAGATGATTAAGGTTGTGCTTGCTGGGTTTAATTAAAGTCTTATTTGCTGTGAAGATTTTAAAGTGAGCCGATCCCTTATTCGGAATGTTAAATTATGGTGCCTGAAATTTATTTGCCTTGGAAATATTAGCCAGAACTTTGGGAATTATTCATATAAGGTTGTGGTAATTAATTATAAGGAGCCTTAAAATATTTGAGTCTCATACTTTATGAAATAGCAGTGAATAAACTAGAGGATGTTGTTTGGGTGTTTCATCTAGGCATTACTTTGGGTGACTGGACATCATCACAATTATGTACATAAGCTAGACACCAACCGTAACTAGAAAAAGACTAGTCTGGAAGATTGATAACGTCTCAAGCAAGCCTGTGTCTCTTGAAGGCTTTAGGAATCACAAGTTATAGGGATATCGAATTGAACCAAGCTCTTGTCTAGCTAATATGACAATCACTGGAACTACCGTGAATTTGAAACTGAGCAAATTTGGTAAGCACCGGAGGTGACACAGTGAGTGTCGGGAAGATATTCATGCCCTTACAGTAAACAAGTGTGGTGGTAACTCTCAATTGAAACCAACGTGAGTTCTTTCATGTGTAAATGTTTGCTTAAAAGAATGGTTCTGAACAGTGGAGAGTTATCGAACAGAAAGACACTTGTACGTAGATGATGTGAATACTACGACTTGGTTTGCGAGTGGATATTGGACGACTTGTGTTTAAGTCTGGTGGTTTAGGAGTAACTCATTGCAGGGGAAGCGCCATGTGTTTCCTACTTTCCTGAGATAAAACAAGGTTTATGACAAAAGTCGAGTAGTAATTTTTTCTTGGACAGTGAACTTTATCGTTACATATCTTGCTGCTACCAAACGAAGAGTCATTGTTTCAAAGCTCTTGTGCTAGAGTGTTGTAACGTTATGGAGAGAATATCAGTGACAAACCTTCAAAGTATGGAATACCATGTTGTTTCTTTAGAGGAGTGACTATAGTCATTAGAATTTTCGAACAATCAACACTGGCACACGATTATTGTGATTAGAGAAAGTTGTTTGCTCTACCTGGGTTGTAGCTGCAATTTGAAAAGATTGATTCAAAGCTGTGTTTTATTTTGGTGGAAGAGTTCAAAATCTGTGTCACACAGAGTATACCACTTCTAAGAATATTTATGTTGTGAATATGAGCCGGCTCCAACTTCTTTAGAGCTGTCAACGGTGATATGGGTGAGAAGAAGGTCCCTGTCGCATGTGAGGTGAACTTCTATGAATTCTCTTAAACTGGGAACACAATTGAATGTAAGGACCTCTTCTCCAGGATAACCCATGGAGTATAGATGTCAAAGGTGCAATAAGAAAACTCTTCTTTATATTATATTCATTGACCAAGACTCACAACATAGAATTTTACCATAACAGAATAAAGATCAGGATTAAGAGAGCTTGGGTTGGAAACCTGTAGTAGTCAGTATCAACATATTTCTTGTCAGTTGTTGGAAAATAACTACAGTTAATGGGAGATTTACTGTAAACATCTGGTTAGACAATCTGAAGAAGACAACACATATCATTTAGTTTCTAAAGCACAATAAGGAAAACGACCATACATACCTATCTAGGTGAGTCAGATTAAATGGCAGTATTTGGGTAAGGAGCCTGCTACAAACATCAAAATTGTAGGAAGTAATAGTCTTCTACAAATAGTGTGTACTCAGAGTGGAAAGGTTGTTTGGACAACACCCTGGAGTTCACTGGACAACTGATGTGCGTGGAAAAATTAGCAGGGAGAAGTTGCAGATTTGTAAACAGTTTGGGCCTGACATTGCATGATTAAGGTGAGGAAAAAAAATTGTGTTTCGATTGGGGGTAGCTGTTTATAGTGGTAGCAGATTTAAAAATGGCATTAGATGACAGTTTGGCCAAAGTGCTTGGTGAACTATGTATCAAACTTGGTTTAGAATTACAGATAAGGAAAGAAGTTCTCATCATTTTGAGCCAATTAGAGGTATGTTTGACAATTGTGGAGCAATCATCTTCAGTTTTGTTGCAGATTACTGTTGCTCATATAGTGACTACTTTTAGTCAACATAAATGGTTGAGACATTTAGATGGAGAGATAAGGCTTTTGGTTTCCACTTGTTTGATGGAGATCATAAAAATCTTGGCACCTCAAGAACCTTATGAAGATAACATAATGAAAAAGGTACTACAATTAATCGTGGACAACTTCCAATATCTTGGGAACATCAGGAGTCATCATTTCTCTAGAAGGGTGGCCATACTAAAAGCATTTGCAGAACTCAGATTGAGTAATCTAATGCTTGACTTGGGATTGCATGATTTAATACAGACCATGTTCCAACATTTCTTGGTCACAATTAGGAAAGACTACAATGCAGATGTTATTGCAGCCATGAAAACTATTATGGTTATGTTAATTAATGAGAGTGATGCTCATTTCCAGCCCCTTCTACATATGTTGTTAGCCATTTCAAGACAAGAACAAAATGCCTTTGAATCAGCTTATGAGTTGGTCAACAAGGTGCCCAAACAATGTGAGTGGAAAATTGAGAAGTTCAAAAAACAACATGCTCAAGAAGAAATAATTTCATTGGGATTACAAGTTGTAGGATCTCCCAAAAAGAGTAGGAACCAAATGAGGAAAGAGCAGATTTGTTTCACATGTCAAAAGGCATGGACACTTGATTATATTTGTGAAACTAATAAGGAAAAAACTTTATTGCAGCCCAGTGGTAATGAGGAAAAAGTAGCAGATGAAAGTAGTGCCATGACTCATGATGAACAAATTGAAACTAAAGCTTTGAATACATCTCTTACTGGGCATGATGAAAGCACAAAGAATAATGGTTTCCAATCAGCTAAGGTTGATAACATAGAGGAAGAATTGATTGCTACAGGTAAGGTGATTTGCAAATCATTATTGATAAAACATGTGAGAACTTATTGGATGAATCCATATATGATGATAACGCTGTCCCATTAGAGCTTTATGAAGGGTGTCTGCCTTCATCTAGTGAGATAGTTGAGTTTGATAATGTTCCCATAGTTGAGAACAAATCAGAAAACTTAATGTGTGACAGCCCATGTTCCCTAGATGAATTTGAACTAGAGCCTTTAGCATTGCAGGATTTGAAGGATAGATTATTGGTCATGGAGGAGAAGATTGTGCAAGTATTAACAAGGGCAGATGATTCTCACAAATACATTGAAAATAATATGTGGAAAACTCAATTTAAGGAGAGGCAAAATGGAGTTGCAAGTGGAGTCACTAGTACGCAATTACACACAATCAAAGAAGCATTTGAAAAGATGAAATTAGACTACTTGCAGCTACAAATAGCAGAAGGAATTGATAGACTCCTTAAGGAGGAAATGGGGCATAATGATTCCGGTATTTTATATACTAAGGAGATTCGAAATGTGGATGAAAGGATTCAAGAGATCCACCGAGAAACACCTTGCAGCTTTATGACTTGATTTGAAAAAGATTTATTTGATACACCACCACCTTTGATCACTTGGGAAGGACATGCGACAAGTCAAGATTCGGTAATTTGTGATGAGTCCAAAGAAAGTATGGAGTAGCCTAGAATTCTGATTTGGGGCAACAGAAGTTTATCTTCCATTTTACATGACTTTGCAGCTTTTTCACCTAAAATAATTAATGGAGAAGAATCAACAAGTGATGCTACTCAAAGTGAAAGTGTTGACCATAGAGTTCTCAAAGAAGAAGTGCTTGTGAAGGGTGAAGCTATGGCACAAGTGTACCACAACAATTCTGATTTTTACAACAGCCGTTATATGCCTATACATTATCATGAGGTAACAACTTATTCACATGAGGTTGATGATAAGAGGAGTTTTTCTAGTTCTGAAATTTCACTTGACGGCGATCATTTCATTGGGGGAGATGTTGGTTTGATTGATGACACTGTTAATGAATCAGACACTCCAGGGTTGTCTTTGATGGGTAATGAAGGCAACTACAACTCATTTTTAGATTTGTCACTGAATTTTTATGATATGGCAGCTATTTATTTATTGGCTGGTGATTCGATCTTCATAGATACTTCAGGTTTTAGTGACTGTCCTATTGGGTTTACCATTGCACTTTCAAAGTTTCCATGATCTACAATGGCCTTTGAGTTGCATGATTACTTGTGGGATATTGCATATGAGATGAATGTTTCTTTAATACAAAGGTATGGTGACAACATCGATATCATTCTTATCGCTAACCTGGGTTACAACAGCATTTGGTGGCCTAATGAGTTGATATATGTGCATATGGTAGTCGTCTCTCACAATTTTGGGGACTACTTATTCAGATGGATGATACATGAAAATTGTGCAATGATAGACATCTATTTCTACTCCCATGGTAAGATGAATGGATTGATTTGGGATCCGGGTGTTAACAAGATCAATGCACAGTTTCCTATGGATCATGATGAGTTGCTTCACAACTCGGGGTATTGTGTTGTTATTATCAGAGGGGCTTAATAGATTAGTGGAGAAGTGTTTTTAAGGTTGACATGGGATCCTGCTATTGGCATACAGATTCTGATTGCTTGAGAACAAGCAATCTCTAGGAAGGGAGGACTCCAATATCCCATTTATTTGGATATCATTAATTAATTAAATAATTATATTTAACTTGTCACCAATAGTAAATTTAATGACGACTTAATTTAATTATTTAACAAAGTATTAAAGTGGCTTATGGAAGAGTTAAGTAAAAATTAATTACGTCACTTTTTGATTATTATATCCCTAAGTTCAAATAAAATAAAAAGGGGAAATAAAAAGAAAAAAGAGAAAAGAAAAATGAAGGGACATAGAGGGAAATGAAGTCACTGCAATGGGCTTTAAAAGAAGAAAGGGAGGCTGATTTTGAATATGCTTGGTATATGTTTGGTTATGTTTTTCTCTTGGAGAATTCTGGGAAGCTTTGGCTTTTAACAGGTTTGAGGACGGAAACCCTCAAGCTTGGATGTAATGTCCCCAATTTTAACTAAATGACTTAATTAAATTAATTAAATTAATTAATTAAGTGGTTCCAAAAATTAAATAATATTATAAAGGACTTCTTTGTTAATATATTCAGATTTTGTAAGGAAAAATACAATCTATAAATAGCTTTTAAGACTGAAAATAAAATTGGCAGAAATAAACAAGCAAGGAGAAGATAATACCCGGTTTCTAGCAATTAATTTTCCTTCATCTTGAGCCTAATGTTACTTCATCTCCAGCTGCATATCCTTGTCAGATGTATGAGATAATGACTGATTATTACTGCTGCGAAAATCAGATTAGGGACTCTTGTAGGTGCGAATTATCCTCTACATGTTATGTCTTCTATATATTAGATAATTCGTACCTTAAGTCTCATTTATATATGAGAGAAGACATGTTAAATAACCATGAAGGGGCCCACCAGGATCAGCATGAATTAATTCCTCAAAGACACTCAACACAAGTCGTCCGTTGAGGTAATATAAAGTCGTCCTTCAAGATAAATAAGAAGTCGTCCCTTTAGGACAATACCAAGCCGTTATCACCTTTTTTTTTTTTTTTGATCGGTAAAAGGCCGTAGCCCTAGAAAGTTTTTTAATTAATATAAATAATTAATTTACAATTTGACCCCGCTCTCTGCAGGCGCTGGTAGGAAAGAGCGGGGTTGAGAAAACCTCCAGCCTTGCCCGGGACCATAGGTCCTGTCCTTATACAAAATTAACGTGGGCATACCCACAACTCGACGATTGTCGAGATTTGTAAAAATACATGTTTCCATAGGCATACCCATGGCTCGATACCTATCGAGATTTGTACATATTTTCGTGGGCATACCCACGTCCCAAAAAAACTCGAGATTGTTTTTCTTTTTTAAAAGCATGATCTGATTGATATACATCGACTGGTGATTACACAAGGGTTGAGCCATTTATACAATTATATACAGTATCTGATCCTCTTACTTTTTCAAGAATAAATATTGATCGTCCGAATGATAATCCTGCCTGAACAAAAAAGACAAAAATCCTCCAAAAACCAAGGTTAATCTACATCAAAATTAGAAGGTCCTACATCTTAGCTCCAACACCTATCTATGAATATTGTGAATATTGACTTAAAAACCACTCTATAGATTATAAGAAATATTAGGAAAATAGACATACTAAGAGTTATATTAAAGAAAAAACATAAGCTTAATTTTTACCGTTTCTAAGCCCCTACTCCTTAAGTGCTACTAACATCTACTTACCTTTACTTGAACACATTCTTTTCTGTCATGATAATATTAGAGACAAAATATATCTGTGTGGTTAATAATCCTTACCGTTTAATATTGTTGTTTCCTTCCACAAGTTAGCAATCTTTAATCTGAGCATTTTAGGAAGATTTGTAACAGAATTGAGCAGTCTCCTTTATGCTATACTTATGATCTGACTAATTCCGTGTATAGCCTAGCTGCCTATTATAATGAGGAGTTATGCAAAGGTTCCTTGTAAGCCTCTTAATTTTAGTTCAATAGAAATTACTCTTGTGATTATCCAGACTCCTCAGACAAATTAATCAATAAAGTTGGTTTTCTTTAGTCCCTAATAGGTAGAAATTAGCTAAAGTTAAATTCTTTATTATTGCTTTAGCCTACCAAACATACAAAGAGGATACTATATTAATATTATTAGGGAGGATAAATATCAATACAATCTAATAATAGTCATCATCAGTAAGAGATTAGTCCAAAGAACCGTTGTAAAAGAATACTACTAGGCTTCAGAGTTATACTTATAATGAGTACCTTGAGCGCAATAATAGGAAAACTTATAGTTTTTATTCATCAAGCTCTTTTTAAATTGAGCAATAACTATAATTAGTAGTCTAGCTATAATGTTTATTTATCCTTGTCATCATTGCCCTTTTTGTTGTGCTGATGATGGTTGCTACAACAAGATTTAAAAATTGATAACAAAGGCTATGTGAAAGGACCATGAAGCAAATAATAAGTTTACCCATTGTCGGAGGAAACTTGATGACCTTGCTCTGTTTCCCATGCTCTTTCCTTTAATCATTATAGTAATGAATTTTGTTGTCATGTAATTATTACAATATACTTCCTAGTTAATCTTTGCAATGAGTCTAGACTCCGAACTATAATCATTACAGGGTACTAGGGGCTTAAAGAAGAGAAAGAACTATTAGATGTAAATGTGCTGAATTAGCTAAATTTGAAGCCTTATAGAAAAATAACCAACTCTATTATTATACTTAATCCATTGAGTGTTTGTTATAGAATAGTGGTGCTTAATAATACCTACATATATCACTTTGAAGGTACCCGATCTCTAATGATAAAGAGTTTAGTTATCTTAATAACCTATTAAAGTTTGTACCAAATGTGACTAATTTGAAATATCATCTCATTTGTATAAACACTTAAGGGTTATCTTGGATATGTTGGTCCATTGTTACAACTCCATTAGCTCCTAGATTAGCTAGCATATCTGCCTCTGTATTACCTTCTCTATAGGTATGACTGATTTTATATTTAGTTATACTTTCCATTATTTGATTAATCTCTTCTATTTTTGAATTCAGAATCCAATTAGGTGTTTTTTTAGTTCGAATGGCGTTGATGATTATTTGAGAGTCTCCTTCAATTATTACTTTGGAAATGTTAAGACTCTTGCATAACTTTAGGCCCTCTGATGCCGCTTTGCATTCAGCCATGTTATTAGTGGTGGGGTTGATGGGCTTGGAGAACTTAGCAATAACTTCTGACTTCCAATTTCGGATAATCCCCCCAATACCTGCAACCCCAGGGTTACCTCTAGATGCTCCATCAAAGTTAAGTTTATACCATCCCTCTTTTGGAGGAATCCATTTACAGGAAGCTCTGTCAGTCTTCATTTTGGGTCCCCCTTTTCCATATAAGGGAGGAATATCTAATTTAGGCCATTTAAATCTAATTTTGTTATCCCAGCTCTTAAAAGACTCTTCATAACTTAACTTGTCCCTGAGCTTGCTGTAGATAATTTCTACTATTGACGCTTCTATCTTGTTTGTGATTGTATCCCATGGTAGTTTCTGATCCGTGAAAATCCTTCTATTTCTTTCTTTCTAGATTTCCCAAACTACTATGGATGGAGAGATGATCCAAATATCCTTATATAAATTGTCTTTATAGAGAGAAGGCCATGCTTTAAGGTTTCCTAATAGATCAGAATGAAGAGCAGACTTCCAACCTAAACTTTGGTGAAGCCAATTCCAACATTTTTGTGAGAATGGGCAGTTAAGGAGAATGTGATTAACATCCTCAGAATGATTCTCACACAGGGGGCACCTAGATGGCCCTTCAAAACCCAATTTATTAAGTCTATCTGTTGTAAGAATCTTATTTTGCATAGCCGCCCATAAAAACATGCCAGCTTTAGGGAGGCATGATTTATTCCAGCAAAGGTTCAGTGGTATATCTATATTGTCCAATTTCAGTTCCTTAATAATAGAATTGTAGCCCTCTTTAACATAATAGTTACCATTATTGGATCCTGCCCAGATTAAAATATCTGATCTAGTTTTGAGTGATACCTCTCTATCTTTCAGAATTGCCAAAAGATTTTGCTTCTCATGCCCTACAAAATCAATTTCCTCTAAATCACTCCATTTGGTGACTCTTTTCTTACAAAGATAATCCTTAAGATAAATGCCTTTAACTTTTTTACATTCTTCCATAAACTCCGATGAGAAGCCCAGTTTGTTTAGGGGAGGAAGTCCTGCCCACGAATCGTCCCAGAATAGTGCTTGATCTCTTGCACCTATATCCCATGTTAGACATTTGCTAATAATTCCTCTATAGTCTTTAATAAAGTTCCAGATCCGAGAGCCTTTAACATGTGAATGCGACCTAAATATATTAATGGGGTCTGCATCGGGGATATATTTATGTAATAATATTGACGCCCATTTGCTACTAGATTCCTTGTACAATCTCCAGATGAGTTTAGCTCCAAGAGCTTGATTTTGCCATAAAAGATTTTTGATGCCAAGGCCTCCCTTAGAGATTGGTTTGCATAAGGTATCCCATTTAATAAGGGCAAATTTTTTGTCTTCTGATGGACCTTGCCAGTAAAAATCTCTAAACATTTTATCTAAGCTCTTTTTAATATTAGTAGGGAGGGGGAGTACAGACATATGGTATGTAGGTATGGCGGAGAGAACTGATTTTATCATAGTTGCCCTACCTGCTTTTGTTAACCATCTTCCTTTCCAAGAACTTTTCTTATTTTGTACTTTATTGATTACTTGCTGCCAGAGATTGGAGGATAAGAGACCTTTATCCAAGTTAATGCCCAGATATTTGCATGGGAATTTACCAATTTTGTATCCCATCATATTACATATCTCAGATTCTACTTTTGGAGAGGTGTTAATAAAGAAGATTTCCGATTTAGTGGGATTGACACATTGTCCTGAAGCTTTCATGTATGTGTTTAAGATGTCTTTAAATGCTCTAGCTTCTTTCTTGTTAGCATGGCCAGGTAAAATCATATCATCCGCAAACTGTTGGTGTGTAATATTTGGAACATTTTCCGAAGCCTTCAACCCTGTGATTTTTCCTTCCATTTGTTTCTTTGTTATAGATCTTCCTAATGCTTCTGCCATAATGACATAGAGGAAAGGGGACAACGGGTCTCCTTGCCTAATGCCTCTGGATATACTAAAAAATCCTTTTGGGGTTCCATTGATTAAAATTGAAATTTTAGGGGTAGAAATACAGTTAAAAATAAGATTAATCCATTGCTTAGCGAATCCGAATGCTTCCATACATTTGCAGAGAAATCTCCAATCTACTTTATCATATGCTTTTTGTATGTCTATTTTAATAAGCATGCTTGGATCCTTCGTCATTTGGGCAGTATGCACTACTTCCTGTGCTCTAATAATTCCATCCAGGATCGATCTATTTGCTACAAACCCTGTCTGTTCTTCTGATATAATATTGGGAAGGAGTGTTTTAAGCCTATTCGCTAAGCACTTAGAGAGGATCTTATAAATTGTATTGCATAAGGATATCGGTCTGAAATCCCCTGGTTCCGTACTTTCATTTATCTTTGGGAGTAGTGTAAAAAAGGTATTGTTTATTTCATTTAACAAAGACCCCGAATTTCTAGTTGCTTCTATAGCTTGCCAGACCTCCTCACCAACAAAGTGCCAGCATTTTTGGAAAAAGCCAGCTTGGAACCCATCTGGGCCCGGGACTTTATCTGGATGCAATTGAAAAACCGCCGATTTCACTTCCTCAAAGGATAGTTTATTGTTAATCATCTTATTATCTGCTTCCGAGAGCAACTTGGGTATGGCTTTAAGCATTTCATTTTGTGCTTTCAAATCAGTAGCTTCTGTTTTATTAAGAAGGGATTGAAAGAATTGTGTAAGGACAGCCGCTATCTGGTTAGGGTCCTCAGTGATATGACCTTCGCCAATCTTAATTTTAGAAATTCTATTGATGCTCCTTTTAAAATTAGTGGTATTATGGAAGAATTTTGTGTTACTGTCTCCTTCCTTAAGCCAAGATTCCCTCGATTTCTGTTTCCAGAAAATCTCTTCTTTAAGGAGAATTGCATTGTATTTAGTCATTAACTCCTTTTCTTTGAGATAACTTTGTTCATTCATCCCTTGATTTATTACTATATTGTTAAGGTTAGCTAGCTCTTGTTCTAACTGAACTTTTTCTTCAAAGATATTATTAAAATTGTGCTTATTCCATTCCAATGCTTTATTTTTAATGATTTTTAGTTTTGCTATTAAGCAATACATTTTGGATCCTTTTACCGATATTTGTTTCCACCAATCCTCTAAGAGATTAATGAATTCCGGGTTTTGGAACCACATAAACTCAAATTTGAATGGATTTCTAGATGGTTTTGAATCCTCTGTAATAGAAAGCCTGATTGGAAAATGATCCAATCCTGCCTCTGGAAGGATTTCTGCAGAATATAGCTGATTAAAGTTGTCCAAATTAGTCCTAATAAAAAACCTATCCAACTTCTCAGCGATGTAACTGAAACCTGCTCTTCTATTATTCCAAGTGTATATGCCGTTATTTGTGTTAATGCTAATTAAATGGTTGTCAGAGGCCCATTTGCTAAAGTCTTTGTGTGCTTGTGATACATATTGTGAGCCTCCAAATTTTTCTTCCGGATCTAAGATGGCATTAAAATCTCCTCCAATAAAGAAAGGGTATTCTGATAAATCATTTAAAAAGAGGTGAATCTCATGCCATACTCTCCTTTTTTCTTCGTTGAGGATTGGTCCATATACGTTAATTAAATTGAATTTCAGAGTAGATTTTAGACTTTTGATTTCTAGAGCCATCCAATTATTATTATTAGATGTAGGTATGGCTGAAACTTTACGAGGGTCCCACAATACTGCTAACCCTCCTGAATGACCTATAGATGATACAAATTCTGATTTCCAGATGCCTAGTTTCTTACTAACCTTAGTACTTTCCTCTTTATTGAGTTTAGTTTCCTGTAGTAATATGATTTCGGATTCAAAGTTTTTTAGATATCTCTTAATTAATCTCTGTCTGTTAGGGGCATTTAGTCCCCTAACATTCCAAGTAGTGACTTTCATTGCTGCTAGGGAAGGCACTTCCCCTTCCCTGTATACAAAATATCAGCGATCTTTTTTTGGTTGCCTGCATTGCCATCTAACGATCTCAATTCGACAGCTGATTTCCTACCTCTTTTCTTTTTAATTCTATTAATATTGGGTGTGCTTAGGCTCCCTCTATTCATAGCTATGCCTAGATTTCTATTCTCGTTAGTAATCCCAAAGAGGCCTTCAATAGAGTCCTTAATCAATGTTGAGTTTCCAACAGACTGAATGTCAGTATTATCCTGCTGTTCCGGGCTCTTTTGTTCATTTTCTGTTTGCACAAGGGGTTCATCCATATCTATAATCTCTTTACCAAATGTTTCAATTATATCTTCTGATTTCCCTAATAGATCCAGATTTAGAGTTTCTAACTCTACAGGGATTGAGATAGCTTGTTCCATCCCCATGTTCGGTAGATTTTTAGCGATCATGTCATTGGTGCATTTATCTTTAATTACATTTTCAGCTTGAATTAAATTTATATTATCCTTTATTGTAATAGGCCTATCATTTTCCTTCTCTCTATTTTTTATATCTGATGACATATCAGAATTAATAGGAAGGACATTTTCTGAGATTTCCATTTCTAGAACAAAGGAGAGTAAAGGTTGAGTTGACCTAGTGATCTCTACCTCATTTTCTTCTAGAATACATTCCTGAATTAGTTTAATTACGATTTCCTTCTGATATTTTAATTCATCAAAATCACAAATCTCATCCATAAACATATCCATTAGTTCATCCGTTAGAGGTTCTCCTAAATAATTTATAATTTGATTAACTACCTCTTTACATTTGCCTTCAGGATCCTCTAATGCTACTGAATTGGAACATTCAGGTTTCAAAGACTGTTCCGTTTGAAGATCAGTCTCACATAGATCAATGTTGCACTTATCTTCATAATGTAAACAAATTTTATTCTTTTTATCTAACTCGATCTGTTCTAACTCATTCTCCAGATTACATTTTTCAAGTGAGTTATGCATAATATTAACAGGTGTATTTTCAAATTCTGGTGGGAATGCCTCATATATATGAGGTATTTCTAAATTTTCAATAGGTAGGGGAGATATAGAGGCCATATGTTCACTTTCATTTGCTAATGGGGTAAAATTTGTTTGAACATTAGGGGAGGAGTTTTCTGAGGCTTCTGTATTCAGAAGAGTAAAGCCTCCTCTGTCCTTAAGGAGACTTACATTTACATCTAAGTTTGTGCTTGGAAGATCGATTATATCATTGTGTAAGACATCTAAGATAAATCTATTGTCTTCCTCCGATGTTTCTATATAATCCGCCATAATTTTTGGATTTATGAAAACAGTATTTGAATTAAAACACAGCTGAATAGGGGGAATGAATTTTTTATGGTAATTCATTTTAACTACAATAATTAATTCTACATGGTTATGTTTAGTTTTAATGACTCTTTGGAATTCCCCAAAGCTGTTCCCTATATCTTTGATAATCTCTAGGTGATTACATTCCAATGGTAGATTTCTCAATAGGACTGTTTTTTCTATCATAAAATCAGCTACTTTGATAGGATTAAAAAGTGGAAACCAATTTGAGACAAAAAAAAGGTGTATGTTTATATTTTAAAAATCCCTCTTTTATTATCAAGTCCCTGATGCTGCTACATTTACAATCTAGAAAGAAGAAATTATCATCAAGGACAGTAATACTTACCTCCGCGGGAATTTGAGAAACCAGTCCTTCTATTAAATCAGTTATGGATGCCCCTGATCCCATCCATTTACAGATCACACTTGTCTCTACCCAAGATTCCTGTTTCTGCAATATAAGATTGTTATCCAATACCAAGCTAGCATGCTTTTGATCAGTGATACCATGGATTAAGAAAGAATTTTTAAGAGAGTCGCGCCTGTGAGGCGGGGAATAAACCTTCTCTGATTTTCTTAATCTAGGTACCTTAAGATTATTATCATTATTATCCAAGAAGGTGTGAGAAGGATTCATATTTCTGCTATTACTCCTTCTATGCAGAGGAGTATATGCTTTTACAGACTTATGAATCGAATTGCAAGTATTAAACATAATATTCTTAAAATCCTTTTTATTCAAAGCATCGAAAGAGTTTTTTAACAAAATTTCCTTGGTATCATACTTACCTGGGATAGATCTTACCGACTTCCATTTTTTAACCATCTGCCATTCATTCTTATTTGTATTTCTGTCCCCGAGAGGCACCTGAGCCGCCATCTGTCTTCCTCCCCCCTTAGCAGATAGAGGTTCATAGGGATTTCGCACCGGAGATTTCCTAGACATCGGGGCTTTGGCGGTCCTGGGGATTGTACTACTTTTTGCATATTTTGTTTTTGCAAAAACCTGAATTTGATGGTCTAGGGCTTGCACTGTGAATACCTTGGGCATAGGAATCACCTTACTGCTTGCCAAACCCTCGAATGCCACAGTCAAACACCTATATCCATCCATTTGCTTTGCAGATGTATCATAAACCCAACTTTTTGGTGCTTCTGATTGTTGAGCTTCCCTAAGACTTCTTTCTTTCTGTTTGGCGATAAAATCTTTAAGATGATCGTATGTTGTGTGAGGTTGAACACCCTTAGTTCTACATTCTGTTCGCTTATGGCCATAAAGCCAACATCTAAAGCAGTAACCTGTAAATTTGCTATCTTTTTCCTTATTCGCGGAAGCCACATTGGATTTTGCAATGGTGTTGCCATGACAGTTGCTAGCAGATGCTTGCTTCGACTGATAATGATGGATAAACCCTAAGGAAATTTTCCTCTGCTGAAAAGCAATTTTTCGCTGCGTTCGTGACTTTCTCATTTCCTCAAATCATAATGTATAAGTTGCCTCTTTATTACAGTCGCTGCCCTCTGTTTGATGTCGCAGGTCCCTGCTGTTGTATCAGATTACTGCCTAAGCCTTCTATGTTTCGCTGCCTCACACTCCAATTCGGATCTCTTTGAAACTAATTTTATGTCTCACACCTGCAAACTAATTTCAATCACCGGTTACCATCTTCAATCGCCAGTATTTTAAGCCAATAGGCTTTCCCTCTCCCTCTGGCGCGATCTGGTGATCATACAGTTACACCACGGCAGAAGTTAAATCAGAGTTTTATGATTTGAAGCTGAAGTTTTTGGTACAAGGGTTTCAATAATAATTGATATGAAATTTGCAGGTAACTCAGCTAAAAGATGGCATTGCAGTGTGTTGCACGATCAACCACGTCGTAGCCGACGGAACTTCGTTCTGGAATTTCTTTAATTCGTGGTCAGATCTCTGCGGAACAAATGGAAATGGGAATGAAATTCCCGCTAACCCTATCTACGACCACTCTCTGCTACAGCCGGCAGGTATGTAACTGCAGTTGGACTCGGCCTTAATCGATAATGTTTGAAGTGTGATTTATGCTCTGCTCTTTTCCTTATCAAAATATGAAAGCCTCAATATAAAATCGTAGGCTTCCCCCTTACATAACAGTCGCTGCCCTAGCCTTGACTGTTATTTCGCAACTCCTTTTATTCAGATCTCTGCCTTGACTGCTTCCTTTACCAATTTTGGATCTGCCCCTTATCTATGACAGTCGCAGTCTCCTCCTTGTCTCTTAGGGCAGACTGCTCCCTTCACCTTGCAGATCTGTCCTTGCCCAAATTTCAAGCCGCTGGTCTGCTATATTGCTCTGCCTCTGCTTTTCTTATGTCACAGTCGCAGTCTTTGTTCTGCTCCAGTTCGCTAAAGAATTTGTAAGCCGTTATCACCTTTATTCAAAGTTTAATAAAATAATATATGAGGTGTCTATTAAGATGAATAATAAATAAGATTATTTCTTATTCATCTTAGCATACACATCATTGATCTTTCCAAAAAGGCCACAAATATCAACACTCCCTCTTGGTCTCGAAGGAAAATAAAAAATATATGTAATCACAAGATTATAGAAATCTCAATAAAACTAGAACTATCAAAGAAAACATAATATGTTAAAAAATGTAATCATACCTGATGTAATCAATGTGATTAACCATTCTCAAGATGTCCAAGAGCCTCAATGCTCGAATGTGCAAGAGCCTCAACGCTCAAATATGCAAGAGCCTCAGCGCTCAAAGGTGCAAGAGCCTCAATGCTGAGATATGCACGAGCCTCAACGCTCAAAGGTGCAAGAGCCTCAAAGCTCAAATATGCACGAGCCTCAATGCTCAAATATGCACGAGCCTCAATGCTCAAAGATGCAAGAGCCTCAACACTCGAATATGCAAGAGCCTCAACGCTCAAATATGTACGAGCCTCAACGCTCAAAGGTGCAAGAGCCTCAACACTCAAATATGCAAGAGACTCAACACTCAAAGGTGCAAGAGCCTCAATGCTCAAATAGGCACGAGCCTCAATGCTCAAATATGCACGAGCCTCAACGCTCCAATCTGCAAGAATATGTTAGTACAACAAAAAATATTCATATTGTCACCATGCCAAGTTTATTTCTAAAATACTCACTTTTGTTCTTAGCAATGGGTTTGGTTAGAATATCTGCAGTTTGTTCCTCAGTACAGACATATTTTAATTTAATAGCTTTCCTTTCCATCATATCTCTAATATAGTGGTATGGAATTTCAATGTGTTTGGATCTGTTGTGGAACACGGGGTTAATAACACGTTTAATACAACTTTGATTATCACAGTGAATAACTGTAGGTTCCATAGGTTGACCAAATGATCCAACAAGGAGTTTTCTTAACCAGATTGCTTCTCGGGCTCCTAAGGAGGCAGCAATATACTCGGCTTCAATAGAGCTTTGGGCAACGAAATTTTGTTTCTTTGCAAACCAAGAGATCATAGCTGACCCTAAGCTAAAACATCTTGAAGTACTCTTATGATTTGATGAACATCCGACCCAATTTGAATCTGAGAAGCCGTGAAGTTCTAATTTCTCATTTTTATATAATAAGCCATACACTATGGTTCCTCGAAGATATCTTAAAATGTGTTGGAGTGCACTCATATGAAGTTGTTTTGGTTCTACCATAAATTGACTCAGAGAATTTATAGCATAACATATGTACGGTCTAGAGTTAAGTAAGTACATTAAGGATCCAATAATTTGTCTATAAAGAGTAGGATCTGCTAATTTCGAACTAGACATAGCTTCTCTTAACTTGAGAAGATTAGTTTCCATGGGAGTTGACATAGGTTTGCAGTCCATCATGCCAAATCTTTTTAATAAATCAATTGTGTATTTACCTTCACTTAAGATGATTCCATTACATTGTTGCCACACTTCTAGACCAAGGAAGTAGTGAAGAAGACCTTGGTCCTTCATCTCAAATTCCTTTGCAAGATCTAGTTTGCACTTTTCTATGAGGTATTCTTCAGCTGTAATTAGGAGATCATCCACATATAATACTAAAACTAACATATCACAATTTGTAATTTTAAGATATAAATTAGGGTTTGCATCGTTCTTAGAGAATCCTAACCCGAGAAGATAACGATCTATCCTTTCATACCAAGCTCAAGGAGCTTGTTTGAGCCCATATAGTGCTTTCTTAAGTTTACATATGTGAGATTTTTTATCATGAATAATGAATCCTTCAGGTTGTTCTAAATAAACTTCTTCTATTTCTCCATTTAGAAAAACAATTTTTACATCCATTTGATGAATCTTCCATCCTTTGCATACTGCAACGGCAATTATAGTTCTAACAAATGTATAATGAGCAACAGGTGCAAAGGTTTTTTCATAGTCAATTCCTTCCTTTTGGGAGAAACTTCTAGCTACAAATCTTGCTTTATGTTTTTCTATACTTCCATCTGCAGCATGTTTTATTTTGCATATCCATTTAGAAGATACTACAAATTTGTCTTTAGGTCGAGGGACGATGTCCCAAACATCATTCTTAATAAACATCATTCTTAATAATGGATCTATATTCTTCTATCATAGCATCTTTCCATGCCTGGTGGGAGAGAGCCTCTTCAAAAGAGGAAGGTTCTAAATCTATAATCTCACTCATAAATGCAGTATAGTTAGTATATCTTTTTGGTCTTTTGCTTTCCCTAAAAGTTCCTGGAGGAGCTGCATAGTTGTTTGCATCTTCCAACATCTTTGTGGCCCAAAGTGGCCTCTTCTTGATAGTGGAAGAGCTAGGAATGCAAGGGATATCTATAGGTTCAGGAGCTTCTTCAATGAACTCATTGCTCTCCCTCTGAATCTCGGAAGTTGGGGTTTTATCAATGGATTGAGATGAATTATTATACTCATATGAATGATCCTTAGATTTTGAGAAGGCAAGGTCTTCTTCAAATATTACATCTCTACTTAATTCGATATGATTTTGACCCGGAACATAGATTCTATATGCTTTGGCTGAATCACTGTATCCTACAAATATACCTTTCTTTCTTGATGGTTCTAGTTTGGATCTCTTCTCTTTAGGAATATGGAAGTATACAAGACATCCAAAGATTCTTAGGTGACTGATGTCAGGTTGTTTCCAGAAAATGCTTTTTCAGGAGTCTTATTTTCTAAAGATGAATGAGGACATTTGTTTTGAATATAGAAAGCAGTGTTAGATGCCTCAGCCCAAAGTGGAGTGAGAAGGTCTTGATCGTGAAGCATAGCTTTTGTGGCTTCTATAACGGTTTTATTTTCCTTTCTACAACACCATTTTGTGGGGGATTATAAGGAACTGTAAACTCCCTCTTAATTCCTACTTCTTTACTGTAGGTGCTAAAGATCTCAGAGGTGTACTCACCTCCATTATCTGATCTAAGAATTTTTATTCTTTTGTTGGTGAGATTTTCTATTAGAGATTTAAAATCTTTAAATTTCTTGAGGACTTCAATTGATTCTTTGCTTTTAAGAAAGTATATCCATGTTTTTCTAGATAAATCGTCCACAAATATAATATAATATAGACATCCTCCTATGGATGGTACAAACATGGGCCCACAAAGGTCAATGTGAATGATTTCTAGAATTTCTTTAGTTTTACTTTCACCGTTGTTAAAGGTAGTCTTAATATTCTTTCCTAGAGCGCAACCTTCATAGGCACTTTCATGTTTTAAGGGTAGGTTAGGAAGACCTACAACTATTTTGAACATAGATGATAATGTTTGAAAATTTAGGTGACCTAATCTCCTATGCCATAGTTCACATGGATCAGTGGATGCAACTGAGAGAGCTTGGAGAGAGGTTGTATCAAGCTCGTATAAGCATTCATGACGAATTCCTATAGTATAGGTCTGTTTTAGATTTGAGTTTTTAAGCCATGCCAAAACTTTTCCTTCCATAAAGGTGATTCTATAATGTTTATCTTCAAGGGCTGATATGGAGACAAAATTTTGCTTTATGCTTGGGACATATAAGACATCAGATAATTGGAGGGTTATCCCGGATTTCAATTGGATATGACAATTCCCAATGCCCATGATAGGATAAGAGGTATCATCTCCTATGGTGACTTCTTCTCTATAGGTTTCTATAAATGAGTCTAAATTCTCTTTGAATCCAGTTATATGCCTAGAAGCCCCGCTATCAATAACCCAAGAATATCGATTTGATGTTTGAGTTGATAGGGCAGAATAGAGGGCTAGATTATCCATATTTCTAAGCCTTAAAAGTTGAGATTGTTTTCCTAAAATCTGAGAAGGATCTATTCTACCTTGGCTCTATAAATAGCTTTAAGACTGAAAATAAAATTGACAGAAATAAACAAGGAGAAGATAATACCCAGTTTGTAGCAATTAATTTTCCTTCATCTTGAGCCTAATTTTCCTTCTTCTCCAACTACATATCCTTTTCAGATGTATGAGATAATGACTGATTTATTACTGCTGCGAAAATCAGATTAGGGACTGTTGTAGGTGCAAATTATCTTCTACATGTTATGTCTTCTATATATTAGATAATTTGCACCTCAACTCTCATTTATATATGAGAGAAGACATGTTAAATAACCATGAAGGGGCCGACCGGGATCGACATGAATTAATTCCTCAAAGACACTAAACACAAGTTGTCCCTTGAGGCAATATAAAGTCGTCCTTCAAGATAAATAAGAAGTCGTCCCTTTAGGACCATACCAAGTTGTTATCACCTTTATTCAGAGTTTAATAAAATAATAAATGAGGTGTATATTAAGATGAATAATAAATAAGATTATTTATTATTCATCTTAGCATACACACCATTGATCTTTCTGAAAAGGCCACAAATATCAACATTCTTTAATTAATTAATTTAGTTACAAAATACAAGGGGGCCAAAATAATAATTTAATAAATAAAGTATGTTGGCCTATTTGTAATCCTTCAGGAAACTTCCCGGAGCCTTTTATAAGGCCATGTTGGCATTGTAGGAAGGTGTCGTGGATTTTATGTTTTCTTTGTATTTGCGAATTCTAGTTAGAGTTCAACACTATTACAGTTTCAGAGGTGCAAGATCCTCCCTATTCTGTATTTGCAATTTCAGTGGGAGTAACTCCTCACCCTAGTCTGGCATTGGAGATATTGTTTCAGATATTTCACTTTGTACTTCATTGTTGGATCTATCTCTACCGTGTGGAAATATAATTACAAATATCTAGTTCTTGGCCATTCAATGTTGTTGGTGTATACTTTGTGTTATTCCTATATCTACAATAATCTTATCGACGAAGGAATTATCTACGATTGCATCCTTCATTGGAAGTAACATTGTTGTACAGAGTGTTTGGAATTGTGTGGCCCACTTTTTTGTACGAGTGGAACTTTACCGTTCGGAGCTAAAGGGTGCCAAGTGCCGTTGATTGAGGGTCGAAGGTGTCGAAGGTACTTTGCCCTCGGGAGCTTCCCTCAGGTGCTTTGCTCTCAAGTACTTCCCTTAGGTATTTTCCCTCATGTAATTCCCTCAAGCATTTGCCCTCGGGTACTTCCTTCAGGTACTTTGCCCTCAGGAACTTCCCTGGGGTACCGTGACATAAGAGAGCGCTAGTACTTCACAGTGGTATGTGAGGTGCTGTCATGTCCCCTCTTTAGTGGCATGTCATTTTTCAGTGGATTTGCCTATCATGGACTCTCGTAGGCAAATGGTTTTGGTGAGAGTCATTCTGATGATTATTTGGGGATTGGATGGTCTTATTTGCTCTTGGAGTGATGGTGTTTATCATATTTTTTATTATAATGTGTTATGTGGGGCCAAAATGTTATAATTTTGAGTTGAATTGCACTTTTTATTTTATAAAGTTACTTTTTATATAAAAGTGCATTATAAAGGGATTTTATAAGAATATTTTATGGATACTTCTAGAAGTTCTAGTGGCTTCTTAGAAAAGTGAATAAATAGAGTGCTTGGCCTCTCATTTGGACATCCCATGACTTGAGTTTACACTACTTTTCTCTTTGAGCATTTGTGGCACCATCTTGGTCTACAGATTGTCATTTGATCTTTAGGAACAGAGTTTCTTAAGGATTTGCATAACTAAGGAGGTGAAATATCCTTTGAAGGGTTGCACTTTAGAAGTGGTATTCAGCTATTTCAAGTTGAGCTTATTTGGAGTCCTCAAACTTACCTGAGGGTTTGAGTTTTGGTTGCAAGAGGAAAAAAAAACAGTCCGAAAAAGCAGATCCGAAAAAGCAAAGCGAAAAAGTAAATCCGAAAAAGCAGTCCAAAAAAGCAGATCCGAAAAAGCAAAGCGAAAAAGCAGATCCGAAAAAGTAGAGCGAAAAAAGCAATCCGAAAAAGTTTTAGCTACAAGTCTAATTCAATTTTCAGAATTTTAGGATAGGGTTTTGGAACCACATTTTTGCTCATATCTTCCTCATTACTCAGCATATCATTCTGGGTATTTTTGCATCGGATTTCTATCGTCGAGGAGATAAAGATAGGTGCATTTTGGAGTCCCAAAATACCATGATTTATTTTTTAAGGAATTTTCAAAATTCCTAGACATTTTCAAAAATCTGCCAGAAAGTACATTTTCAGATTTGGGGTGACTTTGGCTTGGGTGTTGGCATCTTCAGCACTGGTAAAAATTATCGCAGTCATCTACAATCAGGTTCCTCACTTCTCATTTGGCATTTGGCATATTTTCTGAGAAATGTATGTTTTCAGCTGAGTACAAAATATAGCTTCAGCACTTTACTATTTTACATTGTACTTGTCTTTGTTTGCCATTTGGCATTATTGGTATCAAAGGAAGGCTAGGATTTTGCAAGTGAAAGGGCATTGTAATTTTTAGTCTATCTATATTGCAAACCTAGGGTTTGATGATCATATTATTGGCTGAAATATGTATGACGTTGTTGCAAATTGTTGATATATGAATGGCATATGGTTTTGAGCAATTTCCTACATCATTGATAGTGTTTTAGATGGTATTTGGTTGCTATCTATTATTCTGGAATTTTGGGACAGCGAACTCATATATTGCAAAAATAATTTTCTATCTAGATTTTGAGTTACTTTTTTGAGGGGTTTTTAGTGGCCTATTGGTAAGGGTCATTACAGGTGCAATGGAAATTCGGGTACAATGCAGTTTGGTACATTACATTGGAGGTAGTGGACAAAAGCCCATTGTCTGTTTGATATATGTAATGTCCCCATTCCTAAATAAGATTTAATAATTAATGATTAAAATAAATTAATGGACAAATAGAATTTTGATAATAATACTAATGATAATAATAAATTAATATTAATAAATAATAGATGATAATATTAAATAGATAACCAATAATATAATGATATTAAAATAAATGATAATAATAATAATAATAAATAATGAAATGGCATAATATATATCATTAATATAATGGCACACAATTAATATAATATAATAATATATTATTAAATAATATAATATTTGAATATAATAAATTAGTAGTATAATAACATATGATTAATAATAATACATATCAATATAACTAATTATATTAAATAAGTATATAAATATAAATATAATTTGATTGAAATAAAATCATTATGGAATCACTATACGTGACAGCTATATGGGGGACATAAGATTACCGACTTTCGTTATAGGAAACAAAAGACAGCAATAATATACTATAATATCTAAAAGGGAGAATCACGGAAATGAATTATATGTGGCCTATCTTAATATTTGGATTGAAATGTCACGGCTGTCCAATAATATTATTAACGTGAATGCAGATCATTGACAAATCATAAAGGAGGAAACAATGGATATTCAACACCGAGTGATAGAAGACAATTATACTAAAACGCTGGCAATTAGATTGATGACTCAGCAAGTCAAAGGATGCGATTAGTAAGAAGGTGTCTATCCAAAAACAAAGGGGTGCGACTCTTTCATCAAACAAGATATATGAAGAAGAATAGAAAAGTAGAATCGGGGGAGTATGGAGATAGAAAATATATTAATAGGAGATCTTACCTGATTATAGTGGGGAACAAAGGCAGATCACTATACAGCAACCATAATTGCAGTAGACATATCATTGGAAATATTGATATCGACCACAGAATACAGTATTATTATCATGATCAATATCAACAGGGATTTTCCTTCTATACACATCCAGTTTAGATCACGGGGCAGTTACCTTCCATACACAAAATTGATGACATATGATTCAATATTGCTATAAGAAACAGTACCAATACTGTACACTATTCAAGCTCAGATCAGGCACAAAAGCATAATCACTATAAATGTTATTGGAGGCAATTACATAATTATGAAGATAGAACAAGAACATCAAGATATATAATAACTACTAGTACTAGTAGTTAGACTTCAGCATATCCCTTAATACAATACCAGATACAATTCTTAGAAAACTTTCATCTTGCAATTTATATTGCATATCAGAAGTGTACATCAGATATATATATCAAGATGATTCTTGCATAAGTCAAATTCATACATCAAATAAAGCAGTGACCTCCGTCCATTGGGATAATAACAATATTAATTCCACCTTGACAAATTACACCATTCGTATATTCATAAGTCACGATTTATAATTAAGATTTTAATATAAGGCATTCCTTATAATTTAGGGTTATTTGACAATTGTTAATATTTTTGAACTTAACCGACAAGGGAACATTACAATATATCACTTCGAGTGTCTCTTTGTGCTTCAAATTCATATTTTTGGTTATCCAATCTGACTGTAAGTTCTATGGCTACGTTTGGATTTTGTTGTTGTTGCTCTACTGAAGATTTAAAGGCAATAATCATATCTCATTTCAGAATCTCTATTTAGTTTTGAAGTTTTATAATTAACTGTACAATGTGCTGGATAAATAAAAAACAATTGCATGCAAATTATTATTTTAAATTTCTGTGGTAAAATCTGGAAATAATATCCTAGGGGGATACTATATTCCCCAAATGAATATACAACACAAACTTATAACTCTTAATCCAATAGCCATAAGAAGAATTTTCAGTGTGTGCGGCAAGAGATTTAACACAGCAAATATGCAGTAGCAGATCAAATTATCCAAATCAAACTTTAGGTGACGAGGACAAGGTCTAACAACACCTTGATTTAATCAGAAAGTTTCAATAGATACCCAGCTGCAAATGACTTCAAAGGTTAAACGGGACATTGAATTTCACAACAAAAAATAAAACTATTAAGGAGATATAAAATTCCGAAGAAAAAAGACCCCTTTTATGGACAAACTTACAATACAATCCTATTTTAAGGCAGTAGAAAAAGAGTGGGCTACATGCATATATCCTAGGCAAAAAAAGAAGAAGAAACCCTGATTAAACAAGTGTAGAATCCTCAGAATAATTCTTGTTAGAACAGTCTTAAAACTCATTACTTGGCAGACCTAATTTTGACTTGGATTCAGCAACTTTCTTTTATGCAAGGTACCACCTCATTTTTCCCCTTTTCTTTTATGAGGGGAGCAAAAGGTTGCAAAACGCTATGCTGTAAGGACCCATAATATGATTACAAGGCAAGGGCTTTTGGCCATATGTGCAGTTAAAATCAAAGGATTGGCTTTTTAATTCAATTTTCACTTTTTTATTTATAATGTATTTCTTTCACAGAAAAGCTGACAGCAAAAGAAAGGTAGAGAATTTTCTACAATAGAATCAAAAAATTATAAAACATAATTGCTTAAAACTGGTCTAAATTAAATGGAAGCAATTAATAACAGTGTGATAACCTCTGACTGTAGTTTACTTAAAGTTCATAAAATGCTAAAATGCTTGATTAGTAAACTCATAATGAAGCTAGAAGCATGGGGTCTTGTAGGCATAAAAATTAAAAAGCTCAATTAAAGAAAGAAGTACAAGATATACACTACCTGTATTTTTCTATTCTCTATTTTTTCAATCAACGTAATCCAGGTGCTATCTTCAATAGGAATATGATCTGGCAATCCAGTCCGATTGAAGTGCTCCCATTCAATTTTCAAGAAACTGTAAACATGCAATAGAATAAAGTTGAATGATATATTCAAAAGATTTATTTTTAAAATTTCCTAACATTATGAGCGAATCTTATATTAATGTTTATTCTTGTAGGGTGCATAATATCTTTAAGAATTTGGCAGTTGGCACAAATAACATCTCTTTGAATATACTCTTAAGATACTAAACTTCATGAATGTGGTTTTTTATTTCTTTCAAAGTTTGTTATGATGGGGCCTAAACTCTTTCTTTCAGCTTGTTTGTTTTACTGTCTGACAAATATGGTATAGTTTATTTTTGAGTTTATGTGATGTCAAAAGTGCATAATAGGAGACTTAATGGTTGCAATCCTTGTACAAATATTGCATACATCATTTGATTGACTTAAGTTTTACATTTGCTGTGATAAGGGTTCAGGTCTACCAAGGTCTGGAGCAGTGATGCATGGTTCCCATTAACTACAGTTACATTGAAAATTATTTCTCCATTAGCTTAAAACTACCATGGATCCCAGAAGTATACTCATTTAGGCAATTGAATCTAAACTTACCAAAAATAAGTATACTAACAGGGCCTTATTCATCTATGCACAATTCTCTTTTAAGCTATGTTACCCCAAGTTTCTGAGAGTGGGAACACATTTCCAAGTGCCCAATTGTTAAAGCCATTTTTGGGGACGGCTAGGACGACAAAGGGTACAACTATATAAAATCTAGGGGATATTTAAAATATATAGGGGAATTTAAAATATTCATATGAAAATATGGATAAAAGCATGCATATATGCATAATTTTACCTTAACATATAACATTTGTGTTAAATTGAGAGTTTATGTGATAGTCAAAGTAAAACTCCCATAACAATGCAAGAAATCAACAAAACTCAATGAGTTACTCTTTGATTCTGGTAGCTTAAAGCAACAATTTCCCAAAGCTCCCATTGTTTTTGATAATAAAAGCAACAAAACAAGAGTGTTGTCCCTTACAAAAACATAGCCCAAAGGTGTAGAAACAACAAACGAGGGGACGAGTCCATATGTTTCAAATTGCAATGGATGACCCAAATCAAAATGGAATCAAGGGTCCAGATTTTGCCAACTTAGCCCTCATTAGGGTTTGTCCAAACAAAGATTCCTTGTCATAAAGTAATGGGTCCACATGGACCAATGGGAAGATGAGTCACCCACTATTAGGAGAGTGGGTCAAATCGACCCATAATGAGGAAAGATTCCCACTAAGCCATTAATGCTCTTTTGCCCAGAATAGATTATGCTTGATTCCGTTCTTTGAAAATAGAGAATCGGGACATAACTATTTCTAGCTCATCGACGTAGACACTTGACGCAATTTTGTGCTTGAACTCCATAATAGCTTATCCTTTTCACACCTGCCAAAGTTCTCCCACAAACGTGCCGACTCCCGAATCCTGTACCTAATGTTTGAGAATATGAAAATATTCTCCAAGTCCTCTTCAAATAAGGAAATCATGTAAAAACTTCTTCCAATCTATTCTTCAAGCCATCTGGTGTCATTTCTTCTGTAATGTCCCCTTTTCCAAAGCGGAATTTAATGATAATAAGAATTGAATATAAGATTAAATAATTAAATAATGACAAATAAATAAATAAAATTATAATTAAATCATAATAATAAATTACAGTATATAATTAATTAAATTATTATTATATTAATAGAAGAAAATATTATTAATAATAGTATATTATTAATCAATAAATATAATAATTATAAAATAAATAAATAATATTATAATTCCCAAAAAAATAATAATAGATATAAATTGATAAATAATAATAAATAACAATATTAAACAATAATAATAAATCTATTATAAAATTATTATTATTATAAAATATGATATATTATGATAATATAAATAATTACCATTAATAATATATAATAATATTTCTAAGTATCAAATATTAAATAGATCAATGTAATCTATTAAATAGTATTATATAAATATTGAATATCAAAAATTATATTATATTATAAAGGGTCGCGACCTTTCACGCACAGGTCTATGCAGAGGCAGCGAGCTTTATAATACGGAGGCTATTAATGGATATAGCAGACATAGAAAAAAGGGATATTTGAAACAGTGAAAGAATTAGAAACAGAGGAAAGGAACGGATGGAATCATTATTTGGGAGATATATGATGGACAATGTTTAATATTGCAACGAACCCCCTGAGATTAAGTAGCATCCATTCGTGGAACATCAACAGCAAAAAGGATGAGAAACACGGTCAGCAATTAAGGAAAAAAAATATATTTATATGTATATAGACGGGGAGAAAACATTACGTAGGAACAAACATTAAATTAGTCTGTGCATAGCATTTTATAATATACCCGCACTGTATTCGGCAATTGAGAGTCTGTTAGATCTGAGATCATGTGACTTATTCACAACAAAGCGACATTGTTATCGTTGCTCACTGATTGTACCAGTGATGGAAGTCTGCGTTAATAACAAAAGATTGAAAATGGTCATTTTCTGAGAAGACACGGGCTGGAGATCTGTGGGAGCCAAATCGATCAGTGATCAGAGATCTATAGAAGACAACATATCAGAACCCGGCATATTTAGAAGGGAGGGTGAGCATAGTGTCATTTAAATTGACATCATATCTATCCAATTAGAAGTGAGAAACTCTAATCCAGTCAGCATTGAAAGAATTCCACATTAGTAGGGGATTTATAACAGTCAGCAAATATAATGTAAGAGGAAAGGACTTGTGCCAGCTTGAGTACCTACATTGGTAAATAAGAAGAATATTAACACCCGCCTCTACATCTGATAACAAGAAGAACAATATACAGATCAAGTGGAGGAGAGCAAAGATCATCAACAATAACCCTTACATATAATCTATTTGGGTCTGCTCATATCAGGAAATTGCCTTCTTAGGCATTAATCGAAGGTAGCACGTAAATTTATATCAAAGACAATATCTTTGATTGCAAGGAGAGATAGTCTATAACAGACAAAAAATCAAATTATCTAAAGAAATATATATATCAATTACATAAGCATATCCTATATTAAACACGGCATTAAGCAATAACATTCATACCGTATTGTATCAGACATTGCTAACCGTCCAATATCCAAATTAGCATGTATTCGTACATACAAATCAGAAATAGCAATTAAGCATCCTCATTTGTATAATTGCAAACAATTGGCAAAGTAAAAAGGAGGAATTAGGTAATTGACTTGACTTTCCAACTAAATTGACGAAGGAGTCATTACAGGATTGGACTAGGGACATTACATCTTCATCAGTCAATCTTTTTGTGAACAATGCTTCAACTGCGTTGAGGATTCCTTCATTGATGTTCTCGATCATCTTCCTCAAATGAGCTGACTCCTTATTTGATTTCTCAAATAGTTCCTTCCTTGTGATCACTATGCCATACCATCGTGAGAAAGTATAAGCCTCATTATCTCTTATTACTCCACCAACCATCAATGTCTGCCTAGGAATCTCCATCAAAGCCTCCAAGTGTGGGATGGTCTCATTCTAGTAGATATGTGTATCTTCTCATGCTTCATCTGCGCACTGTATCTTGCTAAGGATAGCTAAAGTACTTCCATACATCCAAATCAAATCTTCAACAAACCTATATGCAACATCATAAACATTCTTCACCCATTTTTCAATGCCTTGACCAACTTTCCTCATTCTTTCAATGCTATTTACTAATTATTTTGGAAGACCTATAGGGGGAACAAATGCTTGATCTTCTTGCCTAACATGATTTGTTAGATGCTGCAGATACCCACATAGAGCCGTGCTCTAATTTTTCAATCTTTTGTATTTCTCCTCCATCTTCTTCATCTGTTCTTTCAGTGCCTAGATGGAATCATCAAATTCCTCCATCACTTGTGCCTTGGTTGCATGCCCTAAGCCAATTGTTGTCACATCGTATTCTTCTGAAGTAATCTTATACTTGGCTTTGTCAACCTTTGGCACTGCTACATGTAAAGTTCTAGATCCCGATTCATCCTTGGCAACCTTAGATAATTTCTTTGCCTCGCATTTCTCTCCTAGTTTGTTGATTTGGCTCATAAATTCCTGCAATTCAACTGTAGGATCAATCTCTTCCTCAGGATCCTTCTGCATACTTTCCTACAACCATTTTGGAGCAGTTGAATGCTAATTATTTGCTTGTATCTACTCCTACTCTAGCATTGTCTCGTCGTGACATTCCTCCTCTTGGATGGGAACCTTTGGCTCTACTAACTGATCAATTAACATTGTCTCGAGAGATGCCTGAAACTACAGATTTGTTTTGGCAGGAGGTCCTTGCTCTTCATTCCTCTACTGGCTAACTTCTAGAAATCATTGAAAATTTTCCTATCATGTGTTGGTAGAGATATTTGGTCTTGCAACCATCTTCTTTTGTTGGTTCCAATCCTCTCCTGTAAAAATATCAAATTCTTGTACATTTGAGGAACTAGTGGGTGATGATGGTGTTATCTTTGGCCTTTGTCTTTTCTGTGGAGGCCTTTCACTTGGCTCATCAAGCCTTTTCTATGGCTGCCTATCCTGGATGATGCTTTTGTTGATGTTTATAGTTTTGATCAAATATAATGATCACAATATTGTGAGAAAATTAATAAGCAATATATTAATATACATATAATGATGGACATTATTATTATATTAATATACAAACTTATAATATTGAATTAAATAAACATCATTGAATTAATAACATTGTTATTCAGATAAAACAATATGAGATAATATTATCCTACATTATATACATATTGATATCTATAATAATAATGATATTATTATATATATCAATATGCAATGTATATATTATAGTTGATAAAATAAATAATATTAATCTCATATATATTATACCAATTGATATTGGTTTAAACAAAATAAAAGAAATCTATTTAATACCGATTTGTATCGGCTATTCATATCGATGCAGATTATTACCAATAAGTATTGGTCTTACACATCACCGATGTGTATCAGTCTATGACTGTGTTTACTCACCGATCAGTCTTCATAGACTGCGACTAATAATCTGGTGATCTGTGATTGATGTGTACCATTGAGCAGTTCATTACGGTATCGGGTGACTTGGCAAAGGTACCGATTACTATCGGTTTAGGTTAATAGTGATACCAATGGATATCGGTTGGCATATGGAATGGTAATACCGATGGATATCGGTTGGTTTATGAACGCCATGTATTATCGATTAATATGAAACAGTACAGATTAAATGGTGGAAAGACATGTTGATGAACAGACATGTCTCCACGTGTGGAGACATGTCTCTTCATCAACATGCCTTCACTTATATATATAGATATTTCTTGATTGGATGAAAGATATATTGAAACAATACAGTCTTTCTTGTATGAGGTGCAGAGTTATAATATAATACTGTTAGATATATCTGTTAATATATCTCTAATATATATGTACATCTATTGTGATTATATGTATCACACATACTAAGTTGAGATAAGAAAAATTAAAAGCCATACGTTCTTGATCCAAAACTTAACAGCTTTCCCCTTTCCATGCTCTTCCTTTTATGATGGATCTTCTTCTTCTGCTCCAACTTCTGATGATTGCCCAACTTTACTATCATGTGGCCTTGGATCTCCCATCAAGTCATAAGTCAAGGGAACATCCTTTGTCTTCAATTTGCTGACCTGATGTTCAATCTGCCAACTTGTGAATTTCATGACTAGCTTGGGTAGCATGTCAACATCTATTCCCTCAGGCCCAATCCAATTGATTGGCTGGATGGTCTCATTTCTCTCCTCGAACTCAGGCTGAACCACATTCAAATCTTCCTCAACCTGATTTGGCATTGCAGGAATCCTACATGTTTTCATCATTCAAAGTGGCAACCTGGAATATATCCTCTTCTTGACTTCATATTCATCTTTGGCATTGGCCCAATAGTCCTCAAGATGCATCTTTTGCCTATACTTTCTCCCAGCCACCACTCTTACTTTCTTATAAGGATCAAAATCCATCCTTTCCGTATAAAGTGTGAGATGATAGAATTGCAATTCCTTTTCTAACTTTTTTTAATTTCTTAATTTCAGTATAACTAGAGTTAACTTTGTTTTGTCTACGAATGTTTCTAGGTAAAATCACGATCAATTTGCAAGCGTTTTATTCAAGGGTTTTGCATGCGTCATTTATGAGAGAGTTTACAGCTCGACAAAACTATGAGATGTATTTTTAATAAGATTAATTTCTTATAAATACAGGTCATAAGACACAAAAGAATTGTTGTTGAATATCAAGAGGAGGAGAGTGGAATCTTCTGAGAGGAGTTACAGTCACGAGAGGTGAAGGACAGAGAAAGATTCAACAACCAAGCAGAGCAAAGGGTAATAGGTATGATATGATTAGACAAAAAGTGTCATCATAAGATCATTGCTTTAGATTGTGAAGCATATTCAAATCCCTTAATCGGGGTCAACCCTAACAGGTTCTTTGTATAAATCTCTTTACCAGGTAACATCTTTATTGGTGTTGAAAGTCCTTTTACAAGGCGACTCCTAATAGGGTCAAGAACCTAACAGGTCTTCTACCAAATCCTTTAACCGCATAGCACTCTTACCAGTGCTTTGTAAGTCTCTAACAGGGCATCTTTATTACTGCAGTAGTAAAGTTGTGGAAAATGTCCCACTATGGTTTTCTCCTTTTAACCGAGGGTTTCCACATATATATGTTGTGTCAACCTGTGCATTTCAATTTTTGTTATAAATGTTGTTATATTCTTTTAAATTTGCAAGAATATATATAGAAGGATAAAGAGAAGTAGAAATTGTATTTACTAATTCACCCCCCCCCCCCCCCTCTCAGTAACTGGTTAAGATTAACAATTGGTATCAGAGCCTTTGGTTCTCAAAATTATAAAGCTTAACCGCTTGAGTAAAGATCATGGAGGGTTACAAGTATCAAAAGCAGCTCAAGGAAGCCAATGACATAATTGCCCCTCTTCAGAATAGACTGAGGAGGTCTCTTGCAAAGAGAAAAGAGCCGACTCTACAACTGAGTGAAAGCAATGAAATAATTGAGGAACTCTCTTGGCAAAGTGGATCTGATGAAGTAGAAGAGGTAGTCTCTGATCTTATGGAGAAAAATGAGAGTCTAACCAATTAGATCTCCAATCTGAAAAGGGAGCAGGAAAGTAATGCTCTGAGAATGACTGAAATCATTGAAGACAAAAGAAAAGTTGATGATGAAAGAAACAGTGTCGTAAAATCACTAGTGACCTCTGAAAGAGCAAGAAATCTGGCAGAAGATGCAGTAAGAGAAAATAATGTTCTTGTATTACAACTTCAAGAAGACATGCAGATCATAACTCAAGAGAATGTAATTATGCATAAGAACTTGCATGATAAAGATGATGCATGCAAAAGGCTAGCTATTGAATTGTATCAACTAAAGGAACACATGAAAACTCTTGAAGAGAGAAATGAGACACTTAGAAGGTACAATGAAAGCTCAGAAAAGCTTGATGAGCAATTGAGGGCTCAAAGAAAGCACAAAGATCCCACAAGACATGGATACATCGGTCAAAGCAGTAAAGAAACCAGTGAGTCCTCTAAAGTCAAACAGGGCAAGAAGGAAAAGGAGAAACCAACAGAAGAAAAAGGTAAAAAGACCTTCAAAACCTCTTGCAATCATTGCGGTAAACCAGGTCATAAAACAAATGACTATAGAAATGCACCGGTGAAACCATTCAATTCTAACAGTTACTGCAGCAACTGTTACAAGTATGGTCACAGCACCTTTGAATGTAGGTCTCGCTCCAACAGTGTGTCCAGTGGAAGGAGGGAAAGTTTCAAAGGTTACTGTTATATATGCAACAAATTTGGACACAAGGCTGAAGAATGCAAGTCCAAAACCATGGCATTCAAATCCCCACCGAGATCGGTATTCCATAATAGGAATATAAACCGGAGCATAACCAACTGTGCTAGTTGTGGACCATCAGACCATAGCAACTCTCGATGTCACTCACCCAAGAATAGGGAAAGAAGAGTCAATCCATAGAGGGCAACCAAAATGGCTTGTTACAACTGTAATAAGGTTGGACATCTGGCCAAAGAATGTAGGAACCAGCCATTGAACAAGAAAAAAGGACCAGTTAAACCGGTCAAGAACCAAAAGGATAACAAGGTAAAAGAAAATGAAAAGAAAATCAAGAAGATTTCGTTCAAAAAGGAAACAAAGAGCTCCACTACGACAAAACAAAGGTAAGCTCATCATCTGTTGATGGTGATATCTCTTCAACAAACATAACCTAAGGGCTTAAATGGAACAGGTAGTCTGTCTACTGTTCTTGGTGGAACTGGTGAGTTGTGATCTCACACAGTCAAGAAGTGCAACCGGGAAGAAATTACCGATATATCAAGTATACCGAACAGGAAAGTGTTGTCATTGCAACCGAGGATTGATTAACAGGTAAATGTATAAGAACCGGTTGTTGTAGGAAAGATTGGGTAAGGCTAATTAATGTTGTAGCCGTTAACAATTGTTACTGTTTGTTAATTATTGTTATGACCTAAGTCTATTTAAGGGAAGGACTATTACTCATTTCACTTTACATTGCGAACTATGATTTTTTATTTCTTAAGCTTGAGTAATCTTGTCTTGCTTTGATTTATGTTCTTTGCTAAGTGAACTCTGTAAATCCTATCAAGAACTTTGTGTAAACCGGTCGGATACGATGACATCATCATCTTCTATGGTTAACCTAATTGGAGGTAACCAATTTGATAGACCAGTTTAGGATATTATGATGGTACAGAACTGAGAGAATAATATGGCAGGTGCTCTATTGTCGGTGCCTGAAGGAGTTTTGTTGACTGAAGACATAACGGCATTCATCTATTCCAAGAAAGAAGAACTAGGTGAAACGTTGATCCAAAGTGAATATCTGTCACTTTGCGAGGACGGAAAGCTTCAAGCCAAATATGTGAAGATTGAAACTTCAAGTTTGATTAATGGAGTAAGATATCCAACCGTGTTTCAACTGGATTGGATAAGACTGGTTCTGAGTAGGGTTCACGAACAAGGAATGTGGCTTGCGAAAGGCACAGTCACACCGATAACCAAAGAAGATTTGCGAAAGGTTACTGGGTATAATGATAAACAGGAAGCTCTTACCCTAAGAACGATAGCCAATGTTGAAGTCAAAAGGTTGACAAAGTCAAGGTCTGACAGTTGGTTGATGACTGTAAACGACATCGAAGACAAGGGCGTTCAGTTTGCATCAGCGGTTATCGGCTACAAAATCTATCAATCAAGAAACCTAAACAGTATACTGGGAGGGGCTATACACGCCGCGCACAGGATCATGCATGATAATGGACAATACGATATATGCGCTATGTTAAGAGGGAAAATCTTCGAAAACCTAAAGAAGCTCGATCTAGTAAAGAAGAAATTTCTCAAATATGGAACTTTGCTGACATGTTTGTTTTTCTACTATCAGAATTTCTTTCCAGGGATAGGAAAAGTTACATGGCAAGTAGATAAACCGATTATGATACAAATAGGAGAAATGGCAAATAACCTAGGAAATCAGTTCAACAAGATTATGACTGATTATTTTGAAGCCTTCCAACTTAGAATGCACTCCAGGGAAAGAATCCCTCGGCCATTGTTGAACAATACAAGGATGAGGTGTGCTTTCTGGTAAGCACCGATCACTGTATGAACCAGGCTGCGGAGCCAAGAATAGAGTATGCACCGGAGCTTGGGTATGAGATCTCCACCAAGGTAGCAAAGGCATATGATGATGCACTGCAAGATAGTGACCTAGATCTCTCTGCATATTGGTTTGGCACCTATGAAGAGATTCAAGAAAATCTAAAGAAAAAGAAATCAATAAAGGAACCGAAAAAGGTGTATGTAAAAAGGACTCCTACACCTAGGAAGAAGAAAACAGTAGCAGAGGAACCCAAGGTTCAAAGAAAAAGAACACAACAGGCGTCCAGTGCATAAGGGGAAGAACTGGAACTAACAGAAACTGAAGAGAAAACTACTCTTCACAGAAAGAGAAAGACTGGGAAACCAATGAAAGAAGATGCATCGAGAGGAAGGAAACCAACGATTGATGAAGTGTTTGAAGGAATAAAGGAGAAAGGTGGATTGGGAACAGTTGGGAGGAGAGATCAACTGAGAAACAAAGAAGATAAAAGAAGAATAGAAGAAGTTGTAGTTTACTGTCTCTACAAGTTCAATAATACTCCCACAAAACTTCACAAAGTAATACCGGATGATCTACTGGAAATAATAGAAGGTAGATGGAAGTCTTCGGTAGATAAAGAAAGAGAGTTGAGGATAAAGGCTCTACTTGAAGTTCAAAATCATCTTACTCTGGAAGAAGCAACCCAACAAGCTGACCTACATAAACAGAGTTTCATGATAAGAAAGAGAATAAGTGAGGTGCTGATTGGAGATGTGGACAAAGTGCATGAGGAAGGAGTTTCTACATGGACGGATCTTCTTCAACAACAACAAGAAGCAGAGGCAGAATGCCAAAAGACAACAGAGCCATCGGTGATTGACACTGGAAAGGGAAAAGGCATACTGGGAATTGAGACTCCGGTCAAGGCAAAGATTTCAACAGAACCGGTCATTGTTGATATCACCGAAGATAAAGCTGGTGATCTAACTCCACCAACCCTACTTGCTTCCCCACTCAAAGGTAAAGCACGAACTTTGATTGCAAATAATATAGTTGATGAAGTTATGGATTTTGGTGAAGTGTCAAACGCAGCTTTAAAATGGTTCACTGTTTTAGTAGAAGAGGATAAGCAGAAAATAGAGATTGCTCTATGGGAAACCTTTTTAGATTTCAATAGAAGTCCTAGAGACTATAGGACTCAATTTCCTCCTAAATGGAATCAAAGAATAATGGCTAAATGGAGAACCGGTTTAGAAGCAAACAATAAGATTGTAAGGGAGACATTGACACAAGTAAGAGCAGGTCTCAGTGATGAGACAACTGAACTTCTGATGGAAGTAGTGTCACTAAATTTGGACAAAAAGAACAGGGTTGCAAAGATTATTAACGAACTGGAAAAAGATTTATATCAAGATACACTAGAATTCTGGCAGAAATATGACTTCAGTACTCTAAAAACAACAAGTCCACAAGAAATCTCTCAAGATGAACTTGAAAGAATATTGGTACCACCGGTACAGTTCACATCTTGTGAACAATCTTCAACCGGTGAGAAAGAAGTTCCACCTAAACCGTTCACATCCAGTGAACAAGTAAATCTGGGCGAACAAGTTCAACCAGAAGATCTAGTATAGGGAGAGTCATCAGAAAAGATGACTACTGAAAAAGGAACAGGTAAAGAGGAAACTGCTTTGAATGAACAACAGGTTGCTGAGGAGAAACAAACAAAGCAACCACCGGAAGAGGAAGTCCATTCGGAGGAAGAAGTACAACCAGGAGGGGAAGTACATCAAGAATAGGAGATACGTCAAAATGAGATACCTCAACAACAAGAGTTACCTGTTTATACAAAACAGGAGAAGCCTGCAGAGGAACAACCTACACAGGAGAATAAACAGGAGGAACCACTAGATGTTCCTAGTACATCTTCATTGAAGAGAAAACTAATTTTTGCAACAGATTCTGAAGCAAAGAAAAGTAAAGTTAGTGATATAGTGGTTGACATAAGCAAGATGTCAACGAGAAACCTAAAAGAGCTCACTAAGAGAAAACAAGATATGGTTCTCTCTAGTGTAAGAAACAGCTTGTACAATTTTGTACCAAATACAGATATAGATGAGGATGAACCTGTTATAGATCAATTGGAGATTCTTGCACAAGCAATTGGGGAAGATGTCACCGACCCGAAGACAATTGCAATTAATCACTACGAGAAAAAGCGAGTTGAAATTCTTCACAAACAGGTTGAAGAATTGAAGATTGTCGTATCTACAAGTACCGGGGAGCTAATGTAGAAGATACAGGATGCAGGAAGATTGATAACAAGGACTTCAAACATTGAAGACTTTGTCCAAGATATAACTGAGAGAACAACCAAGACTACAGAAGAGATAAAGGTTCTGTCATCCAAGTTTGACGCGAAGAACTCTTCTGCAACTGCATACAGCCGAGAGTTGACAAGTCTAGCTCTCATCTTAAGAAAGGCATATGAAGAGAAGACAAAAAGAATTCAAGATCTTATTGGATTCCAGTTGCTCCTTGCCCCAACTTTTGATCTATTGCAGACAACAACAACTGATGCAGATAGATTGATCAAGGAACCTGATTACAAAACAGTGGAAGACATGGAAAACATAATTGTCTCACTGCAAGCAACAAAGAGGAACTTGGATCATGTAACAGGTATATGGAAGCCATTCCTTGATTCTGCAAAGAAAATGTATAAGCATATCTTCAATAAGTTACAATTATGAAATGAAAACATTTAAAATGTAACAACCCTTTGACCTCTGGAGGCACGGAAGAACGTCAAATATAAGGAAGATCAGCTCAGATGAAAGAGTTAAAAAAAGGGGAGATAACAGACAGTGTGTGTTACAAGTAGACAACGAGATCTACAGAAGAAGTCTACAGGTGATGTATTGATATGTTTTGCCACCAATGCCAAAGGGGAAGATTGTTGACATAATTTAGTTGTCATTGGTGAAGTCATAGCAAACATCAATTCCACCGGAACACCGGTACATCACACTAGTACTCATAATTATGTACCGGTAGACTAGACAAGGAAGCGGTGTACTTTAACCGGTCACGCTTATACCAGTCTATGTTATTCCAACCCGTCATAGGAAACACACAGGGAACAAATGATTAACTGAGTACAAGGTCTTTACTGGTTAAGTGCATGATAATCCGAACCGGATTATAAGGAGCTAGCTTTTTCAGTATAACTAGACTTAGCTTTGTTTTATCTACGAGTGTTTCAAGGTAAACTCAGAATCAATTTGCAAGCTTTTTATTCAAGGGTTTTGCATGCGTGATTTATGAGAGAGTTCACAACTTGGCGGAACTATGAGATATATTTTTAATAATATTAATTTCTTATAAATACAAGTCATAAGACACAAAAGAATTGTTGTTCAATATCAAGAGCAGGAGAGCGAAATCTTTTGAGAGGAGTTACAGTCACGAGAGGTGAAGGACAGATAAAGATTCAGCAGCCAAGCAGAGCAAAGGGTAACAGGTATGATTTGATTAGACAGAAAGTGTCATCATAAGATCATTGCATTAGATTGTGAAGCATATTAAAATCCCTTAATCGGGGTGAACCCTAACAAGTTCTTTGTATAAATCCCTTTACCGGGTAACATCTTTATTGGTGTTGAAAGTCCTCTTACAAGGCGACAACTAACAGGGTCAAAATCCTAACAGGTCTTCTACCAAATCCCTTAACCAGATAGCACTCTTACTAGTGTTTTGTAAGCCTCTAACATGCCATCTTTATTACTACAGTAGTAAACTTGTGGGTTCTGTCCCACCGTGGTTTTCTCCTTCTAACCGAGGGTTTCCATGTATATATGTTGCGTTGACCTGTGCATTTCAATTTCTGTTTATGAATGTTGTTATCTTCTTTTAAATTTGCAAGAATATATATAGAAGGATAAATTGAAGTAGAAATTGTATTTACTGATTCACCCCCCCCCCCCCCCTCTCAGTAACCGGTTAAGATTAACAGAAACACCAATATATGTGTGGAAAACCCTTTCTATACAATTGCAAGCTCAAATCCTATACATGGAAATTTACATATTGCTCTTCTTTGGAGGAAATCCAACAGCATAACCTTGTGATGAATAATTCTCCTTGTTAACTCAACCAAGCATCCATATTTATAAAGCAACAAGATAGATAAAGAAAGAGAGTATGCAATGTGCCTATCTTACCCTACAAATGCAACTGAAAATTGCTAATTGTAAATAGCACATGCAAGCCACCCATTTAACATGTAAGGCATATGCATGCATGAAAACTCAAACTTCGCATGAAAAGCATCTACATGCACAACTCCACCTATTTTAGCAATTTTCAAAAAAAATACTCCTCTAATAGTTTTTTACGTAAGTTAACTACAATATTGTCTTTTGTCAACTCATCCAAGGTGGGACACCTATCTCCTAAAAGATAGGAAAAATGTCACCCTTGCTACTTCACATGTAAGATCACAACTCAAAGAGCCAACCCCACAAATGACATCATTGGATGCACATGAAATTGATTACATAGGTAAATCATCAACACAATTTCAAAGTTCATAACTAAATATCAATGCTAAGAAATCAAAGGTTACAACATCTTACTCCTAGTATAACTTCTGTTTTTCGGTTTATTAATGCCTTAATTGTCTCCATCGATGACCAAATTCCAATAAGTTTTGCTATCACAAAGTTTTCTTTCAACTTTTCTCGCTTGTTCAAAAACTCATGCAAGATGCAGAGAAGGAATGTCTTTATCAGCATCTATATTAACATTGCCATCAACAAATCTTCTACCCTTAGCTTCAGATTTGAACTGCTTTCCAAATTTCTGAACCTGTCCCCTTCATTGGCACTCCTATCCTTGGCACAAGAATCCTTCTCACTTGCTCTTGAAGAGGGAGATCCTAGCCTCTCTCTACTTCTTGTCATTATCCTTCTTCCGCTCCTTTTTTCTTAATTCCCTTTGTCACAAAATGCAACTTTTCACAATATTTACTCATTTCACCCTATTTCACTATTACAGCATTGTTACATTGTTTAATACATGTATAGTGACGATCATTGTAACTAAGCTATATACAGTTATCTCTCATAATTAAACCTAACCCTAAATGATATCATATTTAGGGTTTAAAACAAAAAATTAAAATATTGTAAACCAATGGAATTTTATTATTCTCCAGAATCCATTAATGCAGGTTCTGACATTTATTTTTGTAGTTATGTGCAGTTATGCACATGAGCAAGGGAAGGTTTGGGCACGAGTCACTAATATCACATAGTTATAGTAGCATGCTTAGTGCTTGAATAAAAAATTCGATTTCTAACTCTAATTTACATAAATCACTGATAGTAAAGTGACCAGATTTGAAAGATATTCAGACAGCTGATGAATCAACTAATATGTGCATGAAGATGAATTCAGAGTAGAGTATACTTGTATTATAGTTGATCAAAATTTGCTTTTGTAATGTTTAATGTTATTTTCAATCATTTATTGCCATGATAGATATATTTTAATTGTTATTTTTCTCCTGATGCCAGCGGTCATAAATTTTGTTGATGCAATTAATTAAATTTACCAGGTCTAATGCAATTATATCTCTTCTAGGGAAGCATTGTTTGGTATTATAGAAATTATTGCAAAAAGTTTAGCCTCTGCAAAGGCTTTGAGGAATCAACCTAATGTTAGGCACCGTTCAGTATTTTATTATATAACTAAAGCACGGTTTCCTGATATGAAACCCAACAGGCAAGGAAAACTAGTGGGTTCCAGATATTGTATTGTAAATGATATGTTTCATGAATAATAACACTCAGAAGCATTGCATGGTTAATTGTTATGGGATTCAATGATTTCCAAGCAGTTACATGATACATCTATTACTGAGATCAAGGGACTGTGTAAACGTCACGAGAGCAGAATATTCATTTCCTGTGCAGCTATCATAATGCTTCCTTTTAAAGGAATTTACAAATCCGCCACAATACAGGACCAACATTTATTAATGTTAGAAAGAGAGATAAAATAGGCACAGTCCAGAATCTTTAAAATAAGGGTTTAATACATTCAAAACTTAATCTAATCATGTAAGTGCTTTATCATGGAAAGAGCCCCATACACATCCACAGCAATTAGTAGGCTTGATCTGAAATCATACATCTTAAAAGTGTTCTTATTAATAAATATGTAGAGGCCTGTTCAATTCTTCACTCCATCCAAATAACAAGAGCAACATTCTTACAAGCCCACTACTAGTTAAAGATATAAAACAGAAGGAGATTGTCATTTTTTTAATCAGAAATGAATCAATAAATTGCATATCTACTCCAATTAGCTAAAATTGCTATAATTCCAGAGAGATATCTTGACATCTCAATACAGTGTAGTTACATAAGAAAATGGGGAGAAAATTATTTAAGTTGATAAAACAGAAAGAATCACTTAAACTAAGTGTCCTAATATCCTATCTCATGACAAATGTATCAATTAAAAGCATATTTTCTTGCTCACTAGAACTCATTATGCAAACAATAATGAGGTTTCATAAGAAAGTGCTATTCAAAAATGCATAAAAAGGATTCTATGCTGAAACTATAAACTGGGATATATAAGTGGTAAAAATGTTTGCTGAAACTCTAGATGACAGATTATGCATCTTATTTCTATATACCATAAATGCTTTTAATTACACTTCTCTATTAGACATTAATATACTTCATTCTATTAAATGGCTATTGATTTAATTCGTCAAATAAAATATGGTGTTTCAAAACAAAAGTATGTAAAATGGTTGATTATCATGTCCACTTTAATTCATTTTGCAACTTCGACACACCAAATAATTTATCCTGCCATGACTTTTTTAACTAGTAAAAACACATTAAAAGACAGTATTTGATGATTTAGTTGCAATTATATCATTTCAGAGATTCTAAACATTGATCACAGGAGAAAGGTCATACTAACACACCTCTTTATATTGCAAAAGATGACTTGACTTGCATGAAGGTCCAGCGAGTCCAGATGAAGAACAAAAGGCCCAGATTTGTCTTCTTGTGGAGGGAAACAGATTATTGCCAAACTCCAATGCTGACTGCATTAATAGTATAAAATAGAGGAACTGAAATCAATTGACCTTACTGGCTTATGCATTTAAATCAAAATAAATGTGTATACTTAAAAATACATGGCTGTGAATGCGCGTCTAAAATCCAAACGGCTAAAAGATCAAGAGAAACAGATCCAGTTAGCAAGTTTGACTAGTTAACCTTTTCTGAACTTTGAAACTTAGTTAACAAATTGCATTAGATTGTCAAATATGAAATTTATACTAAGCTGCTGTCATATTGAATCAGAATTTCAACGAAGTTACACAAAAGATGCAACATGCAGCTTGATAAAGGAGCTATAAACTAAATAAAAACTAACTCCTGAAAGCCAAGCAGAGAGGTTTGCATACAAAATCCATGTGACTGAGTATATCACTTGTACATATTGCAGCAGAACTACATTACTGACATAAGAAATTTTATTTCCATTCAATATAAATTCCCTAGGCTTCTACTGAAACAAAGTACGTTTTAACATACATGAATCCATAAATCAGTACCTTGAGCTTGAACAATAATGCCTAAAGATATTCTGTGTTAGACAATAGCGATGTTATTATCATTCAACATACAAGCTACAAACTGCTATCAAGTGGTTTTTCTTCCACATTCTGCCAGCAATTTTGATTGCAGCTCCTCAGAGGTGTCAATTAAAATCAAATTTAAGAATTATTAATGAAAATTACTAGTTCGATTTGGGTTCAGAACTCTGATCTCTATGTTTTTGGGATGATAGACTGCTGCTGGTATGGTTTGTTTTTTTATCGGTGGTTTTTGTAATTTGGAGCAAGGTTTTCTCTTGTATTTTGTCTATTTCTCAATGTTTCATATTGGTTGACTTTGTGATTTGGTGATCAATGTGAGCTATATTTGTAAAATTTATTAAATATTAAAAACCTATTAACGAACATGTAGACCAATAGGAAGTTCAAAGGCATAAGAAAATTAGAATGGTAGGAAAGCACCTTAAAGAGATTTATCGGCATAACCATGGAAGAAGCCAGTCCAATATGACAACAAACAACATGGATATCAGTACAAAAAAGCATTAATAACCTCAGAGCTAAATGCTTTAGCCATTGAAATCCTCCAACCATCCGTATAATCCAATTTTCATCTTAACTGTTTGATTTTGGTAAAATAAGGTTTGCAGGTCCCCTTGCCTACAGATTCAAAGAAATCACTGTACTGTTCAGAAGGGTGCAGAAAAATATACAAATATATGTTTTTTTATCATCAAGAATAGCATTGTAATGTCCCCTTTTTAGTGTGACCATGACTATGGATGGATTAGCCTATCATGTGACCCTCATAGGCTAATGGGGATGGACAAAGGGTCTCTTTCAGTGGGCATCTACTTCAGGATTCGGTATGCTTTTGTTTGGCTTTCGTTTTGTGTCATTTGGACTTCATTTGCTATACTTTTGCCATGCTTACTATTTACAGTAAGTCTGAAGTTGTTCGAGAAGGACCCATTCTATTTTTGGAAAGTGCATTTCGTCACGTGGGGAAATAATAAGAGTGACTCCTATTTTAGACGGCATATTTAAAGGATAAGTATATTGGGAGTTATTATTATTTTAGTGGCTAAATTATTATTAAATCATTAAATGGATTATTATAAAGTTATGATTTAACTTTATAATTTCACTTAAGTTGAGGGTTGAGTCATCATTGGAAGGGGTCATTTATTCAATTAATTCATGGAAGCTTAAGCCAAGGTATCAATAAAAGTATTGGAGTAAATGAATTATTAAAAGGAAAAAAGTAATCTTTTATCCCACATTGGTAAGGAATGTGTTTGAGATCTCACAAAAAAGAATAAAAAGGGACTTAAGAGCTCATTCTCATATATGGAATTGATCATTTTTGTGCTTTGATACTTGGTGAATTTTATGAGTTTCTCCAGCAAGGGTTTCAAGGAGCCATTGCAAGTTTGGAAGCCATTATTACTCAGCTTTGAGGTGCTGAAAGATTGCACTGAGATTGCTAGTTGTGTTAGCCATTGTTCTACATCAGCCTTTCAAAGGTTTGTGCATTTACAAAGGTCTTATATGATCATTTGGGAATCAATTTGAAGACATTTATTTGCAGATTGAAGAGAGCCATTTCTTAGAGGCTGCGGTTCATATCCAGGCAATTGCATTTGATTAAGAGGTGCTACTTTGCATTAGTTTTATGTATCACTTAATGGACTTTGCAAGTAATTGAATTAGTTAGTTTGGTGAGCCTTTGGAGTTAGAAATTTAATTGCTGTTGTAAATTGCCCTCCATGCATTGTTATTAAACTTTATGCATTGGTAAATGATTTTAAATTGCAAACTATTCAATTACAAAACAAACTTTTGCATACACATTCAGAAAATCAGAACTTAAACATTGCATGCCAACCGTTTAATGAAATGTCAAAAGGTTTGAAATTAGGTTTCAGAAGTTAGAACCAGCAGGGTTCTTACAAGCATCCCATAAAGAATGGCCACCGATAATGGCATCCACAGAAGCTCTTGGACCAATGCTAGAAATACTCATGTATTAAACTAACAGAAACCTCCTTTCTTTATCACCTAGGTGCTGCCTCCCTTCTTCAAGATGAGGCATCCATACACAACGTCTAGAGAGTGTTCCACATCCATATTGCAGGTTAAACATATACAGAGAAAACCAAAAAGAATTTGAGTATCAAAAATCTCCGTTTGCCAACAGTATAGACCCTTTATAATATTCCAACCACCATAGTCACACAGCTCACAACTATAGGATTCAACGCTGCACAAACCTTTTGTAGGGAAGCACATAAGCACCTCCACAGCAATTGAACCCTTCAAATGCCAGCTCACATTCACATTGCATTTTGTCCATTTTACTACGGTTTTGATGATGACTTCAAAATTTATCTAGAGTACACTTAGGTAGATTGTAGCATTACTTTAGCTTTTCCATTGACCTTATAGGGTCACTCAGGATAGCATTGATGTCTAGGACCTCTTCATTCTGCTCTTCTCCCATATCCAAATTAATTTTCTTGAATCTCCCCATTGTTTGACTTATTTTCTCTATCCCTCGTACAGCCACCCATGTCTGAATAAATCCCTATAGTATGATGGAGAACCAGCAAGTTGGCTGAGTTAAGGAACATAGGGGATCAATTTCAAGGGCTTCACACAATCCACCAATACTAGACAATGCATTTTCACTGCCTCAAAAGAATTTGGTAGTGAATTCAATGATTTCTTGATGGCTGAATCTCCTTGACCAAAAACCTAACAGGTGTCTCTTTGTGAATCAACTCTGACTTCGGCTATGAAATCATTGTAGACATCTAAAATCATCCATCGACAATTATGTTGTCACAAATCCCTTCACATCATCACCTCTATATTGATTAAATAAATTATATTTATTTAATTAATTATCCAACTTTGTCTACCAACATTAACCAAGTAATTTTAATTATTTAAATAATTAATCTACTCTTCTCCTAATAGTAATTGGATAAATTAGAACAATTTATTAAATTAATCAATCATTCTTCTAATGCCCAACCTTAAATAAATAAATCCAATATTTATTTATGCTCATTCCTACTTCAAAAATTCAATAAACAAATTCTATTTATGCAATTCTCTTTTTTTCCCTCACCTCACTAGTACACTAAAACCAATTATTTAATCTCACTAACATCTGCACAAGTTGAATCATGAGTAATCAAGGCAAATCTTGTCCAAGCTCTTAGATTTCATGTGTTTTAAAAAGGACTTTGCATGTACATGGCCCATGCTTCCCACTTCTCCAAAAAGTCCTTTCATTTAGTCACATCATCCATTCAATCGAGAAGATCTTGGCCCTTCACATAAATCCAAAATTAAAGATCACTTTTTGGTCTTCCAAAAAGATCATTTTCATGATTTATCGTTACCATCCATCCTTTCAAAGAAGATTCCAACCATCTAATCTCCTTGGATTATGGAACTCGTTTTGTGAACCAATTGCAAGGTGTCATGTGAAGGTCTCCCATGATTCCAAACCTCTCCAATGATCTCATCCATTGATCTTTCAAATCAATCTTAACCTTGGATTCAACATCCCTAAACTCAGCAAATGAGCTATTTTTATTTAAAAAATAACACTTTCAATGAAAGTCTATGCTATCACATTGAGCACCAACATCCTATCTATCTCATCAAAAATCTTGAGCAACCACACTATTGTGTGCAACAAGAGGCTTTTGTGAAAGACTTGTTTTAGTTTTCTATCTTGGATGCATGAGTCTCTAAGGTTCAACAATCAAAGGTGGCAATTAGGCATGCAATAAAGGATTGAATCTTGTTCTTTTAAGTCTTTTCTTTGTGTTCCTTGCATGCTTGTCCACATTTTGGCATGTGTGTAGGATCCATGTCCCTATCTAACATTATTTGTAGCTTATTTGTAATGATTTGTGTTGCTAATTAGCAATTCAATGCATCTGTATTTACTTTCAACACCTACAACACATGCTTCAGTGTATTCGTCCATAGTGTGAGACACCAATATCTTAGGAGCTCAACAACTCAATGGCCTTGACATATTTTCTTGACTTTCTTGCATATTTTTAACTAGTTTTGGTGTTTTTTTGCCAAGGTTTTTCAATTCATTACTTGTTTTCTACTTTTCCTAGTAGTTGAGTGCAAATTTACCCTCTATTCCTTGGATTCTCTTTTGTTCCTTGGTCTATGCTGCAATTTGGCACACATGTTTTCTGCATCAACGACCCCATTTTCCCATGTCATATCCTTTCGGTAGATTGGCACCTTTGTTTTGACACCAAAATTGCTTATTTGTATCATTTAAGGGGTTGTAATTTCTTGCATTTGTATTTATTTGCAAATTCTAAAGTCTCCAATCTATTTGCATGCTCAGTTTATCATTTTAGTGCAGGTTCACCTTTGTTTTTGCCAATCTATTTGCGTTCTGTCAGGCCTTGCCATAGTTTGGCATACCTGCTCCTAATTCAACGTTTCCATCACCCCACAATGTCTAGGTTTCATGATTCAATGGTTTCATATCTCGGCCCTAAATTTTCTTTTTCATCATTTTAAACCTTATCTTTCCATTCTTTTGGTTTTCCATGGTTCACTAACTCAGTAACATACTATTTCATCATTGCTAACTCTCTATTTATAGGGTTTTAATGTTTTTGGGGATTTTACTAATCCTTATCATTTTGCTAGTAAGGTTCCTACTTCAATGCAGCTGTGTTTTGCTTTAATGTATGCACCTACAGCTCGGTGTTTCCATCTTCACCATTAGTCAATTACCAGTAAACATGAAACCCATAGTTTTGCATTTTTGTTTTTGTTTTAAAATTTTTGTTCTAATATTGATGTTTTTGTGATTCTGTTGGTGTATCTATTTTGCAGCAGAACCATCTCATTTGCCTTGGCTTTTGTGCTAATCCTTGTTGCAGCTTGTTGATGTGAAGTGTGTTTTGTAGCTAATTACTTGTCCACATATTTTGAGAAGCTACTATATTCATTCGTGTAGGTTTGATTGTTGAAGGCTACATCTTTTTCTGCCAGTCTAGTTGCATATTTAATTTCTAAGTGAACGAACATGTGCTTGCTTTCCTCGTCAGGACATCATGGTATGTATGCTCTCTCCTCGTAGCAAAATTATCGAGTCAAATGTATGTGCCTTATTTGGCTGTGAGTTTTACTTGAAACTCGCTCTAGATATCTTTCTTGTACTGCCAACTTTTGTTCTTCCCTTATCATTCACTTGGGTCTTGACAATGGAACAAATATGTTAGCCAAATACATATTGTAGACCAAGAATCTGGGCAAGTTGTATTTAAAGCTTGACATGGAGGATAAGAAAAGGATTTGCGCTTATGTAGTGGACTACAGATTAGTGTAGTAGAATATAGAAGAAATTAATTAAAATATATCCACGTATGCATTCATCACACTCACGTGTCATATATTATAAACTATAAACTATAAACCATCACATATTATATTTCTCATATATCTTCTATGTCATCTATCTATTTCTTATTGATATACATTCTATATATTCTCTCGTATCCTTTGTATATATCCTATTCTATCTTCTTTCTCTAGTGTATTCAAATTCTTCTTCCTTGTTATCTATTTTTTGTAATGGTAATTGTATATTCAATAATGAAAACGGAATTACATTATATAGGCAATTACATTACGATGTCTCTAATCGAAACAAACGTAAACCGTAAGTCTTAAATAGAAATTAACTAAACTTAGATGATCATTAAAGAAACATTACATTATTGAATAGCCTCCCTTTATCATTGGTTTAACTACCCCACAAAAGACAATTTACAGGTCTTTTGGTCACAAATGCATAGAAGGCTGCCCCCTTCTCTTCAAAACGCTCTTCAACATGAGTATGCTGCTGACACCATCCATAATGATGCAAAACTTTTCGAAATGAACAAATAACCAAAATCCTTCCAACTTGATGTTGGGAAACAAAACTGTACCTCCGTGTAGCCTCAGATACTGAGAACAACTTATCAAACTGAAACCAAGATTTTGAGGAGAAAATTGCCAAACCACAATTGCTTCAAAAAAATAGTTACAAATTTGTTCAAAAAATCACCAAGACATTTTGCAGGTGAGCACTATGACCCAAAAACTGATTGCGAAAAACCACAATTTTTGTGAAAAAAACTGCCAAACCCTTGATGTGATGCTAAGATCACCTATGAAAAACTACCTGATTTTTTTTGGAGAAAAATCATAAAACCAACAATAATATTTTGAGGAAAAAAATTATAAAACCTTACAATAATTTTTTGAGGAAAAATTTACAAAACCTAGAAATAATTTTTAAGGACAAAAATTGATCAAAACCAGTCAATTTTTTAAGAGGAAAATCGATCAAAAACCAGAAAAGATTTTTAAGGAGAAAATCAAAAAAAAATCCAGAATCTAAAACATCACTCATGATTTTTTGAGGAAAAAATCAGAAAACCTTCCAGCAAAAAAAGACCCCACAACTTTTGTTGGAAAACATCAGGGAAAAGACAAAAACCCACGATTTTGAAAATCTGGATGCAACCCACCATATTTTTTGTGTGGAAAATATAAAGAAACTCTCCATGTCCTTACATTCAGAATACAAAACTTCATTTTTAAAGAAAAATTGGTAAAAATAAAAAATCACAAAAGAAAACCAGTTTAGCCTTTAGAAAATCATGAATTGCGACCTCTTCAAATCATGAAAACCAGTTTAGACAACATGGGACCACAATTTTGAGGAAAAATAGGAAAAAACTTTCCCTAATCTTTATGGAAAAAATAATACAAAACACTTCCATGATTTTTTGTGAAGAAAAATCAGAAAACCTAGAAGACCATGATTTTTGGGACAAAATCATGCAAAACCCTCGCAATGAAGAAAACAGGTCGCAACTGCAACAAACAAAACAACCCATCACAAAAACCTTCACATGACAAAACACTAGACTTCATGTGGTAAAATACCCCAAAATAGACCAAACTTCATCACGCATAAAACAAGAAAATACTCCGCGCAGAAAACAGCACATGCAACTCACAAAAAGCACATGCAAGTACATGCAACCCACATAGCCTTGGGCCTCCCGTGAAGGAGTTAGACCTAGACCCACTCTAAAACCATGTGTAATGGTAATTGTATATTCAATAATGAGCAATTACATTACAATGTTTCTAAACGAAAAAAACATAAACTAAAGTCTAAAATAGAAACTAACTACACTAACTGAGATGACCATTAAAAGAAAATTACATTATTTAATATTTTCTCTATCTCCTAAAAGTGATGAATACACACACACACACATAGGTACATGTAATATCAAGCCCTGCTCTAGTCTAACATATATATTTTTTTACTTGAAGAGAGAAGATAGAATGGAAATGATATGCTGAAAATCTTACCTTATTCACTTAAAATCTAATACAAATCTGAAATTGAAGTAATACTACAAACTGTGAATACCCAAATGATTAAATCAGATTACAAGCTAAATTCAACCTACCCATTTGTTGAAAATGAATATGAATGTCTGCAGCAATTATAATTAACAAAACGCCACAGCTAGAACCGTTATGCAGCAACAATAATAAGTATAGCAATTAATACACGTGTCGAAGTCCCAAACTTCCCACAACAACCACTATATATCAAATTTGCAATATTTGTTGTTGAAGATTGAGATGATAATTCCCAATAAGCTCCAATGTGACTCCCGTAATGAAGGCACTCTCAATCCTCCATTGTATGACTCAACAATGTGGAGAATGTCGTCTGCAAGGGGTTTCGTCCTCACAAACCAGCAAGAAGAAGCACAATCTCCTTCAAGAACCAAAGCATAAGCAATAATAATATTCAACCAAGCATGAGAAATGAGCTCCACAAAATTGCTTTTATATTACTCCCAAGAAGTTTGAACCTCTTCACCAATGCATGTGGGACTAAATAAAATCACTTTTCCCCCATCCACTTTTTAAAGTTGCTTTTTCCGAAAAAGCACCCTTTTTGCCTTTCCCTATTTTTTTTGGGAATGTTTTCTGCTATTTTTCTAGAAATGCTTTCATTTAATATTTCTCCCATGCCACTTTCAAATAAAAGACCACTTAAAACTATACACTTTATTTTAAATATTCGGGCCTTTCCTTAGTCCCCTATAGAATAAATTAAAATAACGATAAAGTAAAACATTTAATTTAACTTTATAAATCAATAACTTATCGTTATTTAATTTAACTTTATAAATCAATAACTTATCACTATTTAATTTAATAACTCCAGACTATATCAAATCACAAGATAAACATCAAAACCAACTCCGTCGATATTACTAAAAATAGCAATTGACTATATTGGTGTTCATCACTAACTTACTAAAAATAGTAAGTACAAGAGAAAGTGTCCAAAAAATCTCCAAAAAAGGGTGTTACAATCATTATAGCCGTCTAAACAAACTAACAACATTGAAATACCCCTTTGATCTTGATGACACAAACCTAGAAAACCAACACCAGCTGCACTACAAGAGAACCAGAAAATGGGGACATTACAGTACATGTCCCTCTTCCTTGTTGAGTCTCTTTGGATTTGTTGTAGGTCAGTTATAAGCACCACATTTGGCTTGAGATGAGTTTATCTACTTGAAACCTGCTTGAAATGTCTTTCTTATGTTGCCAATCTTTGGCACCTTTGCAAGTTTTCACTATTGACCTCCATTAAGCCACCCTTTTGGGTTTTCAACCTAATGGGGGTGGTGCAACTCTATCCTACCAACAATAGTCATGGATTTGCACCACCGCCACTTGAATTGCCACTTTTAACTGGCAAAACCCTTGAAAACATGCAACTTTGGAATTCAGATTAGTCCCTTCATCAACTAGTCACATATTCTATCCACTACTACCAATGGTCATGCTTCTAAAGTGGCAATGCTAGTCAACTTGTGTGCAAATAGCTTAGTTTTTATTTCTTCTTGGCCTTATCATGGATATTTGCCCAATCAACCATCTTAGTGCACCTTTCCCCTAGTTAAACCATTCAAAATGTGTGAAACTTAATGTCATTGAAGTTTGTCACTTCAGACAACATTGTCATTCCTGATTGGATGTTTTAATATTTTTGTTGGTTGAGCCACCTTATTTTAGCACCAAGTTCGACTAGATTTTATCTTCTTCTTTGCATAGACATTTAGAAGCATCTCACTACTTTCTTAACATACTGGAAAACTCGAAGATGGGCTAAGCCACTTTAAAAGTGCACTTCATCTTCCAATGCCTTATCAACCTTTTGTTAACACTTGTGATGTCATTTCCTTCTTCATCATTGATTGAAACTTCTCAATTTTCCCAACTTGAACATTGTAGAAAGAATTGTTAAATACATCCTTGCTTCATCTTTGTCTCCTAAAATTTCTTTGGTTTGACAAAGTTTCTTGTTGCATGTCTCTACTTTGGTCCTACTCTGAGTTTCACCATTTATGCTCCTTTAGTTTCATGTTGGAGACTCCAGTAGTCCTAGGATTTCCTCATCTTTGGCTTGATATGGTACCACCTTGAACAATCTGTAGGAGTGTTAGTTTAAAAAAAAATGAAGACAACCTTGCAAGCTTGACAAGGAGGGAATTTAGTTGACATTGTTAATATGACGAGAGAAATTTAAGGGTACAAATCTGATTAACGCCAAAAAAATTGTAGGGGTACAAATTCTGGTACTAACATGCACATTTGACAATGGCAATAAGGGGTAACCATAATAGGCTTAGAGCTTGGTTCCAATTCCAATTTGTTGGAATCTCTATCCAATGGAAACCTAGAGGCATATCACTAAACACATTACTACGAGTTTTCAACATGGTCTAAATATCAGCAACGTAAGAGCAAAGCTTATCCAGACATGAAGTGGTATCCATGTGTCTCATCAAAAAGAACTAGTTGTCAATGCAACATATCCCTTACAAACAGTCCTCACCATACACTTTGTTGCGATTAATTGCATTGACACAACAAGAATACCTCGAAGAACCGTGCCTTTCCCTTGAGATTTGAACTTCAGTTCAATGTACTAATAATTTTGTGAAAACTATCCTAGGAAATGCAACCATTGTACTCCTAAGACAAACGCTATTTCTCCTAGCCCCACAACATAGAAATTGTCACATCCCTTATAATCCCCAAGGGATAATTTGAGTTGTTGAACTATTTTGTACATGTAACAATGAATCCATCAGCAAAAATGTCATTGAATTTAGCAAAGCCTTTAGCTTTCAATCCTCAACCACCAAGCCTTCATCAATGAAGTTTGGGTCAGTTAGCACTGTTACCCAAACACAAAAGTCCATGCAAGGCCAAGCCATAAATGACAAAACCAAAACAAGAAACAAGAAACAAGGCAGCTAAGTAGCAAGTGCTAGACCACTAGGAGGTGAAGGAGAATCACAAACATTTGGGTTTAACTTTTTTAAAAATGAAATTTGATATTTCATCAATAGTTTCATGTTACTACAATACATTATAGATTAGTTATACATTTTCATTTTGCAAATAATAAAATATTAGTGCAATGCTTGGAAAACTATGACACACAAGCTAAATAACATTGGTGGATGGCAATGTGGATCACAACTGATGACAAAGAATTTGTTGATGCCATCTTGAATGAGGGTTTGGGTGACAAAGATTGAATGCAATAGAAGCATGATGTTGGAGTTTCAAATTCACATTTTTAGTCCCACTATCTTGTAGAATTTTGTTTTGTATTGTACGTTATAACTTGTAATTTGCTAAGATCCATAGAGAGCCTAGACTCAAGATGATTGTTTTAAGATTTTTTGACTAGAAGCACTGAACAAATTCAATTTTCATGTATTATCTTGTTTTCAACTCTAGGTACCATAATTGGCATGAAATATAAAAATAAATTATCCTATTTTTAGAAATATCTCACAATATTATGGTATGCCAAATTTTCCCTTTCTAAAACTAAGTAATCAAATTCCCTTTATACTCTTAGTAATCAAATTCCCTTTATACTCTTAGTTTAATGTGTCAATCTCACATGTACATGGAATGCTACAATGGGTGTCTACAATTGAGTGGAAGCAAACCATCATGTTCCTAGTGAGAAATGAATTTTCAACTTATGCTCTTTGCATGGTTGTAAGTCAAGAAGCATATCATCTTGAGATGCCAAACCATTTTGCAATTAGGTGTTTATATTAATGTCTTTTAGGGACTCAAATGGATCACTGACTATTGTTCAAATATCCCAATCAAATATGTATGTCTTTGTTCCATCAATAGCATTACCAACAGACTCCATCTCAATGGTTACATTGGAATTTTAATTTGATGGGTGCACAAATTATGTTTTTTGTCCTGTCATGACCACCTAGAGTAGGAAACTTCTTGTACCTGCAATGAATATTTACCATGTCATAGAATAATTGCACTTTCACCTTGACTACTTAAAGGAAAACCTGCATTCTGAGAACATATAGAAAAGGAAAAAAACATTTTTGGGGTTTTTAACCTACCATGCCATTGTTACCAAGAACTATTCATACTTAGATTTTAGGAATGTTACATATTGATGCAGGAGCATCCTTGGGTTGTTGGCAATCTTGCATCACCGAAAAATATTTCCTTTCAGTTTGTTCTCAATTTGTTCTTGTTTGTCAGTTTCTATGTATTTAGTGTCATTTCTTCGGGTTTAATCATTTGTTGTCGTGGACCTTAGGGTATGTTTTGGACATCATGTTTTACTTATGACTGTTGATATTTTGGCCTTTACGGCAAATATCCTATGCCTTGGATAAAGACAAATAAATATATGGAGTATATATTTATCACTATAATTAAATATATAAATAATAATATTAAATATAAGAAAATATTTAATATTCATTGTTTATCAATAAATCGATTATATATATGTATGCTTTAATGTTTAATTTGAAGAAATAATTAGACAGGGCCCAAAGTCCGCCTCTTGGGAAATTATATCCAAGTCGGCCTCTTGTGGAGGCACTCAAGTTGCATATAAAGGCAAATTGATTCTTGGAAGAGATAATATCAAAAACATAACATATAATCCTCCTTCCAAGAATCGATCAAGGCAATGAATTGGAGCAGAGATCATATTTGAGCAGCAGCGAAATTCATTGGCATAATGGCGAAATACTTCTTCCTTTGAACTGCGATTTCGTATGCCCTTAAGGGCGATATTGATCAGCTTTGAAGGAGTAACTTAGTTAGGTCTAAGAGTTGAGAATTCTAACATTAATAGCTGTGAATTGCATCAGATCTAAAGTTGCGAAATCTGACCTTTGAGGAGTGATCTAACAGCAGATCTCAAGGCAAATCTAAGGGAATTACAGTCTGATCCAAGGTCAAAGAAAAGTGCAGATTGGTGGCATCTTGGAAGCCCTAGGTGGGCTGACCTGGCACATTCATATCTACACATCTTGGAGAGTTTGAAGGCACTGATGTGAAGATCATCCGGGTATTATGTCTCCTTGTTCTCAATCATTTCTTTTTATCCAGTGCTTAGTTTTGTTAGATCTCTATAGATTGATCATATTCCTTGTGATAATCTGAAATATACTAACATGGTATTAGAGCCTAGGTTGAGTATAAGATCCATTTCAGATTTAGGAATTCAGTCTAACTCTTTCAAAACGAAGGAAGAAATACGATGGTAACCAGGGGTTTGGCCTAAACATAATAAATTTGGTTTTATATATGAAGAGCATAAAAGTAGGTCTAAATTTTGCATTAAGGTTGAATATGCAAATTGCTTTAGTTAGTTCAAATTACCCTAAGAGGGAGTCTAAGCTTAAGAGGAGATTAATCATGGGCTCACTTACCTCTCCCTCTTACATGTGTAAGATCATCCCTTATATGCATGGCTTAGTTTAATAGCATATGGCATATTATTATCAATTGGGTCATTATCATTTGCATTGATTGACTGGCTCATGATTTGGATCATGCACTTGGCTGATTCATGAGTATTGGCATTTGTCATATTTTTATATGTCATTTATGTGTGAGCACATCTCTTTTGTATAACACTTGGCTTATGTTAGCATAGCCTTCCTCAATGTTATGGCTGAGTCTATATTTGTGACATATAGTTGAGACTATATTACTTTTGGTATAGCTGGATAACTGTTTCATGTATTTTTTATATATGTGGAGACATACATAACCAATTAATTGTCATTGACTGTTTATACATACATAACCAATATATTACTTTGGTACATTAATAGCATTGGTTTGTGTTTTACATTGGCATTAAACAATAATATAATCTGGTATGCATGAGAGAACTTACCTTCCTTTGTAAGCTGAGTCTATTGTATATTGAAAGGGAGTTTTCTGCTATATGCACTGACATATTTCTGTCTTGGACTTATTTATGGCTGATTCATGTATGAATGGCAACATACTTGGCATACATTATGGGAAGCATACTTTGGCTTCACATCAATATATATTTTTCCATTGTACTATTTTACAAATGCTTTAGCAGGACTATTTCACATTAGATAATGCATTGGTTTACTTTTGCATATATGTGAACATGCTTTCTATATTCTTGGTTGAATCATATTGCATACTTGTTCTATGAGAGAACTACATTTGGATATATCTAAAGCATACATTGGCTATGTATATATGGATTCAGGTTCACATGATCTTATTGGCATATTTCAAAATTGTCCTTCCTTTATTGGTTGAGGGAGTTTTAACCTTGTTAGAGGGAGATGATAGGATCATCCAGAGGGAGTAGGTCTCCTTGAGTAACATATACTCTGGGGTAACTTAATTGTGGGTATGTGGTTTAAGAGAGAGTTCAATTATGGGCTCACTTGCACCTAATTTTGTGTTATGAACTCCTTCCTTATGTCTAGTTGATCATATGTATGGGTAAGATTATATCTCATTGGCTTGATCATCATAACTGGTTAGTTTTGATATATGATTGTATGTGTGGAACATACATAGCTGATTGGATCAGCTGGTTAGGAATGTCTAATTAGCATAACTGATTATTTGTTTAGCTGATTGACATAGCTAACATTTTATTGTGAATGTATGAGCATACTTCACATTATGTACACTGTGTTACATTTCTGTTATGTATGAATGGATGCATACTTCAGGTTGGCATATGGAACATACATTACATTTGCATCTGTTATGCTTCTGTTATGTATGAGGAGTATACCTTACATTATGTTACAGCTACATTGACATATTTTTCTTATGTGGGTACATACTTTATCTTGACATATGTTATGCTTTACGCTGTTATAGGGGAACATTCACAGCTGATTGTTAGTATAGCTAATTAATGTATGGGCACATACATTGGTTTTATGTATGTTATAGGAACTTACTTTGTGTTGCTTGGGAGCATACTCTACATTGGCATATGTTATGTTTAACATTACCTTGCATATGTTACAGTGCACTTGATTATATATGTGTGGACATAATAGAGGCTATATTGCATTTGGTTATTGCAATTAGTTATGGACTCATTTTTTGGGTATACCTTGTTATGTATGTATGGAGCATACCTTATTCACTTATGGTAAACCTTGAGATGTATGTTTGGATCATACTTTCTTTTATAGCTGAGACTATATTATATGTGCTTCTATGTGTGAACACATTTCTTTACATTGCACTTGATTCTTATGATTATAAGATCATATTGGTTACTCTTATGCTTATCTGGATTCATGAGATAAGATCTATTTATTCTTATACTTATAAGATTTAACTGGTTATGATCATTCATTTGGGTACACTTATGCTTATGGCTAAGTTGTTCCTTATGAATTGATTACTTAGAGAATATCATGGACTTGATATTCTTCTCATGGATCAGGGATCCATTGTTGAGCATTTGGTGGAAATCATGGACTTGATGTCTGGAGACCATTGCTCTGAGCATTTGGTGAATATCATGGACTTGATATTCGTTAGACCAATGCTCATGATATCATGGACTTGATATCTCATGGATCAGGGATCCACATCTAAGTAATTGGTGGACATCATGGACCGATATCAATAGGCCATTACTCCGAGCACTTGGTGAATATCATGGACTTCATATTCATTAGACCAATGCTCTTAACATCATGGACTTTATGTTGGTTTGTTGTCATAGACTTGACATTTCTTGAGTCTCGGTGATTCGTGGATTCAGTTATCCACAGATTGGTTGGTACACATCATGGACTTGATGATACCATGAATATCATGGACTTGATATTCTACTGGCCGAGTCAAGAGGACTCGTGGATCTAAGTTATCCACAAATTGGATAGAAAACATCATGAATTGATGATAACTTGTGTTTGGAAAGTATCATGGACTTGATACTACCTTCAATATCATTGACTTGATATTCAAAAGAGTCAAGGTGACTAATGGATCTAGGAAATTCACAAATTGATTGAAAATATCATAAATTTGACATCATGGACTTGATATTCTTGGGTCATGGAGACCAATGGATCTAGGAAATCCACATTTCGATGGTAAGCATCATATGATATGATGCTTCTCATACGAATATGAAATGTATAGTTAAGGAATAATGAAGAACATTTGTGTTCTCATTATATCTTGTAGATAGAAATCTACTATCATAGATGAGAGATCTATGGCATCATTGGATAAGGAATCCATTTTTGTTATGTTCTGTACTTTGAGTCACGGGGACTCGTGGATCCAGCAAATCCACATCCGGTTGGTAAACATCTTGTGATTTGATTTAACCATCAAAGAATGATTTTCATATGGATATGAAATCTATGGTTGGGAATGATAATGAACATATGTGTTCTTATCAAAATTGGTAGAATGTAGATCTACCTTTACAAATGAGAGATCTATGAAATCCATTTTGGTTATGTTTTGTGATGAAGAATCCATGAGTAGATCTTTGCCTCAAGTCCAAGAGGGAGTGTTGATATTTTGGCCTTTACGGAAAATATCCTATGCCTTGGATAAAGACAAATAAATATATGGAGTATATATTTATCACTATAATTCGATATATAAATAATAATATTAAATATAACGAAATAGACATTTAAGGAAATAATTAGACATGGCCCAAAGTCGGCCTCTTGGGAAATTATATCCAAGTCGGCCTCTTGTGGAGGCACTCAAGTTGCACATAAAGGCAAATTGATTCTTGGAAGAGATAATATCAAAAACATAACATATAATCCTCCTTCCAAGAATCGATCAAGGCGGCGAATTGGAGCAGAGATCATATTTGAGAAGAAGCGAAATTCATTGGCATTAATGGCGAAATACTTCTTCCTTTGAACTGCGATTTTGCTCAGCCCTTAAGGGCGATATTGATCAGCTTTGAAGGAGTAACTTAGTTAGGTCTAAGAGTTGAGAATTCTGACATTAATAGTTGCGAATTGCATCAGATGTAGAGGTGCGAAATCTGAGCTTTGAGGAGTGATCTAACAGCAAATCTCAAGGCAAATCTAAGGGAATTACAGTTTGATCCAAGGTCAAAGAAAAGTACAGATTGGTGGCATCTTGGAAGCCCTAGGTGGGCTGACCTAGCACATTCATATCTACACATCTTGGAGAGTTTGAAGGCACTGATGTGAAGATCATCCGGGTATTATCTCTCCTTGTTCTCAATCATTTCTTTTTACCCTGTGCTTAGTTTTGTTAGATCTCTATAGATTGATCATATTCCTTGTGATAATTTGAAATATACTAACAATGACTAGGTTCACACCTCACTCTGATACATCATAGTGGAGTTATGTTGGATTTAGGTTTGAGCATCTGTGTTCTTCATGTTCTAACGGTCAATTGGAGTTTTCTGATCTCACGAAGTAATTTCTTGATCGGCGAAGCTTTGTGGCTCATATCACGATGTTCCTTGATCTCTTGAATCGTCCATCATTTCAACAACTTGGCATAGAGATCCTTATGATTTAGGTCTTGACCTATAACTTTGTATTAAGTTTTCTTGTTCTTGGAAAATGTGATAGATCTTGGCCGACATGTTTCTTGCGAAGGGTTTATATATTGAGGCATTTGATCTTTGTTTACGCGGCAGTTAGAGGGGGAAGGATAACCTTTGGAAGGTTAGCTCTCGGGTTTAGATATGGATTTTTGTTGTTGTATGCCTAAGAATGTAAGCTGCATGTTTGAGGCCAATTTGATGTAAAATTCATGAATCTGTGATAATGCGAATGTGTGATTTTGCATGTTTCCAGTTCATGGTTGAGTTATTGTTAATCTTGAGTTGTTGCTTTCCACTGTGTTAACTTGGGCTGCATGGTTGGAACCATCTTCATTGGGGAAACACATGCCATGACTGCGTCAGGTCATATCAGAGCCAGATTTGTTCCTATGATTGCATATCCATCGTTCCTGAGCTTGCGAAGCCCTAGATGTGTTAGTTGTGGGGTGGCAGAGTGTGGCTCTGGCTTGTAATAAAAAAAGACTTGTGCGAGATGGTTAGGAGAGGATTTGTTGCTAATTGTTGACTTGTTGAGGTATCCCATTGGTGAACAGATCGCCGAGTGTAGGTAGGCTGTAAGGGTTTTTCAATAGATCACTGAGTGTGAGGCAATTGAGACCTTGTAGTCAGATCGCCATGTTGAGGCAGTTGCACCAAAGTATTGGAAGAGATGTTGCCAAGAAGGATGACCCCTACAAGGCTAGAACAAATGATGGAAGACTTCAAAAATGAAATGAGGAATGAGATCATAAATGCATTGGTTGGATTGTGAACGAATACTGAGACAAAGGAGGAATATGAAGAAGTTGTTGAAGATGTTGAGACTGAAGGGACTAAGCTACCTATAGATGAAAAGAGATTGTTGAGAGCTATGGCACAAATAAGCAAGAGTCATAGAAGGGAAGTTTCTAATTTTTCTGGCACAATGCATCCAGAGGATTTGATAGATTGAATTGGGGAGTTGGAAGACTAGTTTGAGCTTGAGGATATCAGGGATCCACAGAGGGTTAGGTTAGCACAAGCCAAACTGAAGGGTCATGCTGCCTTATGGTGGAAAGGGTTGCAAAAGGATAGAGAGGAGAATGGTGAAATAAAAATCACTAGATGGAGACAAATTGTTGCAAGGTTGAAGGCTAAATTCATTCCGGAGGATTATGAATTGGAATTGTTCAAGAAGTTGTAGAACCTGAAGCAGAAGGACACGAGTGTGCAAGAATATACTGAGGAGTTTTACAAGATGACAATCAAATCAGGGCATCAAGAGATATCTAGGCAGAAGGTGGCTAGATATATCAATGGTCTTAGATTCAATATTCAGGATAAAATGAGTATGTTGAGAATTAATACAGTGCAGGATGCTTATCAATATGCATTGAAGGCAGAAGATAATGTAAGGAGAAAACAACAAAGAAATCCTAGAGGGAAGGAAAAGAAAGTGACCAGCAATAACAAAGAGAAGCAAATCAATGAAGAGGAGTCAAAACCTAAGTGGAGTAAGGAATTAGATCAGAAGGCACCTAGAAGAGGAAGTGGTAGCAAGGACTTCTTAGGTAAATGTTTCAGATGTGGAGAGAATGGGCATAGGACTTTTGAATGTCCTAAGGGATCTAGTAGAGGCAATGGTAAAAAGAATTGTGTGGCACATGAGGAACAAATAACTAAAGTACTTGAGGAGAGCATGGTAGAACCTGAGATAGGAGAATCTCTTATGCTTAGGAGAGTTTTGTTGGACCAGAGCAAGAACGAAGCTGAACCTACACAAAGGAAGAATCTGTTTAGGACTATATGCAAGTCAAGAGGTAAGTGTTGTAAGGTTATTATGGATAGTTCAAGTACTAATAATTTGGTATTAGAAGAGATGGTAGAGAAGCTTGGTTTGAAGAGGCTGAGACATCCTTGTCCTTATAGAATAAGTCGGTTTCAAGATAATCATGTGATCGAGGTGAAGGAGCAATGTTTGGTGAACTTCAACATTGGGCCTTTTAGAGATGAAGTATTTATGTGATGTGGTGTCTATGAGTGCTTGCCATGTTCTATTCGGTAGACATTGGCAATTTGACAATAGAGCAATCCATGATTGCAAAAGAAACTCGATCACCATGGAGAGGAATGGATAGAGCTTTACTTTGGTTCCCTTGAAGGAAGACGGGAAAAGTGTAAGGAACTTGAGCATTGTGGAGAGTTACTGTGATGAGAAGCAGAATGCAAAGGTTATATAGAAGGAAGGCTCGAATCTGAGAAGGATCTTATGAGTAGATCAAAAAACAAGAAGGTACCACATAGTCACAAAGGTAGATTTGAGCAACAGAAGACTTTGGTTGCTAATCGGATGGAGTCTTGCAGCAAAGGAAAACCGAATGTGTAGAAGAAAAGAGGTGGTGGTAAAAGCTCCTTACTACCGAGTGCAGATGTGAGGCGTAAAAGAGAAAGTGCAACGCAGAAGAAGTTAAAGGATCTGACAAAAGACAAAGAAGAATTAAGAAGGAAGAAAGTTAAAGATAAAGAAGATATTTGGATCAAGAATGAGCATGGGATTTACATCCTAAATCCTGTAAGATGTTCATGAGTTCCTCTCATGGAACATCTTCTTCTCACCGGGGGTGTCTAATGCAGGAGCATCCTTGGATTGATGGCAATCGTGCATCACCCAAAAGTATTTCCTTTTAGTTTGTTCTTAGTTTTCTCCTGTTAGTCAGTTTCTGTGTTTTTAGAGGCATTTCTTTGGGTTGGATCATTTGTTGTCGCGGACCTCAGGTTATGTTCTGGACATCATGTTTTACTTATGACTAGGTTCGCACCTCAATTTGATACTTCGTAGTGGAGTTATCTTGGATTTATGTTCAAGTTTGTGTGTTCTTCATGTTCTAATGGTCAGTTGGTGTTTTCCGATCTCGCAAAGTAATTTCCCAATGGCGAAGCTTTGTGGCTCATATCACGATGTTCCTTGATCTTTAGTCGACGTTTCTCTTGGATCATGTGCCGTTTCAGCAACTTGGCATCAAGATCCTTATGATTTGGGCCCTGACTTATATTTTTGTATTACGTTTTCTTGTTCTTGTAAAATGTGATTGATCTTGGCCGACATGTTTCTTGTGGAGGGTCTATATATTGAGGCATTTGATCTTTGTAAAGAGGGCAGTTAGAGGGGGAAGGATAACCTTTGGAAAGCTAGCTCTAGGGTTTAGATTTGGATTTCTGTTGTAAATGGGCATATATGCCTAAGAATGTAAGTTGCATGTTGCAGGCCAATTTGATGTAAAATTCATGAATCCGTGATAATGCGTGTTAATATTTGTGGCCTTGAGACAAAGATAAATTACAATGCAAATGATTATTAATATTATGGACTTGGCAAAGATAAAAATAAATAATAAGTATGCTACTTATTATATGACATATCACATTATGATTGAGAAGAGGGACGACTTGCATATTGAATTGTTGAAATTGCTATGAGGGCCGACCTGCATTATAGTCAGCTATCTATTGAAGTTAGCGGCTGAATAACAATAATTATAAAAGTCAACTTGCATATGCAAGTCGGCTGCCTTATCATATTGAAGAGACACCTCTCTTGAGGCATACTTATATGGGATCGAGGAGTGTGAATTAGGCATCATCGAAAACATAACATGACTGCCTTATTTTGCACTTTCAGCAGACTTATAATTCAGATCATCATTGCATAATTGTTCCAACATTATAGCAGCTTCTTGGCAATTTGGAAAGAAGAATAACAGACCTAAATTCACACCTGTAGCAGACCTAAATACATACTTGGAGCAGACCTAAGTTCATATATTGTAGCAGAATTGGAGAGGCATTATAGCAGACCTTAAAGAGCAAATTGTAGCAGACTTAAAGAGCCGATTGGAGCGGAATAATAGCATTGGATTGAAGGCTGCTTCTTACAATCATTCAGCAGATTTCAAGTATCTAAACCGGGTATTATCTATCTTCTATTCATCTATATTTTCGAAAGGGCCTAAGTCTTAGTTCTAAAAGATCATCTATAGATTGTTATTTTCTTTTCAAAGTCTGAAATATTAACAATGCGAATGTGTGATTTTGCATGTTTCCAGTTCATTGTTGAGTTATTGTTAATCTTGAGGTGTTGCTTTCTGCTGTGTTGACTCGGGCTGCATGGTTGGGACCATCTCCATTGGGGAAACTCCTACCATGACTGCGTCACACATTTAGCTAATGTTGAGAATCATTTGATTCCATAAAAGATTAGGCACAAAGCCCTACTATTCTAGGGCAATGGACACTCTACATCAGATACTTGTTAACAATGAAGTTTGTCTTATAGACAAGAGATTAGCTTCTTTGTCACTCAATTTTTTTCTTTAGAGATGTTTTCATCTTCTTAATATCATGCTACAATTCTAGACATTCTCACTGTAGTTATTACTTGATAATGTTCTGAGTCCCATTGACCTGCTAACTCATCCATGGGCATTAATATAATATTGTTTCATTTATTCATCTCTTTTGATTTTTATTCTTCAAATACTTTTGCAAAAGATGCTCATGAAATAAACTGTTCAGATCCAAGTCTATTGATGCTCCATGTCCATGTCTGTTTATTTAAAAGTTTAGAAGATAATTTTTTAAATCAATATCCTGAAACATTAATTTATTAATGCAATAAGATATCCTCTTTAGAACCAGTATACCAAAAAATAAGATACATTTACATACATAAAACCAAACAAATCTTACCAAAAAGGGGTGATATTTTTGCTCAAAACTTACTCATAGTATATAGGTAAAAATATATATGCCTTCTCAAAAATGCTGACTCCTTTGAGCCACCTCCGAAGTTTCACAAGTGAATCATCTTTTTTCTGAGAAATCATCAATATGAATGCACCTTAAAGGTCATGTTATATAAAAGCACTTCAATAGCTATTGACAAAAATAGAGAATTACAAGGAATTCAATTTTATTAATGTCCCAAAGTAACTACAAATGATTAATAGGTCATTAATTTATGGCAGCACATAAAGAAAACAATCATGTGAAGCAATTTATCCTAGCTAAAATCTCAGATTCTAATTCCCTAATGAAAACTGTAAATGACTAACAGTAGAAGAAAGAGGTGTTATCAGCATGAGAATCCTGTAGTCACCAAAGAGTAAATTATTAATCAACATATTCATGTCAACCTTGTGAAACATATTCAAAATTATGGTGCAAAAGAAAATGTAACTGATCAAATTTGAAGACTAACGTGATGAGAACAAATTGTCTCAAAAAGCAATCCCTAAATTGGATATCCACTCTCTGTGTCTAGAGCTAATCATGAACGACTTAAATACAATCTAACATGTAACTAGCTATGATATACTAACATGGCTTCCAAGAGTGACTTCCCTCCAACATTTCAACCCTCTAGAAACTTAAAATTCTTTCTAAAACCTCGCACCTCTACTTTGTGAATGCAATACAATCTTTTTAGCGCTTTGTGGCTAATGAATTCCTATCCCACAAAACAATGTGTCTAAGTAGTGTCAAGACTTCAAGTGTTAAGGAACAGTTTCATCAAAAACAAGACATGGTTCCTTGAGAAATGAGAAAGTTTCAAGGAAATGGTAATTATTTCAGACTCCCCAATAATGGTGTGACATCTTTTGGCCTAGCTATTTCAATAAACTTATGCATAATGGAACTTTTGTTGTAAAATTAGTTTACAAACAAAAAGATCAGAAACCCTAAAAGTATATGTGAATGTTTCCACATGGTGTATACTTAGAAAACATAACCGGAACAGATGATAAAAAGAATAAATACATGAATAAGTGAAGTGGCATTTCCTATGCAAAAAGCATTTCAGTTTCCCATTTATTATTTTATGGACAACTTTTTTTCACCTTACAAACCAAAGTTACAGATAAGTAAAGACAGAATAGATTCAAGGCCATCAAAACATACCTGGTCACACAATGCTTCATCCAATTTACTGTAGAAGTACGTATTGAAGAAGTGATAGCTGTTCCTCTGTGTCACTGTTAGTGATGCAAGTCTTTCAAGGTACCTGACAATCGTGATTTTAATTATTTTATATACAAAAAAATGAAACAATCACATTTAAATTTATTAGCTAAACATTATGATACAAAGAAAATCAGTAATAATAATTCCCTATGTTCTATGATTGGGTTCAGGTTTGCCATTTCTTTTCCCCGGATTCTATAACTAGGCTCAAATTGTGTGTGTGTGTGCACATGTATACATACATACATGTATGCATGCATATACATATATATTATACATACATAGATACATACATATACATGTGTACATGTTTATATATATATATATATTCACACACACACACACACCTTTCAAGGTGACAAAATGGAACAAATGTTCTTTGAATTAAACGAGGAAGCTCCTTGCAAAGTTTTAAAAAAAAAACTAATACGAACAAAATATACTTGCTATTAACCATCTTTAGAATGCTTTTTAAAGAGATTCATGCTCATGCTAAATTAATTAAAAGCAATTCTTTGGATTCAGCTAGAGAAAAAGTCTAAGCCACTCTTCAACTCAACTAAATTTTTTTTTATACTTTTTGATTGAATATAAGTCCTAAACTTATATACCATTGTTTAGCTAAAAGAAAAGACTAAACTTTACACAATGCAAGTACACAAATATTGAATAAGCTTCAACACATGCAAAAACCTTACAAGCTAAACATCATACTTACATTCAAAAATACAAGAAAACAACCTAACCCCTACAGCAAATCTTTAAAACACCCTCTTTTAATATCCTTTCTTTTGCTGGGAGCTGATAAAAGAAAGGAAGAATATGAAGAGAGTTGATGTTATGTTTGATACAACTGCTATTATGACTGATATTCATAACGATTTTCTTTCAAATACCATTGATAATGTTGCCAACAACACTATTGTTGATGATGAATATCTTGCTGTAATGTCTGTAATAAATCCTAGTTCCTCATCAATCCCTTGCTGTGTTTCGACCAACTACTAATATCAAACACTATGGTATTTTGCTGATGGTTTTTGGCAATCTGCTGATCTTTAGTGAGGACTAAAAATAGACCGCTCCAGGTGAAATCTGGATGAAACCTTTCTCTGGTCATTGTGACATTCTAAAACTCTGAAAACCTCTTGACATTTTATATCTGAAAACCCTTTTTTGTTTACTTCATTGTATCTTACCATCATGAATGCTCTTGAACATATAAAACACTTTGCAAATGGACTTCTTTGAATCCTTGGAAATTTTTCAAATGCCCTCTTTTGATATCCTTTCAATTTTGTAGATAGCTGACAAAAGAAAGGAAGAATTCAAAGAAGAGAATTGTTGTTGTGTTTAGTACAACTGTTGTTATGACTGATCTTCATAATGATTTTCTTTCAAAGAATGTTGATAATGCTGCCAATGACCCTGTTGTTGATGAATATCCCACTGTCATGAATTTCTCTCAGAAATATTTGCCCATTCATCCCATGCTCTGTTTTGACCAAGTATTGATGACAAACATTGTGGTATTTTGCCGATGGTTTATGGTAATCTGTATTAGAATGTTTCTAATATTCTCTAATACTCAATCCCATGTAGACTGTTGTATTTAGTAGTTTCTATTTCTGTTCTTTTCGTCATGTATATATGAGCTTCGCTCCTTGTAATTTAATTAAAAAACTTTCAATACATAAAATAATTCTTTTGTATTATTTTATGGTATTAGAGCCATTTCTTTAAATTTTTCGGAAAATTTATAATTTCTTTCGAAATTATTTGCTCAAATTTTTCGAATTAATTTCTGTTTATTCCCACATCGTGGGATCTGCTGCTGCTCATGTCTAGGGTCTGTGAGTTTAGCCAATTTTCGGCCCTGTTCAGCCACGTTTTTTCTGCAAATCCACCATTATTTTTTGGAGGTTTTTTGCAACAGACTGTTTTTTTCGAAACCTTAATTTTTGGGCTCAAAATTTTTTTCTGATTACAAATTCTTGGTGGGTTTTTCGAGAGCTCAATTGGGTTGTCATCCGATTTTTCTAGGTGCATCAATTTTTGAGCCAGCGGATCTACATTTCGATAGCATATTCTTTCTAGGTTTTTTGAGCTCTCTTTTGGGTACTTCTCAATTTTTTTGGGGTCTTCCAATTTTTTGCCTCGAAGTACGTGTCAACGCATCTTCTATGTATCTTCGTTTTCCGTGCATTGGAAAACATGCAAGATGGCGTCACTGACTAATCTGATGTTGGAGGGCAGTCAACGATTCAATGGCAACAATTATAACACCTGGAAGCAGCGTATGCTCACTATCTTTGAGTATCGTCGTCTGGATGAGCTCATTTTGGGCACTATGACAAATCCTCAACAAGCAGGATCTGACCAAGGCGAAGCTGCATTTTTCGCTTTCTGAATCTATTTCTGTTTTGGTTTTTGGGTTTGTTGATTTTCTCCTTAAAAATTATTTCATGTTGTCTATAATACGCAAGGTTGCGTGAGATTATAGGTTTTTACCGTTTTTCCACAAAAACGAAGCTTTGTAATTGCAGTCTGTTTTGAGTCATAGCACTCTTCTGGCAAAGCTTCTTGGTTTCAGCATTCTATAGATCCAGGGAGGGTCTCAGTTATCACAGAATGTGCTGACATTCATACGTTGACCATTAAGGGAGGGTATTAAGATAATATCTTTAATATCTTTATTAGCAGCTCAGTTTGGTTGGAAAGTTCATCAAATGGATGTTAAGAGTGCTTTTCTGAATGGTGACTTACAGGAAGAGGTCTACATGACGCAGCCTTCTAGATTCAAGGTTGCTGGTCAGGAACACAAAGTCTGTAAACTTGTCAAAGCTCTCTATGGTCTGAAAAAAAGCTCCTCGGGCTTGGTACATGAAAATTGATAAATATCTAACCGATCATGGTTTTCAGATGAGTCCATCGGATTCAAACCTATATATCAAACATGTAGGTAATGATGTCTTGTTTATCATTGTTTATGTGGATGATTTGATCATCACTGGAAGTTCAGCACAGTTGATCACTGAGATCAAACAGGATTTGTGTAGCACTTTTGATATGGCAGATTTGGGACTCTTGCACTATTGTCTTAGAGTTGAGGTTTGGCAGACTGAGCACAGTATCTTTCTTTCTCAGTCCAAGTATGCTAGAAGTCTTGTGGACAGGTTCAGAATGCAGGATTGCAAACCTGCTCTCACTCCTATGGAACCCAGGCTAAAACTATTAGCTCAGTCCGATTCACCGGTTGTGGATGAATCTTTGTTTAGACAACTAGTGGGCAGCCTTATTTTTCTTACTGCCACCAGACCTGACATTAGTTTTGCAGTAAGCTACATCTCCCGCTTTATGACAGCACCCAAAACTGATCATTGGACAGCTGCCAAGTGTGTCCTGCGCTATGTGCGTAGTACTCTTAACTATGGTCTTTTGTACACTCAGAGTTCTGATCCTACACTATGTGGCTACACAAATTCAGATTGGGCCGGTTCTGTTGATGATCATAAGTCTACCGCTGGATATGTGTTCAATTTGGGGTCCGATGCTGTCACATGGACAAGTAAGAAACAACAGGCAGTGGCTCTGTCATCCACCGAAGCAGAATATCGCGGAGCAATCAAAGCAGCTTGTGAGGCCGTTTGGCTTCGACGGATGCTTGCAAATATGAATGTTCCTCACACAGGACCGACTCCTCTATTCTGTGATAATCAGGGAGTGCTCAAACTGGCAAAGAATCCGGTCTTCCATGAACGAACCAAACATGTTGAAACACATGGTCATTACATTCGTCAGCTGGTTGAAGATAAATCTATTCAGTTGCTGTATATTCCTACCTTAGAGCAACTCGCTGATATCTTCACCAAATCTCTCAGTTCTAACAAACATGTAAAATTCAAGGAGGCTATTGGTGTTACTGACAAATTGAGCATTATGGGAGGGTATTAGAATGTTTCTAATATTCTCTAATACTCAATCCCGTGTATACTGTTGTATTTAGTAGTTTCTATTTTTGTTCTTTTCGTCATGTATATATGAGCTTCACTCCTTGTAATTTAATTAAAAAACTTTCAATACATAAAATAATTCTTTCGTATTATTTTAATCTGCTGGTCTTTAGTTTCTTGTTGTATATGGAGTATTAGAAGGCTTGTTTAAGCACCATTCCGGACTTCTAAACTAGGATACTGCATGCTGTGACTTGTTTGAATATAGCTGCTAGTAGCTTAATTTAAGAAGTTATGATTTTATTTGAAGGGTTACGGCTTTTCAAAAACTGGTGCTCTCCTATAAATAAGGCTTGTCTTTTATTCAAACTCAATTGGCTACATAGAAGGTGTTTTCCTCTAAAAATTTTGAATTAGCTAATTTGAATGGATGCATCTCTTATTAAATAAACGTTGGCTTAGCTTTCAACTTTGCTTCATTATGTGCACCCTTCTCAAGCCATCTTCACTACTGAACTGAATTTTGAATTTAAAATTCTCACTTGAAGTGGACATGTCCACCTGAAGTGCACCATGTGCATTGTTTTGAACTTTGATCATCAACCAAAACATTTTGCTTCAATGAGGTCCATACTTGGTCGCCAAGCATGCACCTATGAACAACCTCTCTTCCATGCATTAAATCCTCTTAAAGGTGGACTTTCGATATCAAATCACACCTGTAAATAGCTCATTCTGAGAACAAATTTCCCCTTGTGTGGTGTGCAGTCACAAGCTAGGTATACATCTTTGCACTAGATCTTGATTTTGATATTAAACATCTTTCTATGTAGTGTGTACCTCCTTCCAAATGTGGGCCCCTAAACTATCCCTTTCAAACTTGAATAGCCTTCTTTCAAGCATCTCACCTAGATGTGTACCTCTACATAGTCTTTTGAAACATCCGTTCTCTTCTATTTACACAAGCACACACCTAATTTCAACAAGTGCACCTATGTATTCAAAATTTGAACTTTTTTCATTGAAGACCGATTTCCTTTCAACGGGCATGCACCTATTGATCATGTGTGCACTCCTGCACACAACTTTGATCTTCTCGATACTCAAGTGCATCTCACTACCCTAGAGATACACCACATCATAGTAGATTATTTTGTTTGAAATTCAACTTCTCGTTATATAAGTGCACCCCAAACCATCAAACACACATTTTTATGCAGCCAATGAACTGATTTTAGGAAGTTGTCTTTGCCAAATTGTACACTTATAGGGCAAGTGAGTACCTTATTGAACCAACTTAGCCTATAAAGAATCCTTATTCCTCATTCAAGTGCACCCTTCTATACAAGTATACCCCTAAATGCCATTCACTAGAGTCCCCCTTTCCATACTTGAAATGATTCGAGTCCTCTATTACATTTGTGCCACAACTCTAAATGCACATTTTGAATTCAATATTTTATTATTTAAACTTTAGGCTTTCCCATTTGCTAGAGCACATTATCTACTCTAGGAGTTTGTACCCAATTCAAAAATCTGAAACTTTAAAGTAAAACTAGTCTTGTCATATGATGTGAGTGGATGATAAAATGTTACAACACTACATTCCAAATTATTATTAATATCAAAAGAATGTTTAATCATAGATACTACACTATCATACCAACTTAATCTTTGTTGGCTATGTTGCACACTACTGATAGTAGTTTGTGTGGTTTTGACAGTGTGAATCCACAAAGAAATCTGAGTGATTAGTAATTATAGACTTATGTACAACATCTAACTTATTACTACTATATTCACAAATCATCATATTTTTAGAAACATATGGCCAAACCATCAATATTATCATGTGCCAATATATTGCTTTAAGCCAGCCAATTCCTCTGAGCCTCAAAATTCCTTGTTTTGCACGAGTTTTTGTGTGATATCTTGACTCATATCTTCCCCAGAATTTGGAATCCTTTCCAGGATTGGCCACCTTCCTGGCTCATAGCTAATGCGCTCCTCTTTTTTGCCTTTCATTTCCAATTGAAATTTTGTTCTTTTCTCTCCTTTGGCTCATGGGAGAGATTCCCTTATTATTGTTGCCTTTCCTAATATCTTCCTAATATTAATTCCTTTTCCTTTCTTGTCTTGCTCTGAATCTTCAATTCTTTAGGCATCAGAGCGAGTTTCAAGCTTACTTATCTAGCCAAGGCATCCATAAGCTTTGGATTAATACTCAGATCTGAAAGTGTTGCCATGGAAGATCTAGAAGAATAAGGACTAATTGAAGGCAAGAATACAATTGTCTTTTTAGAGGAATTCAGAACAGGAAGTGGAGGCTTCTACAAGATTGTAATAACTATACAGCTTATTGATTGTGCTATAAGAACTACTACGGGACTCATCATTTATAGGTTGTTCTAAGATGAGTGCATGAGAGTATGTAACCAAGTCAGCTATAGACAACTTTCTCCACTGAAGCTTAGGAGTTAAGGATAACACATTATGTGATGGAGTGTCTAGATCATGGAATCTAGGTCCTTTATTGTCCCGGATAAGTATTTATGTGGCAAGAAAACCAACATGAAATCCAGTGGAATCAATATGCCTGTCATAGTCTAATAACTTGGTTATTACCTTCTAGATATAAGACTCCTGAAGGTAAATTTGTGGGTGGAAAGAGTGTATTTAGCAATCTATATACAATCTTCGACCTATAGTGGTATAAATGGACTCGGGCTACAAATTTATACCTTGAGCTTCTATTAATAAACAAAAGTAGAAGAAATGAATTTATCATCTAAAGCTATTGTAAAATTTGGACACAATTGATTTTCCATCACCCCTTTCGAGATCTAGGATTCCTGTAACTTGTGCAACTACTGCTTGGTCTCAAATCCTATATTTGGTATCTATGAATGAAGCAAAATATTCAACACCAATGTCATAGTTAAACTAGGGATGAACAATTATATTAATATCAGAGAAATGCACATGAAAGTAACTTTTCTCTTTTCATCTTCTCAGATCCTTAGATCAACGAATGGAAGATAAACATGACAAAAACCTTGGCCCTAGACTTGGAGATTTAACTGTCTACCTAACAATAGTCATTAACCTAGCTTTAATACCTTTCTCAGTGTAGAGAGCACAAATATTAACATCAGGAAACTTGAAGTCACCTTTTCATCTACTGCAACATCTTTATCCTCTATTATGTTATGCAATTGTACCATTCCAGTCATGCTAGCATTGATACACTCTTACGTTTTGCTATTTCTTGAAAAACAAAGAAAGTGGTAGATTTTACTTGTAATTTCAGTTTCCTTTTGCTGCTACAATTTCAGTCTTACGGTTGCCCTCCAAACGCCATCCTGGCTTAAAAATGGGTCTTGCGATTGCCGGTCCATAGCTGCTTGCGAGACTTATGCTCAAACTTTCATGTTTTAGACTTCTTTATATTTCTCAGAATAACTAATAGCAAGAAACAAATGGATACAATGCTGGAAAAATAGTTTGCAAACAATATGATATCATATTAACACTAAAGATATTACAGCATGAAATTGGCTCTCTTTTACAACAGGCTGTGATATCAATTTTGTGGAACTAAAGACGAAATGATACTATATATTGCTGATATTTTGGCCATTACGGCAAATATCTAAATGGCTTGGGAATTTCGATAAGTATAAATAATAATATTAAATATTGGAAAATATTTAATATTCATTGTTTATGAGATAAATCGATTTGAGGGCCCAATGTCGTCCCTTTTGGTTAATTATATTTATTATGTGGCCAAGTCGGCCCCTTGAGGAAATATATACCTTCTCATATAAATCAAGTTTGATTCTTGGGACAAAAAGACATCAAAAACATAACATGTATTCTCCTCTTCCATGAATCATTTAAGGCAGCGAATTCAACCATTGAGAAGGCAGTGAAATCATCCATTGAGGAGCAGCAAATTCACCATTGAGGAGTGGCAATTTCCCTGCCCTAATAGCAGCACATCTAGGAGCGAATGTATTGGAGCAGACCTAGGGCCAACAGCATGTATTCAAGATGCTGTGAATTGTATTCAAGATGCTGTGATTTCCTTTGTAGGGCAGATCTGAACAATCAAGCAGATATTAGTGTCAACTTGCAGAAGCCCTAGGCTGGCTAAATTCAGACCATGGTTAGAAGAAATTGAAGGATCTGAATAAAAGACTCCAAGGGCGGATTTCAGAGTTGCAATCCGGGTACTATCTCTCCTTACCTTGTGTTTATATTATTTCATCTTGTGCTTAGTTTTGTTAGACTTCTATAGATTGATATATTCCTTAGGTAAATCTGAAATATACTAACATGGTATTAGAGCGTTGGTTGAATAATAGATCAATTTCAGATTTAGGAATTCAGTCTAACTCTTTCAAAATTAAGGAAGAATGGTAACCGGGGGTTTGGCCTAAACATAATTTTGATTTTATGAAGAGCATAGTTTTGCATTAAAGTTGAATATGCAAATTGCTCTAGTTAGTCCAAACTAACCTAAGAGGGAGTCTAAGCGTAAGAAGAGTTTAATCTTGGATGTATGGGCATGGCTTAGCTTAATGGCATATGGCATGTTATTTGCAGGTTCATTAACACTCTATGTATGAAAAACATAACTTCATATTATGTACATTGTGTTACAATTCTGTTATGTATGGTATACAAACTTACTTTATGTTGCTTGAGAGCATACCTTACATTGGCATATGTTATGTTTAACATTACCTTGCATATGTTACACTGGCATATCTTAGGTATGTTTGGAGACATACTTCCTTTTTATACAGAACACTTGGCTTATGCAAGCATACCCTTCTTCACTGTTATGGCTGAGTCTATATATGACATATAGTTGAGACATGATGCTCTTGGTATATCTGGATAATTGTTCATGTTCATGTTCATGTGTGAGAGCACACTTTATGTTGCCTTAACATATTTTAGATTATGGAGACATATTTAATCTGGTATGTATCTATTGCATATTGAGAGGGAGTTTTTCTATATGCAGTTGTGGCAACTTACATAGCTATCTATTAGTTTGGCATATATTATACTAGCTGTTGTGTGAGTTATGCTTGAGAGAACTACAGCATACTATCTTATTGGCCTATTCATGTATGAATGGCAACATACTTGAAATACATTACGAAAGCATACATTCAGGATCACAAGATCTTATTGGCATTATCCTTCCTTTACTGGTTGAGGGAGTTTTAATCTTGTTAGAGGATGCAGATAGGATCATCCAGAGGGAGTAGATTCCTTGAGTAATATATACCCTAGGGTAGCTAAATTGTGGGTATATGGTTTAAGAGGGAGTTCAATTATGGGCTCACTTACACCTAATTTTGTTATGAACTCCTTATATCTTGTTGATCATATGTATGGGTAGGATTATACCTCATTGGCTTAATCATCATAACTAGTTAGTTTTTGATATAAGCTGACTGGATCAGCTGGTTAGGAATGTCTTATTAGCATAACCGATTATCTATTTAGCTGATTGGCGTATTTGACATTTATTTATATACATTATGCATGAATGGATGCAAACTTCAGGTTGGCATATGGAACATACACTACATTGGCATCTGTTATGCTTATGTCATGTATGAGGAGTATACCTTACATTTACATTGACATTTATTTCTGTTATGTGGGTGCATACTTTACCTTGACATATGTTATATCTAACACTGTTCTAGGAACATTCACAGTTGATTGTTAGATTAACTATTTGATGCATGGGTGCATATATTATTGATTAACGAATTGGCATATGTTGTATATGTTACATTGTACAATTGGCATATTTCTTGGGAACATACATTATGAAACTTAGAGATAATGTTGCTGTATGCCTGGGAGAATATTTTGTGGGCATATGTTATCCTTTATCTTTTAGATAAAACTATTGCATCTTGTTGCGATCACATTGCACCTGGTTATATGTTGGTTACCTTTAGGTGGTGAAGACTTATGTGATTACTCTTATGCTTGTCTATAGATGCTGGATAAATTATGCCGGTTCTATGAGAGAACTGCATTTGGATATTGACTACTTAATATGATTGTATGGGGCATACGTCATTTGTATGCTTTAGCTTGTGAAGCATACTTTAATTATTGTGTATGAATGGATCATACTTTCTTTCATAGCTAAGTCTATATTTACTAATTATAGCTTAGACTATATTAAATATGGTTCTATGTATGAACTTTACATTTAATTTAAATCTTATGATCATATTGGTTACTCTTATACTTATGTGGATTCATGAGATGAGATTTTGATTACGAGATATATTTGGTTGTGTCTGATTCATTTGATTACATCTATGCATATGGCTAAGTTGTTTCTTATGAATTGGATACTTAGAGAATATCATGGACTTGATATTCTTTCTTCGAGCACTTGGTGAATATCCTGGATTTGATATTTGTTAGACCAATGCTCGAGGATATCATGGACTTAACATCTGGTGGATCAGGGATCCACTTCTCAGCATATGGTGGACATCATGGATTTGATGTCTGGAGACCATTGCTCCGAGCACTTGGTGAATATCATGGATTTGATATACGTTAGGCCAATGCTCGAGGATATCATGGATTTGATATCTCGTGGATTAGGGATCCACATCTGAGTAACTAGTGGACATCATGGAATTGATGTCGATAGGCCATTACTCCAAGTACTTGGTGAATATCATAGACTTGATATTCGTTGGACCAATACTCTTAACATCATGGACTTGATGTTGATTTGATGTCATGGACTTGACATTTCTTGAATCTTGGTGACTCGTGGATTCAGTTATCCACAGATTTATTGGTATACATCATGGATTTGATGATACCATGAATATCATGGATTTGATATTCTTTTGGCTGAGTCAAGAGGACTCGTGGATTTAGTTATCTACAAATTGGATAGTAATCATCATGAACTTGATGATAACTTGTGTTTGGAAGTATCATGGACTTGATACTACCTTGAATATCATGGACATGATATTCAAAAGAGTCAAGGTGACTCGTGGATATAGGAAATCCACAAATTGATTGGAAATATCTGATATCATGGACTTGATATCACTTATAGTTGATAAGCATCATGGACTTGATGTTATCATGAATATCATGGACTTGATATTCTTGGGTCTTGGAGACTAGCAGATCTAGGAGATCCACATTTCGATGGTAAGCATCATATGATATGATGTTTCTCATATGAATATGAGATGTATGTATGATGGGTAATGAAGAACACTTGTGTTCTCACTATATCTTGTAGATAAAGATCTACTATCATAGATGAGAGATCTATGGCATCATTGGATTAGGAATCCATCCTTGGTTATGTTTTGTGATGAAGGATTAAGGATAAGATCTTTATCTCAAGTCCAAGAGGGAGTGTTGATATTTTGGCCTTTATGGCAAATATCTAAATGACTTGGGAATTTCGATAAGTATAAATAGTAATATTAAATATTAGAAAATATTTAATATTCATTGTTTATGAGATAAATCGATTTGAGGGCCCAATGTCGTCCCTTTTGGTTAATTATATTTATTATGTGGCCAAGTCGGCCCCTTAAGGAAATATATACCTTCTCATATAAGTCAAGTTTGATTCTTGGGAGAAGAAGACATCAAAAACATAACATGTATTCTCCTCTCCCAAGAATCATTTAAGGCAGCGAATTCAACCATTGAGAAGGCAGCGAATTCATCCATTGAGGAGCAGTGAATTCACCATTGAGGAGCGGCGATTTCCCTGCCCTAATAGCAGCACATCTAGGAGCGAATGTATTGGAGCAGACCTAGGGCCAACAGCATGTATTCAAGATGCTGTGATTTCCTTTGTAGGGCAGATCTGAACAATCAAGCACAGATTAGTGTCAACTTGGAGAAGCCCTAGGCTGGCTAAATTCAGACCATGGTTAGAAGAAATTGAAGGTTCTGAATAAAAGACTCCAAGGACGGATTTCAGAGTTGCAATCCGGGTACTATCTCTCCTTACCTTGTGTTTATATTATTTTATCCTGTGCTTAGTTTTGTTAGACTTCTATAGATTGATATATTCCTTATGTAAATCTGAAATATACTAACATATATGAAATAGCAACATTTACCCAATTCAAAAATCTGAAACTTTATATGTGAGTGAATCTCTAGTCTTGTTGTATGATGTGAATGGACGATAAAATGGTTCTAACACTGCATTCCAAATTATTATTAATATCAAAATAATGTTTAATCCTATGGGACTACACTATCATACAAAATTTGAAACCCTCAAAAACTTAGTAAGACATCAAAACAAGTACAATAAACATGTTTGTATCTCAGACAAATAAGAGAAAAAATTATAACTGAGAAATTTTCAGGTAGGAAACTTTAAAGAAAATATCATCCAAATAAAACACTAATAAATTGAGAAAAGAGAAACCATTTCTCATAACACGCAAAGTCAAGTGGGCATGAATTATGCATTTTCAAAGAATCAAGATACAAAACCAATTCACATTCAAAAGCAGTTCTATTAAATCAAACCTTCAAATTTATTCAAATTACTAGCTCATGTAAGGTAGACAGAAGATAGACACAAAACACATTTTAGGGTAGATATGAATAATAAACAAGGTTGTGATGTCACTAAGATTGGACATCTTGGTGCAATAATGGGTTACATATAAACATCGATCTAATATTTTTATGTAGCCAAGGATTTTTGTACTAAAACTTGAAAGAACGATAAAATATTATGAAGACAAAGATGACCTACATATACATTGATTGTTCACTTCAATAATGAGTCTAGGTAAAGAAATGAAACTGTAGTATTGTCATATTCATCAAACAAAGGAATGATATGATAGAGAACCTAAATTAGCATTAAATTCAATCCATTTTGCCAAGAACACAAATTATTTCTTTCCAAATAACTAATTTAGAAGGCTGCCATCATGAAAAAAGATAGACTATCAAATGTTCTTTGTACTATACAGACCATTCATCTATTATCAGTAAAATATTATCTCTCTGGATGGAAGCCCCACCAAAATAAAATAAATTTAACATTTTTTATCTTGTTCATTTAAATCGAAACTTGTCATTTGAAAATTTTATTTAACATTTGATATAGATAAGTAGACACAAAATTAAACCATGTGTAAAGGCATATTGACGGTATTGATAGAAATCCTACCATTTGAAAGTAGATAAAATTAAACCATGGTAAAGAAGACACGAAATATGAAGTATGAACAAGCTAAAATATAACCTCAGAATATAGACCATTCCGCTTTCATAACAGTAAAATACTATCTCTTTTGACAAAGGCCCCACCAAAATAAAATAAATGTAACAATTTTTATCCTGTTCATTTAAATTGAAAGATCTTTGGGATGTGCACAATGAAAATCTTATAGAACAAATTATTCATCTATTTGTATTTGCTCGTTGAATTGTATGCAAGTCACCTACCTCTAACTCAAAAGCACTACCACCTAACTCCATGCAAGTTTGCAGCAAATTGCATCTTCTATACATATCTTGGTGAGCTTGTGTTTGTAGTTGTGACATTAAAATATTGTGCAACTGCATTATTCATAAAATATTTCGCCATTTCACAAGTTTCAAGAGTTTTACAGGTGGGTGGGAGATTGATTAAGATTTTAGGCTCGATTTGAACATTATTTTTACACTATAAAAATGAAAAAAATCATTGAAAATCATAGTCAACAATTTTTTTAAAAGAAGGGTTTTTGGGGAGGGGGGGGGGGGGGGTAAAACTCATGCAGGACCAATTAGCAAAAATAAAGGTATAACTGTCATTTTTCGGATATTTTTGCTTCTACGGTTAGAACTGCAAACAACCCCAATGAAACTCCAACTAGCTCTACCATGCAAGTCTCGTGTAAAGACAGAGAAAAGATGCGCAACCAAAACATTCAAGATACTTAGGTAATCCCAATGCCTCACCACCCCATCCTTGTCTCAATTCACAAACAGTTGTATTTTTTATAGCTAACTAATTGCGCTTCAATGAGCGGATAAAGGAGTACCAATTTTGGTAAGCTGAAGTGGATCTTGCGGCCTATTGAAATTTGAGACAAAGTCAAAACAATATTAAAACTTAAGTTGCTAAAGAAAAATAAGAAAATATAAATATAAAGAAGCATTCTATGATAGAACTTTGATAGAAAAAGACCAGAAGTTGTAAAGTTGTAATAAACTTCTAGAAATTTGAGATGAATCTTTGTTTATTTATAGAGATTCACAGACACTTCCTATTAAATGATCTTCTATATTCGGTGTCTAAGAACAAATATCACATTGCAGTTATATACAATTGTGAGCAGTCCTAATTTGATGAGACGTGACTCATGAATGAGTCACGGCTCATCAAACTACGACTATTCGTAGTATTCACGCTTTGCTGTGACTGTCGTTAGTTAATACAATGCGGTGTGCATTTATCGGTTAACATACAATAGTTATTACAATGTGGTGTGTATTATTTATGGGATACCGATAGTTATCGGTTAACATACGAAAGTATTTAACCCGATGAGTATCGGGTATATTAATATACTCAGTCACATATAATCCAATCACTATCGGGTGTAGATAATGTTATCGATTTGATATTTAATATCTCAGAACTTAATTTATTAATATATATGTATATATATATTAATACATATGTAATTATAATTATATATATATATTAATATATCTATAATATAAAATATATATTGATAGACTTATTTCAAGAATATGTGTATATTAATATATATGTGATTTTCCAAATATATATATTAATATATACAAATATATTTGTGTTAATTATCTGAAAAATGCTATCAATTTCAACACTCCCTCTTAGCTAGGAAAGATAATTTTCCTTAGATCATCACATTCATGAAAACATGATGATTTTATACACATTTCTTCAGCTTGTGATGCCTAATTTCCATATCACCTTGATATGAGGGATCACATTTTAGATTGTGACACCTACATTTTCATATCACCTTGCTATGAGGAATCACCTTAGATTGTGATACCTAGTTTTCATATCACCTTGATATGAGGAATCACCTTAGATTGTGATACCTGTTTTCATATCATCTTGATATGAAGAATCACCTTAGATCGTGATACTTGTTTTCATATCACCTCAAATCGTGATACAAGGATACAGTAAATAAGAACATTACATTCCATTTACATATAACCCTATTATGGTATGTGCAAAGACATATAACTGTCTACCATAACGAATCCTCATTACAAGATCGTCACCTCGTAATCTCAAATACAAGTGTTCATTATCTAATAAGTCGTCACTTCTTAGAAATGTACACAGGATGGATGAGCCCATAAAACATTTTATTTATATTAATATAAATCAAAAATCATATTACAACCATACCAAGATTTTTCCTTAAGTGATCAACTTTCACCTTGGGAAGAGCTTTGGTAAGAATATCTGCAGTTTGATCTCCAGTACTAACATATTTCAACTGAATCACTTTCCTTTCAACCATATCACGAACATAGTGATAAGGAATCTCAACATGCTTGGATCTGTCATGAAACACTGGGTTTATTGATAATTTGATACAACTCTAGTTATCACAAAGAATAATAGTTGGTTTTAACGGTTTACCAAATAACCCAGTAAGTAGTTTTTTGAGCCATACTGCTTCTCTAGCAGCCATTGAAGATGCAATATATTAAGCCTTGGTAGAACTCTGAGCTACTAAAGATTGTTTTCTACTAATCCATGATACCATAGCCGATCCCAAGCTAAAAAAACATCCTGAGGTGCTTTTTCGATCAATCACACTTCGAGCCCAGTCTGAGTCAGTGAATCCATGAAGGTCTAATTCTGTCTTATCATATTTGAGTCCATAGTTAAGAGTACCCTGAAGATACCTTAATAAATGTTTTGCAGCAGTGAAATGAATCTCTTTAGGTTCACACATGAACTGACTTAAGGTATTTACTGAAAAGAAAATATCTGGTCTGGTGTTCCCTAAGAACATTAGAGAACCTATTATCTGCCTGTAGAAAGAAATATCTGTAGGTGGAGATTCTGTTGCTGCTTCTTTTAGCTTATGAAAATTTGTTTCCATGGGAGAAGACATGGGTCTACAATTTAACATACCAAATCTCTTCAAAATGTCAAAGGTGTATTTGCCTTGATTTAGAATAATACTATCTAACTTCTGCCAAACTTCCAAACCAAGAAAATATTGTAAAAGGCCTAACTCTTTCATATCAAATTCTTTGGCTAAGTCTTTCTTGCATTGTTGAATCAGATGATCCTCTCCTGTAATCAATAAATCATCAACATATAGGATTAATATCAACATATCACCTTTGTTTATTTTGAAGTAGAGATTTGGATCAGCATCATTTTTGGAAAATCCTAACTGCAAGAGGTAATTGTCAATTCCCTCATACCAGGCTCTGGGAGCCTGTTTAAGTCCATATAGAACTTTCTTTAGTTTGCACACGTGTTTTGGAATTATGAATCTCAAACCCTTCAGGTTGTTCAAGATATACTTCTTCTTCAATGGTTCCATTTAAGAAAGCAGTCTTTACATCCATCTGATGTACTTTCCATCCTTTAGCAGCTGCAATGGCTAGAACTGTTCGAATAATTGTCAATTCTCTCATACCAGGCTCTGGGAGCCTATTTAAGTCCATATAGAGCTTTCTTTAGTTTGCACACATGTGTTTTGGAATTATGAATCTCAAACCCTTCAAGTTGTTCTAGATATACTTCTTCTTCAATGGTTCCATTTAAGAAAGCAGTCTTTACATCCATCTGATGTACTTTCCATCCTTTAGCAGCTGCAATGGCTAGAACTATTTGAATTGAGGTGTATCGAGCAACAGGGGCAAAAGCTTCTTCATAGTCAATCCCTCCGTTTTGTGAAAAACCTCTGGCTACAAATCTTGCTTTGTACTTCTCTATACTGCCATTTGCAACATGTTTGATTTTGAACAACCATTTAGAGGTGACTACTGATTTCTCTTTAGGTCTTGGCACAATGTCCCATACATCATTCTTTATAATAGACTGATATTCTTCTGTCATCACATCTTTCCATACTAGCTGCTGGATAGCATCAGGAACATTTGTGGGTTCTGATTTTGAGAGTTCACTCATAAGGGCTACATAACTAGATAATCGCGAGGGTCTTTTACTTTCCCTGAATGTCCCTGGAGGAGCACCATAAGTCTTTGCTTCTTCTATGATCTTAGTGGCCCCGAGAGGTCTCTTTTTAGGATTTTCTGATGTTGAGAGATTTTCCTGATTTTCTTCTTCCTTGGAATCCTCCCTTCGAGTCTCAGGTGTAATATATTCTTTTGGGGAGACGTGTTTCTAGTTCTACAAAATTTCTAGCTCTAGAGCAAGCTATGTCTTCCTCAAAGATTACATCCCGACTTAGTTCAATCTGATTTTGACCAGGTCTATATATACGGTATAGTTTTGAGGTTTCTCAATATCCTACAAAAATACCTTTCTTTCCAGATGGTTCTAACTTTGTTCTCTTTTCTTTTGGTATATGAATATATACAGGACACCCAAATATTCGAAAATTGTTGATGTCTGGTTTTGTCCCTGAGAAGGCTTCTTCAGGACTTTTACCATCAATGTGAGAGTGTGGACATCTATTTTGAATATATACAGCCATATTAGAAGCTTCAGCCCAAAGAGAAGTTTTGAGATTTTGATCAAGGAGCATTGCCTTGGTAGCTTCAATAATAGTTCTATTCTTCCTTTCAGCAACCCCATTCTGTTGTGGATTGTAAGGCACAGTGTACTCCCTCTTAATCCCGGCCTCTTTACAAAATTCCTTGAAAATTTCTGAGGTGTATTCTTTGCCATTATCTGATCTTAGGGTTTTGATTTTCTTTCCAGAAAAGTTTTCAATGATAAATTTGAAATCTTTAAACATTTTCAAGATCTCCTCAGACTCTTTGTGTTTAAGGAAGTAAATCTAGGTCTTTCTGGAGAAATCATCAATAAAGATTACATAATATTTGCATCCTCCTATTGAAGGAACAGACATTGTCCACATAAGCCTGAATGAATTAATTCTAAAACATTGTTCATTCTACTCAAACTGTTTTGAAATGTTCCTTTTGTGTTTTTACCTAAAGCACAACCTTTGCATGCACCAGGATGATACAGTTTAAGTTTTGGTAATCCAGTGACCAAATTCTTCATAGAAGATAGAGCCTTGTAGTTTAAGTGTCCTAGTCTTCTATGCCATATTTCATTTGAGTTGGTGATATCATTGATTAGGGCTTGATTTGATTCCGTACTTAACTCATATAGACAACCTTGTCTTCTCCCTATGATATGAGCCTGCTTAATAGTGAGCTTCTTTGGCCACGCTTTTACTTTACCATCCATGAAAGTTACCCTATATCCATTATCCTCAAGTGCAGATATGGATATAAGATTCCTCTTGATACCTGGTACAAACAGTACTCCGGTAAGCTGAATTGAAATACCAGTCTTTAATTTGATTGTGCAAGTCCCAATACCTTTCACAGGATAAGCAAAATCATCTCCGATAGTCACTTCCTCATCGGATTCTTCTATCATAGAGTCTAGTAATTCTCTAAATCTTGTGATATGTCTAGAAGAACCACTGTCAATAACCCAGGTATTTTTATTTGAAACTTGATTTGAAAGTGCAGAATAGAGTACAAGTTTCTCATTTTTGGGTTCTTCCTTAGTCTTCTTCTTCGTTTTGGTGAAAGAAGCCTGATGATTCTTATATGGGCAATTTATTACACAATGTCCATATTTATCACATCTAAAACACTGGACTTTACACATATCTCTTTTGTTATTATATTCAGGGTTAAATTTCCTTTTCTTGAAGTGTCTGCCCTTCTTCTTGTGAGTATTCACATTTAGTGCATGAAGATCTTTATCAATGGTTTTCTTCTTTATTCCTTTCTTGTCTAATCTTGATTCCTCTTGTAGGCAATTTGTTCTTAGTCAGTCAAATTTTGGGAATTTGGATCTAGCACTTATGCCAGAGACAAATGTCTCCCAAGATTCGAGTAGACCATCTAAAGCAATCAATGATAATTCCTTACCGTCAATTTCATAGCCAAGTAGCGAAAGTTGATCTCTTAGGGCTAAGACTCTCATAAAGTATGAATTTATTTTCTCACCTTTGTTCATACTTATGTGATTTATATCCCTCTTCAAGGCTAATTTCTTGCTGGCATTACTTATCTCATAAGTTTTCTCTAGTGCTTTGAACATTTCATATGCCCTTTCATATTTTGATAATATCGGAACAATGTGGTCTCTGACTCCATCAATGATTATCTTCATGGCTTTGTCATTTCCTTCATTCCAAGTTGTTATGTCAGGTTCTGCCTTTGGTTTTAATGTCTACTTTAACGAAAGATTCGACTTTATTTTCTTTTAATAACATTATGATTCTAAACTTCCATGATTGAAAGTTGTCAGCACCCTCAAGTCTGTCCTCGAATCTGATAATGTTTGCCATTGGAATGTAATGTTTTTAGTCTGAAATTTAATTTCTTTGAGTTTATTAGCCACTTGGATCCTTCAGAACTAGTGCTCTGATACCATGTAAAGTTGTAATAAACTTCTAGAAATTTGAGATGAATCTTTGTTTATTTATAGAGATTCACAGACACTTCCTATTAAATGATCTTCTATATTCGGTGTCTAAGAACAAACATCACATTGCAGTTATATACAATTGTGAGCAGTCCTAATTTGATGAGACGTGACTCATGAATGAGTCACGGCTCATCAAACTACGATTGTTCATAGTATTCACGCTTTGCTGTGACTGTCGTTAGTTAATACAATGCAGTGTGCATTTATCGGTTAACATACAATAGTTATTACAATGCAGTGTGTATTATTTATGGGATACCGATAGTTATCAGTTAACATACAAAAGTATTTAACCCGATGACTATCGGGTATATTAATATACTCAGTCACATATAATCCGATCACTATCAGGTGTAGATAATGATACCGATTTGATATTTAATATCTCAACACTTAATTTATTAATATATATGCATATATATATTAATATATATATATAATATAAAATATATATTGATAGACTTATTTCAAGAATATATGTGTATATTAATATATATGTGATTTTCCAAATATCTATATTAATATATACAAATATATTTATGTGTTAATTATCTGAACGATGCTATCAATTTCAACAGAAGTAAACAGATCTTTGGTTTTGGAGGTAACACCATGTATGAACTTCCTTCTTGTACTTGCCTCAAAGAGCACCAATAGTATGAGTTGTAACCCATTGAAGCTACATTATTTCCAAACTCAATCATGACCATGCCCTCTACATTTGGATAAAACGAGAAGACTGGTGAAAACTAGCCCATCCCTTTCACTTCAATGTCTTTGTATGGTAACCCCTAAGTTGTCATTTTGGGTTCTGGTACGGGTATGAGAGCCTAGTACATGGGTACATACAAAACTTTTTTGGGGAGTTTGTGTACATTTAAGTACGTGTGTGTGTGTGTATACAGAAAAATTAAAGAAATATACAAAATTGCAAAATTAAATCATTTGATAGTATGATACTACATCATTGATCAATGTCAAATGCCAATGATAAATATTAAATGCCAATTGATAGTTCACAAATGTACAAATAAGTATATCATATATGTCTAACAGTCATGGTTCACAATTCAAATCAAAATCAATACAATTACAAAATTGGCAATCAACAATGGTAATTTTCTTCTATCTTTAATGTAGTCCATCAATCATTAAAAGGATTATCAAAAAAATCATCATCTATTGCATTTTCAGCTGCTGCAAGTTCAAGATCATTTGAACCCAAAGTGGTGCCACTCGCACTAGATGCATCATATGTTGGTATTGCATCATTATTATCATCATCACCCATAGTGACTCTAGCAAAATCCTCAATGGTTGCATCCAATTTGGTACACCCAACGGCTACATTCCAAAGCTTAGCTGCCCCATGCTTGTATTGGGGATCCTTACGTGACAAAAGATGCAAATTGGAATGAATATAAACCAAGTCTTCAGCTCTTTTGTGGCCAATCGATTATGCTTCATTGAATGGATAAAGGAGTACGTACTCTAACTCCGTTCAATGGCAGACAAACTTGCAACTGGAGAGAAAACCAACAACATAAAAAATGCAAAATACAAAATAAATTGAAAAATGTTAAGTGCTAAATTCTATGCTACAAGTGGTAAAAAAAAACTTACTTGTGAGAGGATCTTATTTGCAAGAGCTTGGAGGTACATATTATCTTGAAATGTAGGTACCACCATGTAGTAGCATCCATTTCAGATTGGTCATTAACAACACAAGGAGTATGCTTTCTTCCTAAGACAAACAAGCCAAATTCTCTCCTAACATTTTTCTCCACTTTTGGATCCTGGAAGAGCCTGCTAAATGCTCGTTTGTACCTAGTAGCAACTTCAAAATCTCTATATGGTGGTAATCTCCCTAGCATAGAAAGTACGCCATTGCTATAGTACCTTGAAGATAGGGCATATGCAAGGAGGTTCATTGGTGTGGTGATCTTGTTCCAACGATGATGAACGATTGATTCCACCCTTTTAAAAAAGGTTTCTTCAGGGTCATTCTCTATTTTTTTGCATTACTGCTTTTATTTTCTCTATCGTGTTCATGCCATCATAGACAACCACCAAACATGGTGCATCTATACCAACAAATCAAAGCATAGTCATGATAGGCTCAATGAAATCCAATACATATTCCACACGAGCCCACCAATAGCCATCCAAGATCAATGACTTGACCTTTAGGGCTCTCTCTGAATTTGACTACTTCCATACACCCCATCGGTTGCTAATAACCATTTGACCCAATGCCTCTCGCACCTTCAAAAGTTGTCTCATCACAATTGTAGAAGATGCAAATCAGATCTCAGCAACCTAGGATCATGTTAATAGTACGTTAATAACACACTGCAAATCTGTAAATAACACATTAAAAAATATTAAAAATTTATATACATATTGATATTGAACAAGATATAAATAAAATTAAATAAATTGATTTAATTTGCCTTCAACAATTCCAATCTTGAGAAAATTATGAAAATTGCTTGTGAGATTTGGTGGTTCGTACAAACATCTTGTTGACTAAAAATTTTGTAAGTTACTATGACCATAACTTACAAGATTGAAACTTTAGACAATGTCAAGTGAGAATACTCTCTCCTCTCAACAATAGGGGAGGCTCCCTTCTTACCATAGGTGGCTCCAACAAAGGACTTAACTAGAAATTATAAAAAAGGGTAGTTCTCAATATCTATTCCTCTTTTTCCTGGAATGATTTTACAAACAACTTCCGAATAGCACTAAAATTTAAATAAAAAGTACTTGTTGCTAGAATAATATCAATAGCATATGAGTTGACATAAGAACACAGAGGATACCAATCTACATTTAACTATGTTGAACAGTTGCAGAAACCCAATGTCTTCTACACTTATATCGAATAATGATTTAACAACTTGAGTAAATGATAAAGCTTAAAGTCTTTTACCAAATACTCACTAAGTTCTATGAAAGTACTTGAAACTGAAACACAAAGTCTTTCAACTTTAAGTATCTAAAGCCACTATAAACTATATCAACTTGCCCTTTTGTAGCACAAAGTCTCCAAAAACACAAATCAAATGCTCAAATGATTATGAAAGCAAACCACTTAGTAAATCAAAGATTGAATAACTCATGCAACATAAGAATACAAAAAATTACTCTTCAAGCCTCACAACAGAAAGTTTGGGAAACTTGCTTATTTATTATTCACTTGGAAATTTTGTATAATGAAACACAAAGTTTTCACTTCACAAGCAATTTTTGCATAGCCTACTTGCATAAACAAAAGATGATATTTACAATGCAGCCTACTACTTTATATAGGTGACGAGTGGGAGAGAAAGGTGGGGAAACCCTAACAACTTTGACTAATTGCCTAACTAACTTTGACTTATTCAAACTGCAGGTCCTAATCTACTTGACTTGCAATTTGATCACATGCAATCACTTTACAGGTGAAAGTCCCCCTGTAATTACAACTTGCTTTCCAACTACATGTAATCTGTCAAAAACTACAACTACCTAGAAAGCATGGGAAAATGGTTGTGTCCACAACACTTATGAACCATCCTCAGAGGTTATCAATGAAGGCCTCGAACCTACTGATGGACTCATATACAGCTTCAAGGTTTGGTGCACCCGTATGTCGTGCAAATACAGTTGTTTTGAGGACTGTACTTGCACTCCTAGAAACGGCCTTGCTCCACTCTTCAATGTTAGGTTGAAGATGATTTAATGAAACCTTGAAGCTTGTCAACTTGTTCATGGAACTAATGTTGGCATCACTAACCAGTAAGTTCTCTACCGGTCTAAGTGTTGTCATTGTTTGGCAAAAGAGGATAGAGATTTGATCTCTATTATAGAGGGGACTCTTCACCAAGAAAGGCTAAGAAACCGGTCACTACACTAAGCATCAATAGAAAAGAGTGTATCCTAGTATCAACCAAGGACCGCCCTCAACCGGTATAGACAAGTACAAATAACCGCATATCCAACAATTGTCTATAACACAACCGGTAAGAATAGTGCAACCGGTAATCTACTCCACCAAGGGCATGTACCCAGTATTTAGCATAAAAGACTCCAACCGACATATGATAAGACCCCGGTATGAACCGAGGAAGACAGAACTCAACCGATATATCATAAGACTCCGGTATGAACCGAGGAAGTCATAGTCAACTGTCTGTTCCAACCAACTCTGATTGACCGGGATTTATTGCAGTAAATCCGTGTGATCTTGAGTTGTCTTGGTGATCAGTTTGAGGCGCAGGTAAAAGGAGTTAAAGCCTGAATCAATGGTTTCTTGAAGCGCGACTGAAGGATTTAAAGCCGGATTTAGTGGCTTTTAATCAAGGAGTTATCTCCTATGAAGGAAAGTTGCCTGGCACACAACTATTGCTTTCTTCATAGAACTAGAGAATGTATCGGATGTCTACTCAGCGAACCAGTACTCTGCTGAGTAATGTAATCAAAGGATCTCAAGATTAGGTCGTGCATTTCAAGCGCAATCAAAGCAACGCAACTCTATAAATTCTTATGACTGGCAAGAATAAAAGTTGCCTTCATTCTGGTGAGAAAAAGAGTGAGCCTATATGCTACAGAAGCAAAGGTTAGAAAAGTATCAAGGGTTGGTGAAAATCGATAGAGTAAAAGTTGTGCAAGTTAGCACAACAATAGCTGAGAGTACACCTGTGTCAATCGGTGATAATTCTCAGAAGAGCACAAATAGAGATCACATCTGGCTAAGGAAGAGCCTTCTGTAAAGATCTTATTTCTATTGTTTTCTAGCAAACTACAATAGACAAATCCCAGTATTTGGGTGGACTCTAACAGGTCCCTTGTATCAAAATCCCTTAACCGGGTGACATCTTTCAAGGTGTCTGAAGTCCCTTAACCGGGCAGGTCTTAGCAGATCTTACTATAACAAATCCCTTGACCGGGTCGCACCTAGCAAGTGCATTTTATCCCTTGACCGGGCAAGCTCTTAACAGGCGTACTTCAGAAGAGTACAAATATTGTGAGGTCTCCTCACACTGTGGTTTTCACCCTTACCGGGTTTCCACGTGATAAATCCGGTGTCACTCTGTGTTTGTTCACTTACTGTTTTGTTTGCTTAGAACTGTTTGCTTTAAGTGCTGTAAGTTTACTTCGCTGAATTAAAAGGGAAAAGAAAAGTTTTTTTTGTGCTGATTCACCCCTCCCCTCTCAGCACCCATTGGGATTGTCAACTGAGACCAAAGTCATTCACCCCAAGCTCTAAGCGAATCAGTTTTGCGAGCTCTAATATGACAATATCCTTTGAAATCAGCTCATTGTTCTCAGTTACTAACTTGCATGCCAGCTCCCCAAAACCTTTGTTGATCACGCATTCCTTTTCCTTGCATGTATACATAGTTGCCTACACATCTATTGCCAGCCCTTCAATTACCTGTCTCTTGTTGATCATCAATTCTTGGTACTCATAGAACATCTCTGGAGAGGAAATGACACCAAATGTACACATTGCTTCCAAATCAGTCTCTAGCATCTTATTCCAGATGCTCAAGTCCTCATCTAAGAATTTCAACTCCTGACTGAACGACGTCAGGGCTCCATCCAACTTGGCTGCGACTTCCGTGGCATGTCTCAATACCTTGAAGGCATCTCTGATTACCTATATAACCTAAAGGCATCCTTGGTTTTTCGCCCAATCTACTCAACATACCAAATTGAGTCTTCTGGAAGAGAAGAAGCAATGGGATCAACTCACTACTAAGAATTGATCATCTTCTGAATTGTCTCAAGAAAGTGAGAATTTTCCTCCTTGAGCTGATTTTTCTTTACCCACAATTGATCATTACTTTGGGAAAGTAATGCTACTGCATCCTGAGCATCCTTTTGGCAACCAACCTGCATTTTTTTACCAAGTTCCACTCTCATGAACTTGTAATCAGAAGTTTGTAGTTCATCCTACGGCTTGTCTACCAAAGGTTCCTGCAATCTCAGCATACTTTACTTTGTTCTGATCAACCATAACTCTCGAAATTGTTTTAGCTCTCTTGCTCATTGGAGGTTTAGCCTTGTTGAGTTGCTTGAAGTCGAAATCCTCTAGAGGGGCTTCCTATTTCTTCCTCTTCGGACTGATCTAGCTAAGCCAAGGAGGTAAGGTGAAGGAATCATCCTAAGAGGTGGAGGTGGTGGCCATGATAGACACTAATCTTGATTGCACGACAATTGTGACACTAGATGGTGTTTCAGTCGGAATAGCCACAAGTGCCTGATTGCTCTGTGAAACTTCATCAATGAACTAATCAAAGCCTATAACTGAGGTATGCAAAAGACTCATGGATACATCTGATAGGTTGGGGAAAGAGAAATATGCATCAAACACATTCTCCAAACTTCTATAGTGCTCTTTTGGGTTGGATGTAGGAACAGTCGAGGAAATAGGCATCATAAATGCATTCACTAGAGGAACCACTGGAGGAACATGCACTATGGAGAAAGAATCCACATCAGTGTCAAGAGGAGACATGGGAGCCTCATCAGGTGCTGGTGTTGATTTCGAAATTCAAGGAATTACCTTTGCATCTTCTACACGAGATATCTCACGAATAGGCTCCTCTTGCAGGTCATCTTCACTGGCTTCAACCTAAATTCTCTCTGGTTCTACCACTACCTCCCTACTGCAACAACCTCCTCAAGTGATTTAACTGTAGCTTTACCCCCTTTGATTTTGAGCTTAGGGATCCCTAAAGCCGCTAATGTTGAAGAACCATCCTTACCTTTATTCCCGATTTCTGATCTTTGTCCAATTGGACCAATAGTATCAAAATCTTTCCCAAGTTTGATTTTCATAGTATTTATGCATCTTCTCTTTAGCAGTGCATTGGTATTGGCTAAGATGGACTCGAATCTGTCAAAGATAGATGTGCTCTCCTTGGATGACCAAGGAATAGGTAGAATGAGGAGATTTTCAACTTGACGCTCATGGTACTCAAGATCAAAGATGTCATCATCATCCTCCACACCCTCAAGAATCTAAATCAAATTGAAATCAAGAGTTTGCTTCAAGGTCAACCTACAATAATCCATCCTCCTTATATCCACCTCAGTACGCATGTCAATCCAAATGTCTTTGAGGCGATGAAGGTGTGAAAAACTCTCTTTATTTTGTCGTTCATCCCTCGATAATCAAAGTGTGTTCTAGACTTGAACTTCTTGAGAGTGATCTCTTATAGTTTAGTCTCCATACACTTTGCCTTTAGAATAGTGACCAAACCATACCTCCCAATCTGGAGTGGAATCTATGAAGAAATACCAATTCCAGGCATGTGTTGCGTAGACTGATATGCTTGGACAGCCATGAGCTGCCTTGCAAGCTCCATGAGAATGATCCTATCAGTAGGATACCAAGGAAGTGTGTAAGGCTCACCCTAGTAGCAACCAACTCTCATGTAGGTGAAAGTAGGAAACTGAAGAAACAAACACTCATATCATTTGCCTTCTTCCATGCTGCATCAGATACTTGCCTCTTTGAAAGAAGGTATCCTGCACTCTTCTGTAATGCACCTTGCTAGGCCTCAAAGTCAGCTGCTCATAATACTCCCAAACTAGAACCAACGATCTATCACCCTTGGTTGAAAGACCAGAAAAAGTTCCCAAAGAAGCCACAATGTTTACCAAGTATGAATTCACATAGAAAGTAAGGGTGTTAGGAAAACGAGCCAGCTCCTTGCACAAAGCATCATTTGATGATCTCACCCCAAAAGATCTTTTGTTTGGACCTCACGATCAGAGAGATGAACTTATACATCCAAGGCTCAAATACATTCGACTCCTTGTAATAACCCCAATGGGTTATAGTTTCAAATCTGGCTTTGGATTTTGAATTTTTTGACAGTTTGTGTTTTGCAACGTTTTTTTTGTTTTTTTAAGAATATGTGATCTTTTAAAAATATAAAATATTTGCAATGTACAAACTGAAAGAAAATTTCAAATTCTATTCACCAAACCTTTTTGCTGTGTTTTTTCTCGAATGTTGGTCACTACATTGCAAAATATAACTAACATGCAGAATACTTTATATATTCTCAAAAATTTAATAAACTTGGGATGGCTAAATGACGTAGTTCTTTTCCCAATAGTAATCGCAGCAACTCAGGAACAATCAGTAGTTGACGTTGTTTTCCATGTGACAATTGTAGCAGCCAGTAAGGACAAAATAACTCTAACGTGGCCTCGGAACAATCCAATGTATGCAGCTCCAGACAAAATAAGCCACTTCACAATATCGCAGGCCCTCCTAGTCTCCATCTCAGGCTGACGCAAGTGTTGTAAGTTGCAACGTGGCACCAAAATTAAGCAAAACCAAGCCATATAGATGAATCACTGGCTCTATAAAAATTATGGGGCCTTGGAATTATGTCTGCCTGCCTTGAGAAGCCGCAACAATTAAGAAAAATAGACACAGCCTTCAGGAGATGTTGCAGCTAGCTTGCAAAAATTGACTCTTTCACCCTGCGATGAATAGCTAGGATCAAACGCTGAGAACCCACACTCCAATCGAACACAATTAAGCCCAAATTGATGGCTCTAAGTCGAACCACCTCAAGCGATTCTCATTAGCAAAGACATGAAGAATTTACAATTCTCCCTGCTCTTGAATTTCTGAAACCCTTGCCACTGAACCACCAACACCAAAATTCACCAAAAATGCATGCAGAATACTCACCTTCGATTCCAGCCTAGGCCTAAATAATTATATTCCTTCTAAATCCAACCAAGAGGCTTCAACGTGACTACCCGCATGTGAATTTGAATTCATAAATTTGCCTTTGTTGCAAACTATTTGAACTTTATAAAATTAGCATCATTCCATGAAGTCTCACGACACAAGGAAGCAAAGTTCAAATAATTGAGTTATAATTCCTCCCCCACATAAAGACACCAATATACACTTATAAAAGTGTCTTCACAAAACACTTAGCCATAACATGAAGAAAGCCTCCAATTTAATAAATAATAAAATTATAAATAGGCCCCAATTTTTAATATTTCTTCAATGCATAATCACAATTAATTGGCCCCAAAACTTTAGGATGTAATTTATAATTTTATCATTAATTAAAGGCCTTAATTAGTGATAAGTAATATGCATGGACTCAATACAAATCCTTCCACTTGACCAACTGACGACTAAGTCAACCACTGAGACCTTCTAAACCTTTGATTAGCCTACAAAGGTTGTTGATAGGCTAATCCTGACTGCAACTATCCTGACTGCAACCCAAGGTGAGCTAAAATGGGGACATAAAACTCCCTCAGACCCATTATCCTGCTCAATAAAGTGATCAAATCATTGATCTCCTCATGGAAATTTGTTCTGAACACCAACTTTGGCCATCCAAACAAACAAGTTCTCTTGTTCACCAACCAATTCTCATTTATGTACCTTATGCAATCTTGTTTCCCATCATTCCACCTCTTCAAAGCCTTTTCCTTTGTTATATCAATACATATTGGAGTAGGCAGGAATTTGAAAATTTTATCAATTGTATCTGGATCTAGCTTGATAATAATGTTTCCATCATCATCCCTAATGGTTTTGGATTCGTGATCTAAGTGTTGTGCACATGCCAATACAAATTCAGGTTCCAGGGCAGCCACTGGAAATGTGGAGACAAAGTGTGCGTTGCTCTAAATGAGGGGAGTCATTTCTTTCTTTGAATATGTTTCAACCCTTTTGAGGAAATCGAACGTGTCAACATGTCCTATCTTTATATCTCTAATTTCATCAACAGAAGAAATCACCTGTGAAGGTCGAATGGAATTCGGGTATTTATCAAACTTGTACTTCATCTTTTTCTTGCCCTTGGGAGAGACTATCTCTTCCGACATAGCAAGGAAACTTGTGGATGATGAAACTGCAACATGAAAATCCCATACGGTGAGTACATCTTCATGAGACACCAACGAATCCATAAGACACTATTAAAGACTCAAACTCTGCAAATCTGGAAGATATTACGTACAGGATATGAATGGAAGGCCTTCAAGCAATAGGAAATGGAAGAAAATGGATGAAATCAGCTTTTAAAATGAGGAAAAAGATGAATTTCGGGGTTTTTCTTGAGCACTGCGAGTGACTAAAATGCAAGTATTTGATATAAAAATGAGGTGCAAATGCATATATACAAGGGAGGGTCTTTCTTAATTATAATCGGGGTTTTGAAATCCTACTACAAGTCAATTTGGGAAGGTTCATTGCCTGCAATCAGGTTTGTAAAGTCTGATTGCGGGTAGGAAAGAGCCTTCATTTATGTTTGGAAAACACTTGCGATTGGGTTTTTTAAGTCCGACTGCAAGTGAGGGAAGAACCTAGCTTTTCTTTGGCAAAGTAAACTCACAATCGGGGTTTTTGATTCCGTTTGCAAGCAGGGAAAAACATGTGTGCTTGAAGCTCTTGCTTTGGGGAAGAGACTTGCATTTCATCTTGCATCATTTGGGGAAGTAATTGTATTGTTTTGAAAACAATACTCTCACACAAGAAACTACACAAATTTGAAAAAGATTCGCAAAAACAAAGACACAAGTATATACAAAACAAAACAAACTTAACAATCAAAACCCTGGGCGTTTTTACAATCAAAGGAGGAAAAAGCTTATGAAATACTCTTCAAAGATGATGAAGAAATGCAAAACAAAGAAACCAGCCATACCTCTTTTGAGAAAATAAAATATGTGGACTGAATGATGCTTTGAATTTGAAGAAAATCCCAAAATCCTTGCCGATTTGAATTTAGGGAAGGATCTCCAAATTGCAGCTATATAGACAACAAAAACTTGACCAAATCTCCTCTATAATCAATGCATTTTCAGTCCTCCATAGTCTTTTGACAAATGGCCAAGTATGTAAACCATAATGCTTGAAAATAGCAACCTCCAAGACTCTTTCAACTCACAAATCGTGGTTTGAATCTGTGATTGCAAGCCGACTTGCAATGATGACAAAAAACGGCGACAATAGGGGAATACGTGGTTTGCATCAAACAATACAAGCTTACAATGGCTCAAGTTTTCCTTATATACCCTAAATCGGGCTTCACCTTCACTCTTGCAAGAAAAATGTCTTAAATAATGCCCATTCGGGCTTTATAAATTGCATTACAAGTCTGAGATTTTCTCTGCAATACAAAAACGAATTTTCAATCTAAAAAAGGGATGGCTTAGTCGTCCGTGCCACATTGATCTGGCAGATCAGCACCTTGTCCACATCATAGGTAGTCGGTTCCACATGAGCTCCACCTAGGCATCAGATCCAGAGAGACTGTCAAGGTGACCCAAGAGAGTTGGAGCTATGTGATGACACCCTTTCAGTATATGTCATAGGATTCTCTTGTGTCTGTTTAGATTCGCCTCTAGTATAGGATGTTCTTTTGTGTTTAACTTATATGATTCCTATTGTTTACCCGAGTATATTCCTTTGTTACTCCTTGGATAGGTTGTTTCTTTGTTGCTGCCTTGCTTGTGATTGTATGTGGGGTATGGGGCCTTGTGTTATCTCCTAGCTCGGGGGAGTGGCTCTCAGGTTTCCACGTGGTTAATTGGAAAATCTTTTACCCATCAAGTATTTTTCCACGGTTGGCTCGAGAGCCTTGGATCATCATGCTACTTCACTATGCTTCTCATGCAGCTTCTCAGTCGTGCAAACAAATGATTTCTATGATTTGTTGTATCATATTGTGGAGCTTCATGTTGATGTAATGATGTGACATTGTCTATATCGTCATATCTATGTATTGTTACAGTGTTGTAATCTCCTTGAGGAGATCATTGCAGAATGAATATGTAAATGTATTTCAGTGCTTACTTGTAATTTGTTATGAAAACATGTATCTATGATTACTTCTGTTGTAATGAAAAAGTGGATAAAGATGTAGATCTTGACCATGATCATGTGAGTATATATTATTTGATTGTAATAATTAATGGGATAATTCATATTGTAATCTCTTCATTGTCATATGTTATCATATAGACTTAGTCATGTATGTTATGTGTTGTTAGCAGCGACGTCGGGGAACCTAAGAGAACCTTGTTATCTGATTGATGTTCATCATTTGTAATTGCATTTAATGAAATGTATTTTGGTTATGGTCCTTGTATCATGTGGTTGCAAATGTAATGTTAGTATTATCACAAAAGAAAAATGTGTATTCCTTAATGCTAGTTTACTATGTTGTCCTCTCGGGTTCCCCAGCGGGGCGTTATAGCAAGAGGGAAAGTCATGTTTTACTCCTGACGTTGCAAGCAATGAAGAGGCACAATTTGGGAAACGACAAGTCCTTAGAGAAGATCGCATTTCGCATAAGCGATTGCAACAATAGATTATAAAGCCACATTTTCAAACTTCATGCTATGCAAGGCGGATTCGGCCTTTTCAAATCGCATTACATGTCTTGAATGTCAAAAATGGCGACCATGCATGTTGTAACACCTATGTTAATAAGAAAAGGGCTTTAGAAAGTTTAAAATGTATTGTAGTCAAAGCTTTAGAAGCCCAACTACAATTTTATTATATTTAAAAATCATCCACTCTCAACTTACCTTGGACGTCGAGGTTTAAAAATGTTGTTACAAGTCAAAAACAATGCTTGTTAAGTGATAATAAAGAAAGGTCGTGTTTTTTAAAACACTTTGCAAGATTTCAAACAACCAATATATGTTGTGCTCGAGAAGCCCGACTAGAACATATAAGTGTTGCACCTTTGATTAAAAAGCCCACTTCTTTCTTCCTCACTCAAAGTCGGGTTTCGTTTTGAAGAAATCATGTAATCGGGCTTTAAAAGTCTGATTACATGTATAACATTTTACAAAAATAAAAGCTTTTCTCTCAATAATGTTATTACAAATGCAATGGTGGGTTTTAATTTCTCCATTACAAGTGAATGCTTCTCAAAACAATTTGAAATGGCTCATAAAAAGTTTGATTCATCACTAAAGAGGCTTTTGTGGTCTTTTGATTTCATATTGCAAGATTTCAAACAAAGAACGATGACTTGCAGTCAGGCTTTAAAACCCCATTTGCAGGTAGCTTAACTCTTTATTTTCTCTTAGAATATAGCTCGAAATTAAGCCCGCGATAGGTCAAAATGACCGGGATTCAAAAAGCAATAGACCTAGGACAAAAACAAACAATTCAATCAAGAAAAATCAAACAAAGACTAGAGATTCCCAAAAATCGAGCACTTGCAATCAGGAAAGAAAAGCCCAATTTTACAAGAAAAACAAAGGAAAACTCGACGGAAATTTCCAAAAATGGCATCTGTAAGATGAGAAACTTAGGTTAAGTCAAGGTATAATCGATTGCTTTCGGAAAACATCTTAAGAATGCCTAACTTAGAGATTTTTCACTACAAATTCATGGAAAATTGCATAGGGTTGTCCAATTTTGTGAATACAAAATTGCGGACAACACATCTCGATCTCCTCGCCCTCTTGGTATATTTCTTTCACCCACTTTATTTTAGTGTCAATTGCTTGCATCACCAAGTTAAGGGAGTATATGGTGCATGGTGTCCAAAAAATGTGCCCATATCTTACCTCAACCAAAGCACCTACAGCCCTACAGTTTTTCACATTGTCCTTAATTACCTAGACCAAATTCTCATAACCCACCATCTCTATGGGCTCAATGAGGATTCTTAAAATGAACTCTGCATTTTTTACTTCCCCTTCACAATCAACTGCACTCAAAAACATTGCTCCTTCGGGGGACACTAAAATACCATTTATAAATGGACGGATTTTGCAATCTTTCTATCCATCGGAAACAATAGAAACATCTGATTCAATCCAAGAATCTTTAATTGGTTTTAGTGAGGCTTCTACAAAATTCTTCTTCTTTGCAATAAGGTGGTACGCACCTTTTCATTCCTAGGACTTGTGAAACTAGGAGGTGCACTTTTGATCGCTAGCACCACTTCCCACCAATATGGTGATCTCACTAGGTTGAATGGAAGACCATTGGCATAGATGCAACGTGCAATTTTTTGCTCAACAATATCTCTTAATTCCATTTTAAATGTCTTTTCCAATGGACCTCTTTTGCGAGTAGGAATTTCTACTCCATCTTCAAATTCTCTAGAGGGAATATGCAAGAAGAGATGTTTGGAGGTTGCTACGGTATCAATGGGTAAATTCACTATTTTTTTCTTTTCGGAAGGATAAGCACTTTGTTTTCCTCTTGCAACCAGTTTATCAATATCTTCTTGTTGTCTTATGAATACCACTATTTCTATAGTAGACACCCCCTTTTTGTTGGGCCCTCATACATTCCAATCCCTTTACTAGCAAGGCCCATAAAGTAAAGTTTCACTTGAAAATAAGAGATATTAAATTGCGTATTACAAAATTTATACTTCTAAACATATCCCCTACCTCCTAGAATTTGTGAAAACCTTGTGGTATGTCTCCATAAAGGAGATCCTTTATCAATTTTGAATCTTTGGTTTCCTTCCACACCCATTAAAACTTGACTATTGGCCATTTTTACAATCTAGTTTTTTTCTATTATAAGAAATTACATAATCTTAAATTAGAAAAAAACTAATAAATGCACGCACACAAGTGCAAAATCAAGATACAAAAACATTATACCAAAGAATTAAATTCGTTTCTTTTCTTCAAAAAATAAATTAGAAAAAAACTTGAAGTAATTCATCCCAAACACAAATTTTTTTTATCAAAACCTTTAAAAAATCCATTAAATGACAAGACTAAAGAATAAAGTTAAATGCTTACCTTAGACACTTAAATCTCCTTTGTGGAAGCTATTTGCACTCCATGAACAATCCCCTTCAAATAAACCACCTACCCTTCAAAATGCCAAATTGGAGAAAAAATGACTTGAGAGCAAATGAGCAAACAAAATGATATGTTTTTAGGTTGAATGTCCTCATAAAGGGCCATTTTAGTGCTTTGAGCAAAAAAAGGGGAAAACACTTATCATGTGTTTATTAAGTCACTTTTGTGACTAGCGTGCAAATGCGCCCAAATTTGCACAGGGTGTGCATCACCGCCGATGGATGTGCAAGTTGCACATCTGAAGCACATCAACGGGCAGTGGTGTGTACCTTGTGCAAATCCAAACTAGAGCGCATCGGGATCTCATGGCAACAACAAAGTGTGCAACCTACAACTTAGGGTAACGCCCTTTTGGGCAAAGAAAGAGTCTTTGTGCTATGATACTTACGAATCAAAGAAAATGCTAGGAGATGCCAGGGGGTGGTCATCTTGTTCCATTATTCAACTATGATTTATTTACTTGTTTAAAAAATGCTTGTGAGGTCTCTCTCCTTAGATGCTATAATGCCCATTTACTTTTCTGTCATGGAATCAATGACATCTTAAATCTCACCCAAACATTGTTGATCCATATCAGTGACCCCAATCATAATCATGTTGAGCTTAACAAAGATTCTACAAAATCCCACCAATCATCATTTGAGACCAATGCTTGACCTTTTAGGCCCTCTCTATATTAGCATAGTTGCATACATCTGATAGATTGTCAATTACCAACACATTCAATGCTTCTCATACCTTTGTAGGTCAATTGAGTGTCAACAGCCTCACGCGGTGTTAAAAAGAGTAAAACACATTAAAAATGTAGATTATATCAGACTTAAAATAAATATTAATTAACATAGATTAATCTTTTTAGCAAACTTAAATTAAATCAAAAAAAAACTCAATCGACTAACATGAAAAAAACTGCCACATTGAAGCACATTCCAATTGTATTAACCAACGGACTGTTTTTGCACTAAACAATAGACACTCTCATTTCAGCCAATCAATCTCCAATTAGTTGTAATCAAGTATCTATCATTTTTATTTCTTTGGCCAATAAGGTGGTGTATGTCTTTTCATAGCCAATATCTATATGTCATGTGGATGCCTCATTAATTGCATATTATGTCTTGTTGGGATGGTGAGCGCATGACATTGAAATGAATTCCATGATGTAAATGTAATAACACATTGTACCAATTAGCGTTCTCCCTGACTTAATCTTAAATGCCATGAGAAATCGTTTTTTGGCCAAGGAATGAGATTTCAATCTATCTTTTTCAATTACTAATTGTTTCCTCTTGCTCTTTGATAAAAGCCAAAGTTCGCCCCTTTAACAACCCATTTTTGTTCAGCCCAAAGTTCTCATTACTTGGTTGGCACTCACACACAAGCACACTTTCACTTGACTATAGGAGCTCCTACACTAGTTTCGGCAATTGTTATAATACCAAACAAAACCCTAGCTCCATCAAGCTGCTCAATCATGTTACATGTCAACAAAACAATAATCTATGTTTTAAAATTAAAAAATAAAATGATCCAACCCCATGTTGTCATTACTCGCAAAAAAATAGGGAAAAACAATAATGTAACCAAAGGCCATCATTACTTGTTAAATAATGAAAAACAATTGAAATATAATAATAAATATTAAAAAAAACTTAAAAAAATAAAACAAAACTTAGCTTGAACAATTATTCTCTTCAATGCAAACACTTTGATTTCCAAAGCACATATCTAACATTCCTTGAGTCATAGGAATAACACCTATGTTGGCACTATGCTTAGTTGTCATCATTGGCAAATATCAAACACACTGGTCCTTAAGTTAGAGCAACAGTAGTGAACCGGTAGTTGTCCCAGTCGACAACCATCAAACTTACTAGGTAACTAGTGTACCTACACTGGTCACAATAATACCGGTCTTGTCCAACCGGTCCAGTAGAACACCACAGCATGCAGATGACTCAACCGGTAGCACACCGGTTTTGCTTCAAAGTAGCAGATCTACTGGTCCGTGGTTTATAATCTGATCCAGTTTTTGCGGAGCATTTTGAGATGAACTAGCATTTTTTTGCATGCATTTCGAGATAAAATGAAGTTTTGAATGCGAGTTTTTGGCTTGATCAAGAATTCTGCATGCAAGACTTTTAGATCGCTTTCCAGAACAGCAGCATTTTGGAGGAGTTACAACTTGGCGCAACCATTTGGTGTGGTAATGAGAAGATTATTATATATACAGGTCATCATGCATTAGAAGAGTTATTGTTGAAAATCAAGAGCGCAGAAACAGGGCAGAGCAAAAGAGCCAAGTCTTCTGAGAAGGGATACAGTCACCAAGAGTGAAAGAGAGAGATTGAATAGACAAGCAGAGCGAGAAAAGAACAGGTATGATCTGATCGACCGATTAAGTGTCTAAAGAAGATCATTTCTTTTATGGTGTGAAGCTCATAAAATCCCTTTATCAAGGTGAACCCTAATAGCTTCCTGTTGGCAAAATGGTCAGCGCTCCCCTCGGGAATCATGACATGGCTTAACCGCCTCTTGTGTCTTCTATAAGTCTAGTGGTTGTATCAGGCATTAACAGGTCGATCATTTAGTGCAACGGCAACCACTACTTGTAACAAGTGGTATCAGAGCTTGGTCACAGGTTCGAATCTCCTCGGGTAACGCTGAGGGGGAGATTGTTGGCAAAATGGTCAATGCTCCCCTCGGGATTCGTGACATGGCTTAACCGCCTCCTGTGTCTTCTATAAGTCTAGTGGTTGTATCAAGCATTAACAGGTCAATCTTTTGGTGCAACGGCAACCACTACTTGTAACAATTTCATTGTATAAATCCCTTCACCAGGTGACATCTTGATAGATGTTCTTAAGTCCCCTGGCGAGGCGAATCTTTACAAGGTCAAGATCTTAACCGATCAATATCAAATCCCTTAACAGGGTAGCATTCTAACCAGTGTGTATGTAAACCTTTAATAGGGAACCTTTATTACTGCAGTAGTGAAGTTCATGGGTTTTGTCCCACCATGGTTTTCTCCTTCTTACCGAAGGCTTCCACGTATATATCCTGTGTTAGCTTGTGTATGTGATTTTTGTTCATGTTATTTAAGCATGCATTATATTTTCAGTATTACATAGTAGTTGTATTCAGTTTAACAGGCTAAGAAAGAGAAAAAAGTTAAATAAGTTGAATTTACTGATTCACCCCTCCCCCCTCTCAGTAACCGGACAGGATTAACAATTAGTATCAGAGCTAAGTTCTGAGGTAAAGAAACTTAACCGCTTGAGTAAAGATCATGGAGTGTTACCGGTATCAGAAGCAGTTAGAGAAAGCAAACGAAAGGATTGCTTCACTTGAAAACAAACTGAGAAGATCTCTTGCCAAGAGAAAAGAATTGGCTTTACAACTGAGTGAAAGTCAAGACACAATAGATGAACTATCTAGACAAAGTAGTTTAGATGAAGCAGAAGAAGCAGTCTCTAAACTCATGGAGAGAAACATGAACCTGACCAAACAAATCTCCAATTTGAAAAGAGAACGGGAAGGTCATGCACTGAGAATGACTTAAACTCATCAAAGCAAGTAGAAAAGCTGAGGATGAGAAAAATAGCGATAAAGAAGCACTACAGACTGCTGAGAGAGCAGGAAACCTAGTTGAAGATGCTCGAAAAGAGAGCGATGCTCTCGTGCTGCAACTACATGCAGACATGTAGGACATAACTCAAGAAAATGCCATCATGCATGAACACTTGCATGATAAAGATGAAGCTAGTAAAGAAATGGTTGTTGAAGTTAAAAAACTTAAAACACAGCTGAACACTCTTGAGGAGAGAAATGAAAAGCTCAAAAAATACAATGAGAGTTCTGAGAAGCTGGATGAGCAACTAAAAGCTCAGAGAAGGCACAAGGGCCCCACAGAACTCGGGTACAATGCCCAAGGCACCAAGGAAACTGGTAAGTCCTCAAAACACAAGGGAATCAAGGAGGACAAGAAAAAACCAACCAAAGACAAAGGTAAAAGAATCTCCAAACCTTCTTGCAAACATTGTGGCAAACCGGGTCACAGGTCTAATGATAGCAAGAATGCACCGGTGAAACTGTTAACAGTTACTGCAATAACTGTTATAAATATGGACACAGGAGCTTTGAATGCAGGTCATGATCAAACAATGTGTTCAGTGGAAGCAGAGGAAGCTTCAAAGGCTATTGCTATGCCTGCAATAAATTTGGACACAAGGCTGAAGAGTGCAAGTCTACTACCATTGTTGGAATGTTTGGCGTTGCGCCAAAAGCTCGAACTGTCAACGAACGTCACAAACACCAGATTTACCCAGATCCACGGTAACCCCAAAGGAGGTGCTGACCACCAAGTCAACAATCTCCCCCTCAGCACCGACTGAGGGTTCCGCACCAACGGAATGAAGGAGACTCTCTCCCCCTCAGCACCGACCGAGGGTTCCGCACCAACGGAATAAAGGAGACCTCTTGGGATTTGAACCCGTGACCCAAGGCTCTGATACCAATTGTTGGAATGTTTGCCGTTGCGCCAAAAGCTCGAACTGTCAACGAACGTCACAAACACCAGATTTACCCAGATCCACGGTAACCCCAAAGGAGGTGCTGACCACCAAGTCAACAACCATGGCAATCAAATCTCCACTGAGACCAGTATTCCATAACAGGAATGCAAACCGAGGCACATCTATGTGTGCTACATGTGGACCATCAAGGCATAGAGCTACTGAATGCCATTCACCCATGGACAAAGGAAAGAGAGTAAATCCATGGAGTGGAACCAGAATGACTTGTTACAATTGTAACAAGATTGGGCATCTAGCCAAAAATTGCAAGAACTGACCAATGAACAAAGGAAAAGGCCAAGTTAAACCGGTCAAGAAGAACAAGACTCCCAATCATAAGGCAAACATAACTGAAGAGACCAAAAAGGAAGTAAAGAAGATATGGTCCAAAAAGGGGACAAAGAGCTCTGAAGGAGAGAAATCAGAGACAAAGTCATCATCGACCGATAATGATATCTCTTCATCAAATTAAGCCAATAGGACTTAAGGGGGAACATGTAGAAATGCTATTGTCCCCAAAGTAACTGGTGAGATTTACTCTCACTAAGTAGAGGACGATACTGAGAAGCACTCACCGGTCTAAGACCAAAGAACCGATAAAAGGAGTAAGTTGTGTGGTCTGGTTAATTACCTTCTCGGTGATGGGTTGATGTTACACGGTTGACATTTCAACCGAGGATGTTGCGGTAAACAGGTAAAGCATTGATGAACCGGTCAATAGAGGTAAAGCTAGGCAACGCTAATAAATACAGTAACCGTTAACAAAAGTTAACGTTTGCTAATTAACCTTGCGACCCAAGGATATAAAAGGGAAAGCGGATTACTCATTTCACTTTACTTTGCTTTTTGTGCTAATTTTCTTTAAGCTTGCGTAATCTTTCTATCTGTGATTCGTGATCTTTGCTTTTCAAATTCCGCAAGTTTAACAGAGCTTTGTGTGTATTCTCAAACAAACGAAATGGCATCGTCTTCATCTGTTGCAACCCTTTTCGACATCAATCAACAAGAGCGACCTGAATACAATATTATGCTAGTTCAAAATAGGTCTAATGATATGGCTAGAGCCCTATCATCAATTCTAGATGGCGTGTTGATGACAGAAGATGTAATTGCCTTCATTCACTACAAACAAGAGGAGTTGGCAGAAAATTTCATACAGAGCGAATTTTTAGGGCTCTGCAAGGACGGAAAGCTTAAGGCGAAATACGCTCGACTAGAAGTGGCTGGATTGACCAATGAGGTCAAATACCCTGACATATTTAATCCTGACTGTATTCGATTGGTACTCAATCGAGTACATGATCCAGGAATGTGGTTGGCAAAAGGTGTTGTTACTCCAATTACAAAGGAAGACCTGATGTAATGTCCCCTTTTTTTCGTCTTCTAGGATTAGCTTGGTTTGGTGACCCTCGCAAGCTAATCAAGTGGTCAGAGGGGGTCAGATTGAGGAGCCAGTATTGAGATTCCATTCTAGAGATTCAGTTTATCAGGTCTGCTCTTTGTTTGGGTCAATTTGGTTGACTTACTATTTTTAGTAAGTGGTATTTTGGGTATGGCCAGGATTAGCAGGGTGTCTGCACGAAGTGTCAGATGTTAAAGGATCGAGCTTCAGGGAATCTCCAGTTTGAGAGACCTACTATTTATAGTAAGTCTAATTTTAGCAGCTGGCTATTTTTGGCAGTGGGTTATTTCCGGCAGGGCAGTTGGCGTTTGGGCTCTGGTGTCAGAAATGAGTTGGTTTCAGTAAGCAGAATTCAGTGGCTTTGCTTTTAAAGTTATCATTATTAAATTAATGTATTTTAATTTAATAACGTAAGTACTTTATAACTATATTGTTATAAAGTGACATTATCATTTTAAAGCCTTTTATATTAAAAAAGTGAAATTGTGCTTTTTCCGAAAAAGCTACAAGTACAACTCGAAAAAGCACTTTCATTTACCCATTGTTGATTTGATAAATTGTTGATGTGAGAATTCTGCTTGGCTTGGAAAAGCTAGGGTTTCTGGAGCTTGTTCTTCATTTTTGGAGAGAGTTCTTCTGTGATTTGTCGAGTTTGGTCTTCTTCCAGGAGAGAGCTCGATCCGATACAGTATTAAATCTAGTGTTGAGGTATACTACATATATATGAAGTTTATTCTACAGGCAAATAATGTGTTCTCATGGATTTTGAATTTGTCTCATGCTAAGGTTCTGGAAATTGGTGAAATTTGCTGTGATCATTCATTCAGTATTGGTTGCGGAATTGTGGAGGTCTTTTACAATTTGGCAAGAGAGAATCGAATTATTTCCAAGCTGTGCATCAAGGAAATGATTCATATTTAATTCTGGGTTTCAACATTCCTCACGCAAGTGCTGTGTGTTAGATTGGTAGCCACGTGGAGTGAGAAGAAGTCACGTCCCCTCTTTCTCTGTTGTCACAGCTCCTCCTAGAGGCCGTTACCATTTCACCAAGGCCCTGTGATTGCTTCCTGGGCTTCTTTCTTCCACACGCAACAGCAGTCTAAAGTTATGTGGGCTGCGTTCAGTTGACAAGACACGGCCCCCTTTCAATACCTTATGGCCTGCACAAGAGAGTCGTCAAGTTACTGCAGGGGTCTGCAAGTTCACACAGGGCCAGTCACGTTATCATACAGTAGGCACGTAACTGTCACAGGGAACCGTCAATACATTCCAGGCTGTGACGTAGCATTTAATTAGAGAATATTACATTCACAGAGGTGGCAGAATTGCCAGGTGCCTTCATTTTTATATTGAATATATGTTTATTTATACTGTTTGTGTTGAGAATAAAAACTAATAAATGCTATCAAGGGAATTCAATTTAATTGGCCTGGTATATTTGAATTTGGTGGAAATTTCGTGACTTTGTTTTTATTTGAAACTATCATTTGCATAAGAATTTTGCAATCATATCCAATTTAGTAGATAAATCCAGAAGGAGCCAGTCCGTCTCTTCACACTTGAGGAGAGTAATTGGGTTCAATGCCACAGGGGAAGCCCTTACCCTAAGAATGATTCCCAACAGTGAAGTCACTTGACTCACTAAGTCAAGGTATGACAATCATATGATGACTGTTACAGACATTGAAGATGAAGGTATATGGTTCGCCGCTGCGGTGATTGGTTACAAAGTTTATCAATCAAGTAGTCTCAAAAGAATCATGCACGACAACGCCCAATACGACATATGTGCTATGTTGAGAAGTCATATTTGAAAACCTAAAGAAGCTCGGGATGGTCAAGAAGAAATTCCTGAAGTATGGAACACTAATGGTATGTCTTTTCTTCTATTACCACAAATTCTTTCCAAGGGTGGGTAATGTTACATGGGTAACAAATAGACCGATTATGGTCCAAATAGGAGAAATGATTAATTCTTTGGAAAATCGCTTCAATAAGGTTATGTCTGATTATTTCCAAGATTTTCAAACAAGAATGCATCAAAGGGAAAGGATTCCATCTGCAATTGTAGATGAATACAAGGATGATGTTCGTTTCCTTGTTACCACCAATCACTATATAATCCAGGTTGTTGAGCCAAGTATTGAATTTGCACCGGGACTAGGCTATGAAATTTCATCAAAGACTGCCAAAGCATATGTTGAGGCACTTTAGGAAAGTAACCTAGATATTTCAACCAACCAATTCGGCACTCAAATTTGAAGAAGAGTCCACCTTCAAAGACTGCAAAGAAGGTGACTGCCAAACGGTCTCTTACACTGAAGAAAAGGAAGCTAGCCATGCCAGAACCCAAAGTTCTAAAGAATAAGGCGCAATTGGTAACAACCAAACAGTTACAAGACGCAGACTCAAAAGAAACTTAGATAGAGCAAACCGCCACTTACATAAGAAGAAAGAAGACTGAGAAACCAGTAAAGGAGGAACCAAAAGCAAGAAAACCAACCATTGATGAAATGGTTTAAGGCATAAAGACAACAGGTGGATTGAGAACTGTTGAGAGAAGATACAATCTGGCAAATGATGAAGACAGAAGGAAAATAGAATATGTTGTAGTTTACAGCGTACACAAGTTCAAGAGAACACCTACTGAGATTCATGGCTCAGTTTCTACAGAATTACAAGAGCTTATTGAAGGAAGGTGGAAATCCTCAATAGCTAAGGAGAAAGAGCTAAGAATCAAGGTACTAGAGGAAGTGCAAAGCCACTTGAGCATACAAGAAGAAACCAATCAAGCAAAAGCATATAAACAAAGTTTTAAGATCAGAAAAAGGATTGGTCAAGTACTAATTGAAGAAGTTGACGTGGTTCATGACGAAGGAGTTGCAATCTGGACAACCATTCTAGAGCAGCAACAACAGGCTGAAGCTGAATGTCAGAAGCCCTTGCAAAAATCAAGAAAGGACACTAGTAGAGGCAAAGGCATTCTGGGCATTGATACACCGGTCCACCAAAAGCCAACAACAAAATTGGTCATTGTAGACATCACTGAATACACCGGTGGTGATCTAACTCCGCCAACTATTCTAGCATCTCCAGAAAAAGGTAAGGCTAAAACGCTTACTATTGATGACATAGTTGATGAAATATTAGATTTTGGTAAAGTTATCAATGCTGCTAAATGGTTCAGTGCCTTAGGCATTGATGATAAAGCCAAAATAGAACTAGCCCTGTTAGAGAGTTTTCTTGATTTCAACCGAGGACCCAAGGACTACAGGTCCATCTTCTCAGCTGAACTCAATAAAAGGCTACTAACAAAATGGGAAGCAGTAGCAAAGGATGTTAAAATTATAAGGGAAGTTCTAGAACAGGTAGAACCAAGTCTAGATGAAGAAGCAATCAAGATTCTCATTTAGGCAGAAGTACTAAAGCTAGATACAAGAGATAGAGTGGTCAAAATCATAAATGGCCAAGAACAAGAAGTGTATGAAGAAACAGTGCAATTGTGGAAAAATCATGACTTCAACACTCCTGCAAAGAGGCAAGAGAAACTAACATCGGAACAGGTAGAACCAGGTCTAGATAAAGAAGCAATCAAGATTCTCATTGAGGCAGAAGTACTAAAGCTAGATACAAGAGATAGAGTGGTCAAAATCATAAATGGCCAAGAACAAGAAGTGTATGAAGAAACAGTGCAATTATGGAAAAATCATGACTTCAACACTCCTACAAAGAGGCAAGAGAAACTAACATCGGAACAGGTATCTACAGAGACACCTCAATCAACAGGTCTTCAGGATACATCTCAAGCTCAACAGGCAAAGGACACGATCCTACCAGAACAGTCAATGGACACTAAGGTATCTAAGGATAAAGGTGATCACGACACAACCGGTCAACAGATCACAACCGGTGAGAAGACCCCCACCAGTGTACAGGCTACACCAATCAGACAGGTAGGACAAGAAACATGGGAATCATCAACAAGGATGGCTAAATAAAAAGATACTGATAAAGCAGAGACGGCCAAGGTTGTCCAACAGGTTGCCGAAGAGGAAGAAGAAAAGCAACAACAAGAAGAGCAACAACAAGACAAGGTAGATGAAGAACAACAACAACAAGAAATGGTGGAAGCAGAAAAGCAACAAGAAGAAGAACCAGAAAAGGTCACTATACAGAAACAACCAACAGATATACCAAGCTCATCTTCATTGAAACGGAAGCTATCATTTGGAGCGGACCCTGATTCCAAGAAAAGGAAACTAGACAACTAGACACGGTACCACTAGGGGAATCATTCATTGACATCAGCAAAATGTCAACAAGGCAACTAAAGTTGCTCACAAAGAGGAAACAAGACATAGTTCTCAACGTAAAGAATATTCTATATAATTTTGCTCTTGATGCAGATATTGATGAAGAAGAACCTATCATTGATCAAATAGAAATTCTTGTACAAACAATTGGAGAAGACATAACTGATCCAGAAATTGTAGCTATAGATCATTATGAACAAAACAGAATCACTATCCTTCATGACCAGATTGAAGCAATCAAAGCAACTGTGGCTACCAGCACCGGGGAACTAAAACCACAGGTTCAAGACGTTGGAAGGTTAATAACAAAAACATCAAATTTTGAAGATTTTGTGAAGGATATCACAAAGAGAACCAATCAGACAACACAAGAGCTGAAAGAGACAACATCACGATTCAATTCAAAGACCTCTTCAGCAACAGAGTACAGACGTGAGCTAACTAGTTTAGCTCTCACACTGAGAAAGGCATCCGAGGAGCATACAAAGAGAATCCAAGATCTCCTTGGATTTCAGCTATACATAGCTCCCACATTTGATCTGATGTAGAAAGAAGCAAATGATGCTGACACACTTCTCAATGAACCAAACTACAAGACAATTAAGGACATGGAGAACCTAATTGTCTCTCTCAAAGCAATGAAGTATAACCTTGACTAAGTCACAATTGCGTGGAAACCATACCTCGTTTCCGCCAGAAAAATCTAAAAGGCTATCTTCAACCGGCTTCACTTATATGTTTTTCACACCCTTTGTCCCTTGGAGGCAAAAAGGGGAAGAGGTATGTAAGAAAATACGGAAGAGATTGGTCAATATAGGAGATATGGAAGAGACTAGGCAGTATGGTCAGTAGAGAAGAGACTAGTCAATAGAGCCAGATACAGGGGTAGTAATGTCAGAATTTACACCAGTTAAGAGGGGAAGTATCAGTTGACGGGATGATACCTGACAAGGGAAGTATTCTAATGAGAGGCAAGTTATGATGTGTTATGATATGTTTTGCCACCAATGCCAAAGGGGAAGATTGTTGACATTATGCTTAGTTGTCATCATTGTCAAATATCAAACAAATCGGTCCTTAAGTTGGAGCAACAATAGTGAACCAGTAGTTGTCCCAGTCGACAACCATCAAACTTACTAGGTAACCAATGTACCTACACCGGTCACAATAATACCGGTCTTGTCCAACCGGTCCAATAGAACACCACGGGAGGCAGATGACTCAACCGGTAGCACACTGGTTTTGCTTCAAAGTAGCCGATCTACAGGTCTGTACTTTATAATCCGATCTGATTTTTGCGGAGCGTTTTGAGATGAACTAGAGTTTTTCTGTGAGCGTTTTGAGATGAACTGAAGTTTTGAATGCGATTTTTGGCTTGATCAAGAGTTTTGCATGCGAGACTTTCCGATCACTTTCCAGAACAGTAACATTTTGGAGGAGTTACAACTTGGCGTCACCGTTTGGTGTGGTAATGAGAAGATTATTATATATACGGGCCATCGTGCATTAGAAGAGTTATTGTTGAAAATCAAGAGCGCAGAAACAAAGCAGAGCAGAAGAGCCAAGTCTTCTGAGAAGGGATATAGTCACCAAGAGTGAAAGAGAGAGATTGAACAGCCAAGCAGAGCGAGAAAAGAACAGGTATGATCTGATCGACAAATTGAGTGTCTAAATAAGATCATTTCTTTTATTGTGTGAAGCTCATAAAATCCCTTTATCAGGGTGAACCCTAATAGGTTCCATTGTATAAATCCCTTCACCGGGCGACATCTTTATAGATGTTCTTAAGTCCTCTGGCGAGGCGACTCCTTACAGGGTCAAGATCTTAACCGATCTATATCAAATCCTTTGACAGGGTAGCATTCTAACCAATGCTTTTGTAAACCTTTAACAAGGCAGCTTTATTACTGCAACAGTGACATTCATGGGTTCTGTCCCACCGTGGTTTTCTCCTTCTAACCGAAGGTTTCCTCATATATATCGTGTTAGCTTGTGTATGTGATTTATGTTCATGTTATTTAAGCATGCATTATATTTTCAGTATTACACAGTAGTTGTATTCAATTTAACAGGCTAAGAAAGAGAAAAGGGTTAAATAAGTTGAATTTACTGATTCACCTCCCCCTTCTCAGTAACCAGATAGGATTAACAATTGGTATCAAGGCTAAGTTCTTAGGTAAAGAAGCTTAACCGCTTGAGTAAAGAGCATGGAGGCTTACCAATATCAGAAGCAATTAGAGGAAGAAAATGAAAGGATTGCTTCACTTGAAAATAGACTGAGAAGATCTCTTGCCAAGAGAAAAGAACTAGCTTTACAACTGAGTGAAAGTCAGGACACAATAGATGAACTATCTGGATAGAGTAGTTTAGATGAAGCAGAAGAAGCAATCTCTAAACTCATGGAGAGAAACATGAACCTGACCGAACAAATTTCCAAATTGAAAAGAGAACGGGAAGGTCGTGCACTGAGAATGACTAAAGTCATCGAAGCAAGCAGAGAAGATGAGGATTACACAGTAGCTGTATTTAGTTTAACAGACTAAGAAAGAGAAAAAGGTTAAATAAATCGAATTTACCCTCTCAGTAACCAGTTAGGATTAACAACCTCTACAATACTTGAACACTCAAAAAGGCACTAACTCTAAGCAATGTGTAGAAAATGGGTTTTGAGTGATTGAGGAATGAAAGTAGGAACACATCTTCATGTTTTATTAGGGAATTTGTAAGAGTTAGTATAGAATGTTCTATACAATGCAATATTTAGTTGAAGATGTAGCCGCCCAAGATCTAGGAGCTCCAATGAAAGAAGACAAGAGAGATCAAATATAAGAGAATAAGACTATTCTATCAAAGGATGAAAATATACAATGATGTTGATTAATGAGAACCAAGGTGAACAAGATGTTGAACTTCTTGGTTATTATAGACCAAGGTGAAACATTGGATTACATAATGTTATGACATCTGGATTAATCTTATAACTTGAGACATAAAGTGAAAAGTATCATATGTGTACCCTAGGTAAATTTAAGTACCTAGTATGAATGAGACCTAGTGGCAAACTAGTTAGGTTAAACATCCCATTCACACCAATGGACTTAAAAGTCAATTTTTTGAGTTAACTAGGGTTAAGTTATTTTAAATTGTTTTTGTTTTTTGAATTAAAATACTCTATTTTAATCTCTTTTGAGGATAGATTATAGACATTTATTTAGTTTAATACCAATGGAAGTCCTTAAAACAGCTACCAAAGCTTTCTATGGCCAAGTTTGTTCCATATAAAAAACCTATGGTGAGTAAGAAATTACAGTGAATAGAGAAAACAGAATTGTTGATGAGGTATGCATGCATTTTGTGGGGTAAGATCCAAAGTGCTATTTTGACGGTGACCTTGTCGTCCCTCTTCTCTCGTCATTTTCTTTTGGAACTAGTATTATGACAAGAAAACTCTTAAGACTACCAACACTATCAACATAAATGTTTAGTGAGGGTGAAGATGCAAGACATTAATGTTAATGCTTAGAGGCTGAACCACATTAACTGTCTTAAGTGTGAGCATTTGAAGAAATCCACTAAGATTTGCTTTCCCAATAGATATTTATCATCATTTTTTTATGATCTCATTTGAAGAAATCCACTAAGATTTGCTTTCCCAATAGATATTTATCATCATTTTTTTATGATCTCAAATTAAAAAATTTAAAAAGCATTATCTAAATTTCAATAAAAATCTGAACCAAAAAATATCCAAAACTAGCAACATCTTCTAAAACGACATAAATAGAAAGGAGTGTCACTTTTCCTAACCTGATGTAAAAATTCATAATTGGTGAAGACAAATATGAGAAGGGATCCAAGCATTCCATGTCAACGTAACAGATTTCAACAGAATCTGGGTCATCCCTGTAGATTAGGCAAGCCATGCATAATAAAGAATTAATCAAAATAAGAAAAAATAAATAAAGATGTGTGATATGAAAAAGTCAAGGGAAAACGTGGAAAGATCAAGGGCAGCACATTATTTTGAGTAATGTAAAAAAAGCATACCTTGCAGGATAATAAAGTTTCATATCCTTCACCCTGAAACATTACAAAATAAATGAAACTAATTTTAAAAGGAGAAACATGATGGAAATTTTTTTAAAAATGATTGATGGCGCTTAATTGATATATCAAGTAAAAGATACACAACTAGCTTAACAGAGCTCAAAAAATGAAAAAACTAATTAAAATATATGACCATATGTCAAGTTACTCAATTTACCGTCTTTCAGACATCCTATCAATGTGTAATTGCTTTGGTTCTTTGTCATCTTCTTCATCCAAATCTATTAATTTAGTGACCTGTGCATTCACAGAAAACTGCTTTAATAGTGCAATATATAACTGCAAAATGAAGAAGCTAAAAGCTTCCCTGGTCTTACAAATTTGTGTGTTTTTCTTCTGTTTACAAAAACTTTCACTCAATGTTAAAATGTTGTGGATAATTTACAGCATTAAAACTAACTAATATCAGCTTACTTCTTTGACTACATTAAATGAGAATCTTTGCTTAAATCCAACAAAGCTATTCCAAGCATTCATCTTGCACTCTATCAAACCATTGATCTTTTGAGGTTATCGATTACCACTTGCCAGCATTATTCAAACTGCAAGACTAGAAGCATTCCACGTGCAAGACTACTATCAAAGATTAACATTGGTCAGAAGTTAGAACGCTTCTTGCTAAACATTTTCCAGTAGAACTTAAGTTAAAATTTACAAGCTTAGTATATCATAATCATCAACAATTTCTATCTCTTCAAAGAAATCAAGAGGATGTATCATTTGATGAAAAGGATTAAGTCCATCCCTTTGAATTAAATGTATGTGTTATATACTTTTTACTGAGCACACTTCTTTGCACTATTTCCTTGAGATTGATCAATTTACTAGCATCCTGCACTGTAGCTAGACATAGATATATGAATCATAAATTGTGAAGATGATGTTTGATTATACTGTTATTCACTGGCAGTGAAAAAGCATCACTTCAACAAATATAGTACAGGCCTGATTCAATGGCTATTGGTTAGTTTTGGCTAGCTTGGTGATCATATATACATAGCAACACACTTACAATTTTTGTGTTGTAATAACCCCTCGGGTTACCCAATTCAACAACTTGCAAGAGTTTGAGTTTTCCTTGGTTTTGAGATGATTTGCAACTTTAATAAATAAAATGAAGAAGTTGCCAGACAAGAATATAAATTCAGACTAATATTAAATGCCAAATAAGCTCTTGTATGTAGCCGCCTAGCAAGAAAACCCTCCCTAAGAAATCTGGGTGAGATGTTGGATTGTAGCTACAATTTCATGCTTGAAATAAAAGGTATAAATGGCAGCCAATGATGAATATTTGGGTCTACAATTAATGAACCTTCAGAAACCTTCAAACTCTTGATGAGTTTTTCCAACTGACACACAAATAGTCCTCCAAAGCAATAATTCAGTTGATCTCTCACAAACTCAAAACTGCAAAAACAATGAAGATTGAACAATCTCCAATGCCCTGGTACAGCTGAGACCCTTGTTTCAATTGCACAAACTCCAAAGACACCACATTTGCAAAGACGAATGATCATCAATAATGAGTTCAATTTGCTTCTTGAAACCTTTTATAAACTCACTACGAGGTCGATCCTCTTAAGTATCTTTCAATTACTTTTAAAGTCTACTTTAGGGTTTTAATAAATATTATATTATAAGACTTCAAAGAGGGCACTCAAATCCATGGATTATAAATGCACTTTAATATCATTCAAAATAATATAATTTGTTTGCACAATGACTTTATAAAATACTTTAATATTTTAGCCTCCAAAATATAATCCATTAATTGCACTTTAAGTCCCTTAAATGAAGGGTCATGGCACCATTGAATATAAAGTGAACTTAAAACATTATAATTGCACTTTATAAATAATTATTAATAAACTAATCACTTTATTAATAATTAAAATAACATAACTCCACAAATAATCATTATCTCTCAGCTTCGTCTGAACCTGGGAGTTAACCATTGTGTCCAATCTACACCCAACTACCCTACTTAAAATAGTAAGGGTCCCTCTCTATCAACCACCGACTTACTATAAATAGTAAATCCCTCATTATCTGATCAAACCAACTGTGCATTGCAATCATAGCCTATTTAGATGCCTTGTTATTGTTGAGTTTTATTAGGATCACTGCAAATGTATTAGCATTGCCTCTTCGGTATATGTTTTCCAAGAGCAGTGATCTCTCATTTATATTGTGGAAAACACATTGAGAGACATCCCTTCATGGGACATGTCTATTCATTATTATTTAATTTATTTTATCAATTAACTATTTAGTTATTATGAGAATAATTATAATATATATATATATATATATATATATCATTTCTCATAATAATCATATCGTCAATATTATTTATCTGACTGATGCTACAAACATCAACACTCCCTCTTAGCTAGGGAGGATAAATCAATCCAATGTCAACACTTAAGACACTTGGCAACATCAATCATATGATGTAAGCAATACAGGCATCATCCTCATGATGTAATCAATAGAAACATAATCTCAATATGTGGATTGCCTCCATCGGCGATTCTATCCACAAGCTCTTTAGTATTGGCCTATCAGAATGGTCAACACATGACATTCGCCAAATACTTTGAGTATCGGCCTATCAGACCATCAACATATGATATTCACCAAGCACTCAATAAGGTACTAGCCTGCAGAATATCAACACATGATATTCACCAAATACCTATCATATATCTATAGAAACAACTCATAGACCGTCAATGACATCTAACACTTAGTTGTTGATTTACAAGATATATCTAAGCAAACAACTTATAGACCGTCAATTTAATGACATCTAACACTTAGTTGTTGGTTTACAAGATGTATCTATACAAGCAACTTATAGACCATCAATTTAATGACATCTAACACTTAGTTGTTGGTTTACAAGATATATTTATGCAAACAACTCATAGACCGTCAACTTAATGACATCTAACACTTAGTTGTTGCATTAATTCATCATGATCTGTTTCAACATTATAAATAATGTATATCATGACTTAAGTTATTGTAAGATCGTCACCTTCCAATAACTTCTACAAATACAAGTGATAATCATTTGGAAGTCGTCACTTCCTTATGATGTATAGAGGAGGTAGGCCCATTGAAATTATATAGTCACACATATATGAACTTTCGAACTCCCTCTGAATGTCAATCTTCAGAGCTCCTCATCCAATGTTACCTTTGATGAAGTGTCAGACTCCCTCTCAATCTAATATCAATCCTCCTTTTCCTGCAAGAGAATCCTCATAAAAAATCAAGGCAAATAGCTCTTATAGTATGTTATAGAAATACAAATAAGAGAGAGACTACATTGATTAAATAAATAAGGTATTCAAAGATAAAGAATACTTATTTGCACATCAATATCCTTTTATTTAATCTTTCATTCCATTAGACTTAATATTGTAATTGAAAACAATTGTTTATTTAGAAAGTTATAGCGATTTACTATAACTCTATATGTCTTAAAGAACATAATTTCATTCTTAATGGAGGCACAACTAATCCAAACTTAACATCACTGTAGAAAGGATATAAATTTATGTCTACAAATGATTACACCATCAATCGTTTATTTCCAGAATAAATAGTTGCAGAACAATGTACATACTTTCATTGGAGTGCGGTTGCCTTTATTCCAAAACCAATAATATTAAAGTTTCTAGAAAGGACAAAATATTGAGTGCACCTGTTTTTGTAACTGACGCTGACTATTCTTAATAGAACTGACTTCTATTCTGAATTACTGTAAGAAATTTGCATGCTGTCGTACTCCCTTTGGACTACTACTAGAGGGAAAACACATATGACAAACTTCCTAGCGGTTCAACGTATCTACACTCGCCACATAATGTAGTCCGATATTCTGTGAAGAATTTTCCTTATTACAACCTCTGATATCGTTGTCGCTCAATGTTGAGTAATTTATAATTCACCTTATCATTGCATCAATGTTGTACCACTTCATAACGTGACTTTCTCTGTTAGCCTTTGGAATAACGATATCTTCTAACACTGAAGGTAATATAACGCATTATATCTATCAATCTCTGTCTTTTGTTTCATGACAATATCGATTGATATTCATTTTCATTGCTCATTATTCTAGACATCTTTTCATTTCTTCCTTGTATGTTTATTGTCACAATTTTATATGATCTGGCATTTCTACATTTGCAGTTTGGCTCTGATACCATGTTGAGTTTTATTAGGATCGCTGCAAATGTATTAACATTGCCTCTTCGGTATATATTTTCCAAGAGCAGTGATCTCTCATTTATATTGTGGAAAACACATTGAGAGACATGTCCCTTCATGGGACATGTCTATTCATTATTATTTAATTTATTTTATCAATTAAATATTTAGTTATTATGAGAATAATTATAATATATATATATATATATATATATATAATAAATCATTTCTCATAATAATCATATCGTCAGTATTATTTATCTGACTGATGCTACAAACATCAACAGCTATAAATAGTAACCCTGACTTTCCTAAAATAGTCACTTATTATAAATAGTAAGCCAAACTAAGTCCAACGAAGGCCAAACCAGAACATATGTCATATATTGAGCTCTGACAAAGAATACACTAATCTTTGCCAAAAGGGGACCCTCTATCCAACTGCCTTAGCCTACGAGGGCGAGCGATATGCTAATTGAACAAACTCTGATGCTCACAAAAATGGGAGATTATAGCCCACCCTCTCTGAGATTGCTTGTCCCCAAGCAATCATGACTGCTAAGAATCTCCACTACACTGGAAGTCCAAAGAATGACTGTGAAATATCCCAAACAACAACAGCATTGTTGAAGCCCCAGCATAACCACTACACAAAAATGAATAACAAACCAACTATCCAATCTCTATGCACCAAAATTGTGCATCTGAAACCACTAATGTACATGAGAATCAAAAATGAAATTGCAAATAATCCACACCATGTACACACTCTAATACTCCCCAATGAACCCAAACTGGAATCCCAATGCACGCGAAGGACCCCATAGCACACTGAAGAGTGTCCAACCAAATATACCTGGATCCCAAATCCTGAATAGAAGCTCCCCAAGAAGAACATCCTCAAACTTTTGTTGCCAATCCCACTTGATAAGATAGTCTCTATCAACCAATAATTGTAAGTAGTTATGTTTCATTATTGCAATGGCTTCTCGAAGTGCATGGAACTCTGCCAAGCCACTATCACCGTGCTCATCCGTCATAGGAGTACTCCAACCAATGGTAGCTAACATCTGACGAGCAACATCAAAGTGCTCTATGGCTATGGCAATCATGTTGTCATTAACCTTAAGTTGCTCAGCCCAATGATAAGGACTTTGAAACCAATGACTCTCGTGCAAGTGTTCTAACCCAAAATCTGCATTGTGCTCTAAGGTTGTATCTACATCACTCACCTAATGATAAGCAGCATCATGTGTGATATCACCAATGCACACAACAACTAAAGCACTGCGGTTATATACCTCAAAAGATGGCTCAATTGGTAAGGTGGAAGCTACTGTTTTGACAATCTCTTCGCACACTTCTGCTTCCAATGTAACTGCAAGTCCATCCAACCCACAATCTTGGGATTCGATGCCACTAATTGAATTTTCTAACTTGTTTTCTAAGGTCTGATTTGAGAAATCAGATTCATTTTGGCATGAACCCTCAACATACAATACATCATTAGTACCCATTTCTTGAGTACTTTCATGTGACAACTCACTGGTAGTATTTTGCACATGTGTAGTCACTGTTGTCTCATGCTTATGCCAAGTATCATTACTACTGCCATGAAAATCAGAACTGTTATGGGTTAACTTTTCCATGCAATCTTCATTCTTGGCACAAATATCATGAGTACCAATACCCAAGGTCACCCCCATAACACCTTTTGGACTTGCCATGACTTTCAATTCTTCTTTATCCTCAAGTGAACAATTGTTGTCATAAAAATCAAGCTTATTATCAGGACTGATAAGAACCTCTTGAGCACTAATAATGTCCACTTCCTCCTAAAATTTCACCTTCTTATCACCAGATACAATTTCCTTGTCATTACATGAACTATCTCTTCGTACAAATAGATCCCGAGCTATCTTATGATAGTATTTCGTTACCAAATCAGTCTTATAGCATAGCTTTGGATGAAAGTCCATGAAAGCATTAAAAGATAAATCTTTCTTAACATATTGAGGAAGACAATTATATTCCTCAAACATGGTAAGTATTTCTCCCCTTCTATCACCCATTATATCCTGTGGTGTAACCTTCATTTGGTTTCCTTGTTTAATTGTTAACATGGATTTTCCCATGATTGAAACAAAGCAAGAGTGTTGGTTACTCAGATATCAACTGTGTGAATTCTATGAAAATTTAATTTTCCAACCCAAGTAGGATGGTAGGAAACCCCTATAATACCACTGTAATAACCCCTCAGGTTATCCAATTCAACAACTTGCAAGTGTTTGTGTTTTGCTTGGATTTGAGATGATTTGCAATTTTAATAAATAAAATGAAGTTGTCAGGAAAGAATAATATATAGTATTTGCAATTTAAACACAATGGCTGCAATATTATTAAATATTCAATACATGATCAAATATGTTTTCCAACATCAATGTTCATACCCAAAAGTAATATAAAGGACTTTGGCAAAATTTGGAAATGATTATCAGTACTAAGGAATTCTGAGATAGCAACAAAGGATCCAACAAATTCCAACACCTAGACTATTGGGTGAATACTTAGTACTGCTGGAGTAAATTCAGACTAATATTAAATGTCAAATAAGCTCTTGTATGTAGGCGCTTGGCAAAGAAAGCCCTTCCTTAGAAATTTGGGTCAGATGTTGGATTGTAGCTGCAATTTGATAGTTGAAATCTGGTATAAATGGCAGCCGCCAATGATGAATATTTGGGTCTGCAATTAATGAACCTTCAGAAACCTTCAAATCCTTGATGTATTTCTCTAACTGAAGCACAAATAGAGCTCCTATATGAAGTCCTCCAAAGAAGTAATTCAATTGATCCCTCACAACCTCAAAACTACAAAAACAATGAAGATTGAACAATCTCCAATGCGTTGCTACAGCTGAAACCCTTGTTTCAATTGCACAAACTTCAAAGACACCAAATTTGCAAAGACAAATGATCAATAATGAGTTCAATTTACCTCTTGAAACCTTTTATAAACTCACAAAGAGGTCAATACTCTTAAATGTCTTTAAACTGCTTTTGAGGTCCACTTTAGGGTTTTCATAAATAATTTATTATAAGACTTCAAAGAGGTCGCTCAAATCCATGGATTATAAATGCACTTTAATATCATTTAAAATAATCTAACTTGTGTGCACATTAAATTTATAAAATACTTTAATATTTTGGCTTCCAAAATATAATCCATTAATTGCACTTTAAGTCACTTAAATGAAGGGTCGTGGCCCCATTGAATATAAAGTGATCTTAAAACATTATAATTGCACTTTCTAAATAATTATCCATAAAGTAATCACTTTATTAATAATTAAAATAACACAACTCCACAAATAATCATTATCTCTCAATTCCGTCTGAACCTGGGAGTTAACCATTGTGTCGAATGTGCACCCAACTGCCCTACTAAAAATAGTAAGGGTCCCTCTCTATCAACCACTGACTTTCTATAAATAGTAAGTCCCTCATTATCTAATCAAACCAACTATGCATTGCAATCATAGCCTATTTAGATGCCCTACTATAAATAGTAACCCTGACTTTCCTAAAATAGTCACTTACTATAAATAGTAAGTGAGCCAAACTGAGTCCAACAAAGGCCAAACCTAAACATATATTGAGCTCTGACAGAGAATAGACACTAATTTCTGCCAAAAGTGAACCCTCTATCCAACTGCCTTAGCCTACAAGGGCCAGTGATAGGGTAATCCAATAAACTTTGATGCTCGGGAAAATGGGGACATTACATGTGTCAACAATTATAGCCTAGCTTTTAGTTTATTTGCAGACTTGTTTCAAAAAGTTGGGTTTCTAAATAGCCTATAACTTTGAGAAAAGCTATAGAGCTAAAAATTGCTGTATTAATTTGTTGTTGATCGAAGTATTACTAGAAAAATAGAAGAAACAGTAGCATCCACTTTCACTTGCAGAGCTGAGCCTGTCCTTAACTAAGCATTACTTGTCAATTTTCAAGAAAATTTGAGTCAGAACAAACAAGCTTCATATATAACTTTCCTAAATGTCCTCTACCTCTTATAAAACAGAAAAAGGACTTATTTGATGAATAGGATAAACTATGTCCCCTTTGAGTTTCAACCTTCATGTAATGTACATTTTACTGTACACACTCATTTGCATTATTTCCTTCAGATATGATCAATTTTCAACCAGCCTGCGTTATATCTTGACATTGATGTATGAAACATAATTTGTGAATCAAACAATCATGGTAAATGTCCGATTCAACGACTGTTGGTTAATTTGGCTAGCTTAATGACCACACATACACAGCAACACATTTATAAGTTGATTTTTAATTATATCTCTGTTGGGAAAATCAGAACCTATCCCTATGCAAATTCCACATGCCATTGATTTTGTGACCCAAAATCCATTCCCTCATTCACAATGCCAAAAACATGGGATAAGATAAGTACGATTTGCAAAGCACAAAAGGTGTGTCTGCAGAGATATATGATATTCTCCCATGTCTTATTCACAAAAGCTATGCATGTTGAGAATGGATTGAGTGATATGTAAGTGTGAACAACATGTATATAACAATGTTAATAGAAAGTCCCAAAGGTACACAATTGGAGCTGAATAACAAATATAAGCAACAAAAATCTTTAGGTTCTTTTAAAAAGTACATATTTATGACTATACTAAGGTACTTATCGAAGTAGTACACAAATACTTTTGTCACTAATCTCATACTCATAAAAGATAACCCTTCACAAAACTATCCATTGAAATTCAGGCTACCATATTTTCAATGAACAGAAAACCTTAGCCTATGCAAAGAGAAGAAATACCAGTAGAATCTCAAATACAATAAAAAGAAATAATGACACACTCATTGTATAATAAGAATTTACCATTGGAAACACTTTCAAGAAAAAATTCAGTAAAAAGAGCACATTTTATTAACTCAATTACTCACAATATTGTTGCAAAACTTTCGAAGTACTCACAAACCAGAGCTGGCCAAGTAACTTGCCAAGAAAACTCAATGGTTCGTCTTATAAAAACTCGCGGAAACTTTTGCATGAAAAATTATCAATTGTTGCATGAAAACCCATCAAAAAAAGCCAAAATCGGTGTAAAAAAACTTCTATTGTGTCAAACATTATAAATTTAATGTGATTTCTAGCATTTTTAGGACATGGTTGAGGACAATTGTGATGACTTAGGGCACACAACTAGAAGTGTGATAATAGAGATTCTTTTCCCTTTTATCTACTCGACCCTTGCATGAATAGGGTAAGCTGATCTGCGAGCACTAACAATTGCTTTGTTAGTGCTTGCAAATCAGCTTATGGTTATGTTTTGATAAATAATAATCATTATTATTCTTCTTACTAGATTCATGGCTATGCTTGTGGCAGATTGATGATTGATATTCTTTGGAAGGATGAACAACAATATTTCTCATAAGACATTTATTTTAATACTCTGCATTTGATGGTTGATATTTGTTGGAAGGATGAACAGCAATCTTTCTCAAATGACATTTATTGTGATACTATACATTCGATGGTTGATATATGTTGGAAAGTTGGAAGAATGAATAGCAATATCTCTCATATGACATTGTTAATATTTGTTGGGAGCATGACTATCAATATTTCTCAAATGACATTTACTAGGAGTTGTGGATGATAGCAGAGACTCCTCACATTGATTACACTATAGCAGCATTAATCATTTGGGGAATAAATTGGCAAACCAAAAGTGTAGGATTTTTTGAAAAAATCAGCAAAAATTTGGGAAAAAATCAGATTTAAAAAAAAATGTAAGAAATTGGAGAAAAACAGTCAAAAACTACTTTTTTAAAACAATTCAAGGGCATTTCCATAGCATAGATATATTGAGAGCAAATAAAATAGAGTTCAACCAATTAATTGTAGAAAATACAAGGGATTGTACACAAACCATTGAATTTTCTATAATGGATTTTCCATTTACATGCAGCAGTAACTCTGAACCTGTACTAAGTGCATTACCTAGCTTACCTTGTGGTTCACTCTGATCATCACAATCCAATTGGAGGAACTTAAACTTTTTAATAAGGTCTAAACTCCCATTTACTTATTTCTCACTGCATGAAAGCATGAAGACTTGTACTAGCAAATCTTGGATCTTGATGCATTGCATATTCTTTCTTCTCTGATCTTCCTAAGCTGGGAGTCTTTTTGTGAAATGGATGGCTGCTCTCTAATGCTAAGATTCATCACCTCTCTTTCCAAAATATTAATGGTCTCACAAGCTTGTGTCGTACTGGAGTTATCGTGTATCATTGCATCACTATGCATTTGATTGCATATTTCTTCTCTTGACTACAAATTTACCCATCATCTGGTTTCCCCATCACTGTTCCGGGAAGCTTCATTGACCTTGTATCACTTCTACACTTTAGATCGCACATTTTTCTTAACCTTTTGACAAGAACACAGGTAGCAAGGCTTCCTTTCACTGTTTTATGACAGTCAATATGACTGTTCTGCATATTGCTTCTCTTTGTCACAATAACATGTATCCTTGTGCATATTACATAAGGTACTCTTTATGACTATGTCTAGTCATTGCCTAACATATGTTCAGATCTCTATCTCTTGACAGTGAATATTACCTTCAAACAGTGAAAAAAAACACTTCAAGAACACTCAATCATGTTGGATACTTCATCATTTACACTCGTATGATTGATTTGGTGGCTTGTTTGTATTTTGTTATTATTTGTTTTGGGTTTTTATTGTTTATAAGCTTATTTAAGCTAATTGTTGCACCCATGAATACATGGTTGCTCATTGCTTTCATGTATAAACATATCTCATAATGTAAATCAAAGCATTTGATTGCTCTACCAAATTTAATACAGTATCAAAGCAAAATTGATTCTGTGCCTATTCATTAGTGATATGAGTTGATCTTTTATCATTAAAGTGGTGCATCTATAGAAAGTTTAGCAGAGCAATAGCCATGTATTATGGAAAACCAAGGGGCGAAGATGTAGAGTATGTCTCCATTCACATTGTGAATGTGAAACATCTGACGCTGGTGTAACTTTATTGTATATCTGTGGAGTTTGTTAGCATCTAGGGTGCAGAGGTCTAGAGTCAATATTTATTGTGGTAAAATAATGAATGTGTTATTAAACAATGATCATGAATGATCTATTTATAAAAGAGAATGTTTCTATAACGAACAGGAGAGAGGAAATAGAAACATTCTTGTAAAGTAAAAGAGAAAGTTTCCATAATGAACAGAAGGAGTTTATGGAAACATTACAAAAAGAGTGACCATTAGAAATAGACGAAAGAGAGATAAAATTAGAAACTATCTATTATCATAATAATATTGAGGGTGTTGTTTCATCACATTTGTCTCCATTAATATATAACATGGAAGTTCTTTGGGTTGGCCTTCACCAAGCGCGTCCAAGCTACAGTATTTGAGCCTCTCTATCAAGCAGCAGTCTTTATTATTGCAGAGGCACATGCATTTTTGACAGAGTCAAAATCGATTCACGTCCTTGCTATTAAGTGTACACAATGGGTCTGTCATTTTTGGACCAATCGGACATGAATATCCCACTTTCAGATTTGTGTTTGTTGACCTTATATCTATGCAAACCTTGGTACTGGCCGCGTGAGTAAGCAGCTGATTATCGGCAACGGCATGTGTATTGGTTGGGTGTGGTCGAGCTTTGGCCATCATTGCTCTCAAGCTGACGAGAGTACCTCTTGTCTATGTGCTCATGTTGGGCATGTTGTTAATGTCAAATGTATTGTTGTTTAATCTATCAAAAGCAATCTGAATATCTGCATCCACTAAAACTCTTGTAAAGGGGTTACGCAACCAAATTATATCCGCGAGAAATTTGCAGAGAGTTCACAGTACTGTCACCAAAATCCTTCAAATATCTCACTTATTTGCTCCTGGAGCTTGATCCGTCTCAAGCATATGGCCACCGCCTCAAGTTCCAACACAAGCTGTTTGGCATTCTTCCTATCTCCACTCAACTGTGAGAAAAAAAAATTTAACAAGAGATTGGCTGGTATCTTAAATACAAATATGATCCATTTTACAAAGGTTCAGTGTTTGATGAACAGATCTGTAATACTTTTATTTTTTATTTTTTCCATTGTAGAGTCTCTCAAATGTATGGGAATACCATAATAAAGTCTTTTTTTAGTCCTAGCACCCATTCATTTGTATTTTAGGAACAATTCATTTTGTCAAACATTACCTTTCCTTGCATCAAGTCTATGTTATTAGACCAAATAGGAATATACCAAGTATGAAATTTCCTTCATGAAAGTAAACAAAAAATAAGTGCCATTCTATATTTTAAAACAAATTGTGTAACTCTCAATATTTTAATGGGAGAGTTTTCTGTTCACCTCTCTCTAAGTTACATGAAATTGACCACGCAAACATATATTTCTAGTTAAACTAATGGCAGGAAGTTCTCCAAGGTTCCTTCTCCCAGATTCTCTACTACTGCACGGGAATAATTATTCCGCATGGAAGACAAAACTCAAAACTCAACTCGAGTTTGAAGAAGTTTGGGATGTGGTCAATGGAACCACAACATGCCATAAGACAGACATTGATGAGCAGAAAAATTTTGATCAAGCCAACAGGAAGAGTGTGGCTGATGAAGTTCAGCCCTTTATTTGCAACTCGTCCACAGCCAACAATTCATGGGACAAACTCAAGATGGTATATGAAGCAAAAAATCACAATTGGATCTTGAATTTGCATAGTCAGCTACATGGCTTGAAGATGAAGAATGGAGAACAATTGGAATCCTTTTTCAAACGGATTGTAGACTTGAGAGCTTCCCTACAAGCATTGGGAGAAACAACTAATGATGCATTATTGGTGTCTATTGTGCTACGAGAACTACCTTCTAGATATAAAATCTCTGTGACAGCTTCGAATGTTACTAAGACAACACTCACTTTTAAGAAGCTAGCGAATCTTCTTCAAAAAGACGAGTCTATAAGCCAAGAACATGATTGGGAGGATCATGCCATGACTACGCATCATAAAGGGAAGAAGCCTATGAAGCAGTTCAATGGGCCTCCCAAATTTGGTAATTCATCCAAACCACAGAATAAGTGTCCAATTTGTAATAGTTGCACATGATGTGAAAAAATGTTGGTATAACTCCTTCAACAAAGGATGATCCAACAAATCACATCAAAAGAAACCATTTCCAAGTGGCAAACCACGGTGGGAGCAAAAGGACAAGCAAAAAACAAGGCAATGTTGTTGAAGCAAAAGATTCTCCAAAAGAGGAATACATGCTTTCAGCCCACACTTTAGAAGATGGTTCGTAGTCTACCTTTATATGGTATGTGGACTCCGGTGCTACCAAGCACATGACTGGACAGAAGAAGTGGTCTCTCACATTGAAACCTCATCACGCTACAATCACTCTTGGAGATGATACTACCTATGACATCAAAGATATTGGTGACATAACTTTGAGGTTTGGCATACATAATTACGGGCTTACTTATGTTTTGTACGTGTCGGGACTTACCAAAAATCTTCTTCCTGGTAATCAGTTTCTTGATCATAATCTTAGGATTGAATTTGATATAAATCAGGATAAAAAGATGCCTTATCAAAGATAAGTCTAAAAATGAAAAGATTGTTGCCAGTGCTTCTATGTTTGGTAGAATGTTTAGGCTTGATACAGCTACTAATAATCAAGCCTTAGTAACTAAGGACAATGACCTTGCTATACTTTGGCATCGTAGATTTGGTCATTGGAGCACTAATTACTTGCCAAAACTTAGTCAGAAAAGCATGGTCAAAGAGCTTGTGTCACATGAGAAGTCAAGTGCTCTTTGTTCTACCTGTATTGTTGGAAAACAACATAGAGCACCCTTCTATCCAAGTGAGCATCGTGCAAGCCAACCTTTGCAACTGGTGCACATCAATCTATGCATCTCTATGATGCCTAGTCATAAAGGATACAAGTACTTTCAGCTTTTTGTTGATGATCACACTCAAAAATGAGGGAATATTGCTTGTAGCATAAGGAAGAGACCTTTTATAATGTCCCCATTTTATTGTGCATCAGAGTTTGAGGGATTAGCCTATTTTCTAACCCTCGTAGGCTAATCAATTGGATAGGAGGTCTCTATTGGTCGAGCCAGAGGTTGTTTTTCCACTCTAGTGGTCGACATGGTCCAAGTTTGCTCTTTGTTCTTGGCAGATTGGTATACTTACTATTTATAGTAAGTTACTATATGGGGAAGCCAGAGTTTCTATTTTAAGTGGGGCCACCTAAACAGTTGGTGACAATACGGAGACTGTCTGGCGTCAGCATAGCTCTTTTTCAAGGACTTACTATTTATAGTAAGTCATTGTGTGGTCGGATTCTATTTTTGGCAGGACAGGCTTGGTTTGGGTTACCTGGTGATTTGCTATTTGACTTGGTCATTTGCGTTTTGAAAATTAATGGTTATAAAGCAATAATTAATTAATTTTGTCTTAATTAATAATATGTCTTAAAACTTTATCATATGACCAAAAAGCCTTTGTTATTATTATAGCATTATTATGTGTGATGCCAACTTAAGGAGGGGTGAGTTATTGTTTATATATTTTTCAAATATTTGAATTCGGGATGCTTATAACGCCTAAGTGCAAATAAGTTATGGAAGGAGTATCCATGAAGCTTCTAGTTCGAATGCCTTGGGTGAAATATAAAAGCCTTGGAATGGAATTCAAACCCATTCTATTGAGCATTGATATTTTGTGAATTTGTTCTTGAGCCAAGGGTTTCAAGTTTATGATCTGAAAGAATTGGAAATTCTTCTTAGAGTTGCACTTTGAATTTGTGAAAAACCTGGTGAATTGTGCCTCGAGGTGTCTCATACAGAGCCACCCATTGTGCTTGAATTGAGATCAAACTGCAAGGAAGAAGTCTGTGATTTGTCATAAAATTTATACAGGGTTATGGAAGGTACTTGCAGATCGCAGCACTAAATGAAAGGCAGCATTGGACTTAATAGTTGGTATGACTCTTGGATGAAACGGGATTATTACAGTGGTATCGTTAATAGTGGAGAGGCTGCATGGAGTTGTGATTGTCTGTCGTGGTGTGACTGGGACGGCCTTTCCTACATCTGCAGTGTTTGTATAGAGAGGCCAGTGTTACCATATTTCAGGCACATAGAAAATTTAAGTGCCTTTGACCTCAACATCCAATCTGCAACATCAACCTGGAATAGTTACCAGAAGCAGCACTACAATATTGAAGGTTGATTTGAGCTCACAATCAGTCCCAGGTTTCTTTTATAAATTTCCAATTAATACTTCCACGTGTTGAATAGGATTTATAGATTTATAATGGAATAACAAAAAAGGGGTGTTAATGATTCTTCGCAATGTAATTAGTTTATTGAATTTCGTGCATTGGTATATGATTTTGATATGCAAACCATTCAAAACAAACACATAAACATCAGAAAATCAGAACTTAAACATTACTTGCCAACTGTTTGACGGAATGTCAAAAGGGCAAATCTGAGTTTCCAGGAGGTAGAACTAGCAAGGTTCTTACACCTTCTCCTACTTCAAAGAGTTTCATACTCTTTTGGAGAAAGATACAAATCATCATATTCGTGTCCTCCGCTCAAGTCGAGGGGGGAATACACCAGCACAAAATTCTCCACTTACCTGAAAGAAAATGGAATTCGGTGTCAATTGGCTGCAGCATACACAACACAGCAAAATGGAGTTGTTGAACAGAGAAATCAAATTATCGTGGAGATTGTTCGAAGTATGTTGAAAGATGCTCAAATGGAACATGCATATTGGGCTGAAGTTGTTTACACAGCAGTTTATCTTTTAAATTATGTACCAAGCAAAGCCCTTGATAGCATCACACTAGAGGAAGCATGGACAGGGGTAAAGCCTTTGATCTCTCATCTTTGTGTATTTGGATGCACTACCTATATGCACATTCCTAAACAAAAAAGGAAGAAGCTAGATAAAAAATCGATGAAATGTATTCTTCTTTGATATAGTAATGAATCCAAGGCATATTGCCTAATTAATCCCAACACAAAAAAAATTACATTAGTAGAGATGTAATTTTTCATGAGAAGAATGATGTAAATTCTCCTTCCACATCATCACCTGCTTCAAATAGTACTCCTATATTCAACACGAATGGGAAAAACGATGGGAATGTTGATAGTCAATCAACACTCACCAATGTCACAAAACCCTTACCGAAGTGGTAAACTAGTACCATTTGAGATGCAAAGCTAGATGGAGTCATAGACACTTCCACTTCAGGTTGAAGGGCTCGTAGCATGGTTTGCAATGAGATAAATTTTGCACTAATGACTTCAGTTGTTGATAATTTTGAGCCATCCATTGTTCAGGAAGCACTAGACTCAAAGGCTTGGAAAGAAGCTATGGATGCAGAGTATCAATCTCTAATAAAAAACAACTCTTGGGAGGTTGTTGATCTACTGCTTGGTAAGAAAGCAATTGGTTGTAAATGGATATCCAAAACTAAGTATAAAGAAGATGATAGTATAGATAAATATAAAGCCAGACTTGTAGCCAAGGGTTATGCCCAAAAAGAAAGGATTGACTATGAGGAAACATTTTATCCCACAGCAAAAATTAAGACCATTAGAATGAAATTTGCTTTAGCTGCTCCATTTGGTTGGAAACTATACCAAATGGATGTAAAAAGCGCATTTTTCAATGGAGACCTTAAGAAAGAGGTCTATATGACCCAACGAGAGGGATACATTGTACCTTATAAAAAACTAGTCAAGTCCCTATATGGTCTCAAGCAGGCTTCTAGGGCTTGGTATATCAAAATTGATGAACATATGCTACAACATCATGTCACTAGGCATCTATATGATCCCAATCTCTACCTCAAAGATCAAAAGCAATGGTTGAAACTTGAAACAACCAAAAATGATCTCACGAAGGCTTGATATGACAAGTCTCGAGCTACCACACTATTGTCTAGGCTTAGAGGTATAGCAAAGTAATCACCATATCTTTGTATCACAAAGAAAATATGCCAAGACATTGCTCACGAAATTCATAATGATGGATTCTAAACCTATGCCTACCCCTATAGAATTGGGTTTGCAGTTATCTACTCTAATACATCTCCTCATGTGAATGCAACTCCCTATTGACAAATGATTGGAGGTTTGATTAACTTGACTTACACCAGACCAAATATTAGTTTTGTTGTTAATTGTCTATTAAGATTCATGCGAGAACCAAAAATGTCATTGAAAAACAGTAAAACGAGTACTAAGGTATATCCAAGGTACCATGAATCATGGTTTGGAATATTAAAGGAATGATCAATTCTTCTTGACAGGATGTACAAATGCAAATTATGCATGTTCTGTTGATGATAGGAAATCTACTATTGGATTTGTTTTCTTCCTAAGTGTTGTGACATTCTCACACATTGCCCCGTACCAAATGGGGACCCCCAGTTTTTTTTTGGTTAGTGTTATAGAGGTCTTTGTGTTAGTCTCCAATCTCTTATCTCTGCAAAGGGGTCGAGTAGTAGGTTTCCAATTAGGTCCATGGATATTGCGAAGACAGTACCTCAATGTTTCCACTAAGAAGAGCGGACAAGGCACCCTTACAAGTACTGAGGCCACGTGTTGGTCTTCAACTTAGTGCTAACTTGGTTGGATGAATATTTTGATGCTACAAATGCATTCAGAAAGGTCAAGGGAGAAACAACACAATTTTTCAAGACCAATTCTAACAACTTTCTATTTTTAGAAATCTACTTTTTTTCAAAGTGCTTTTTTCTTTTTCTATTTTTAGAAAGTTTTGTTTTTACAATTTCTGGGTTGATTTGAGAAACGTCTATTTTTTAAAAAGTTGCTTTTTTCCTTTTTGCTTTTTTTTTAAATTGTTGTTTTTTCGAAGAAATGCTAGTATCAGAGGTGTTAGAAATCGCATGCTGGAAAATATCAATTAAATGCAAATGAAGATTAAATAGACGAAGAAAAACACATAATAACAACGGAGAGACAATTTTAATGTGGTTCAACCAAACTCGGGCTACATCCACCAAACAGAGTCTAATATTATTATCAAGCAAATTGAACCAATTACAATCAACAATCCCTTTCAACTCAATACTGCTGCAAAATGCTACAAAATTTTCATATAAAAACCCTAACCCTAAGCCATTTTATCAAGACTTAGTCGGTTACAAAAATAGGGTTAGAATATGTTAGCCAATAGAAATTAACTCCCGACGCCTTTGTAAAATAATAAAAGTCATTTGACATGCTACCCCTGAACCCTGCAAGGGGTGTTGTCCGTTGATCTCGTCTTGGGGGCGTTACCACCAAACCCCATTGAAAAATTTGGGGGCAAAGTGCGCCAATAAAAGTGGGAAAAAATTAACCTCTGAGTCTAATTAGGCTCCATATAACAACAATCTCCCACTTGGAGACTAATCACACTCCACAACATAGCATATCCCACTTGGAGACTAATCATAACATCACTAACCATGTAGCTCCCACTAGAATGAAACACCCTCGACCCTGTTGTTCTGTTTTTATTGTTTTCAATCTTGAAGACCAACTGAAGCTAAAGAGGAGCTCAGCTTCTCTGTTGTCGCTGCCTTTGTAAATATATCCGCTGGATTTTCATCTATATGTATTTTCTCCATCCTTAATTGTCCATCATCCAACACCGACCGAATGAAGTGATACCTCAACTATATGTGTTTGCTTTTTTAATGCAAGGCAAAATTCTTTGCAAGATGGATGGTACTCTGGCCGTCCATAAACAAATAATTGTTAGCCTGTCGTTTGCACAATTCTTCAATGAAAGATTGCAGCCATATCATCTTCTTGCTTACTTTTTTTGCAGCTACACACTCTGCCTCTATGATGGATAAAGCAACCACCTTTCACAACCTAGAGATCCAACTCACTATTGCCCCACCTACAATAAAGACATAACCTGTAGTACACAACCTGGTATCAATATCCCCTGCCAAATCTTTGTCAATATAGCCTTTTAAATCAATATTAAATCCCCCAAAACATAAACATTTGCTAGATGTACCTCCTAAGTATTTGAGAATCCATTTTACTACATTCCAATGCTCAACTCTAGGATGACTAATATACCTACTAACAACTCCTACAACATGTGCAATATCTAGTCTAGTGCATACAATGGAATACATTAAACTACCTACAGTTGAAGCATATGGTACCTTGGGCATTTTATCTTCCTCCTCTTGTGTCTTTGCACACACCTCCTTAGTCAATTTCAAATGACTAGGCAAAGTTGTGTTGACAGCTTTTGCACTCACCATATGTAATCTCTACAACATCTTTTCAACATAATTAGTTTGAGATAGAGTCAATTTTTTGTTCTTCCTATCTCTGCAAATTTTCATTTGTTTTGCTGCCCCCAAATCCTTCATAGAAAAAGAATTTACTAACTGTTGTTTTAAGCCCTGAAGGTGATTCATGTTAGACCCCGCTACAAGCATAGCATCAACATATAAACATAAAATAATGTAGTTGTCATCATTCAACCTCTTAAAATAAACACAATGGTCTAAATTACACCGACTATAGCCATGCTCAGTCATAAAGCTATCAAATTTAATATACCATTGTCGAGGCGCTTGCTCCAAGCCATATAAACTTTTCTTCAATCTACACACTAATTTCTTCTTACCTTTGACCTCAAATCCTTGTGGTTGTTCCATATGTATTTCTTCTTCCAAATCACCATGCAAAAAGGATGTTTTAACATCAAATTGTTCCAAATGCAAATCTTCAGTAGCCATAATACTTAAAACAATGAGAATAGAAGTCATTTTAACAACTAGAGAAAAGATCCCACCAAAATCAATACCTTTTTTCTATGCAAATCCCTTAAAAACTAACCTAGATTTAAATCTTTTCTTATCTCCATCCTCCTCCTTCAGCCTATAACCCATTCGTTTGGTAAGGGCTTTTTACCTACAAGCAACTTGCATAATTCCCAAGTCTGATTTTTCAGCAAGGAATCCATTTCTTGTCATTCCATGCTCCCACTAAACCTCGATATCCAGCTACATAGCTTCATCATAACATTTTGGTTCACCAACATCAGTAAATAAAATAGAATACAAAGAGGGAGAATATTTTTTTGTCTACTTATCCTTGAAGATCATCTAACATTCACTAGAGTTTGTGGTATTTGTTCTTGTTGTTGTTGCAGAGCATGAGGAACCACTAGAAAATCATTTTTTGCAGTATCAATCCAGCACTACATAATTATTATTTTTCTTCTCATGTTGCAACTAATCTTTGTACAATACTTTCTCATTGAATACGACATCCCTTCTTCTTGCAATTTTATATTTTCAAAATCCCAAAGTCTATAGCCCAATTCATCAATGTCATATCCAACAAATATACATTTCTTTGATTTAACTTCCAACTTGGTTCTATTTTCAAAATCTATATGTGCAAATGTTTCACAACCGAAGGTTTTGACAAGAGAATAACTCATCTTCTTACCTGTCCATGCTTCCTCTGGAATACCACAACCCAAAGGAGTAGAGGAACCTCTATTAATTAAATAAACAGCAGTGTTTACAGCCTCTGCCAACATGCAACCTCATACTTCTTGCACGCTCCATTATTGATTTTCTTGTGGAGTCCTTGGAGCCGTTTTCTACCTACAAATACCATTTGAGGAAAAATAATCTTCAAACTCTTTGCTGCAATACTCACCGCCATTATCAGATCTGAGACATTTTAGTCTTTTACTAGTTTCATTCTCAACCAAGCTTTTCCATTTTTTAAAAGTTTCAAATACATTTGTTTTTGCCTAAGGAATAAATCCATACTTTCCTAATTGCATCATCAATAAATGTAACATAATACAGAGAGCCACCAAGGGACGATACTTGAGCTGGTCCTCATACATCTGTATGCACAAGCTCCAATTTCTCATCTTTCTTTTCCTTCCCACCCTTCAGAAAACTAACTCTCCTTTGGCTCCCATACACACAACTTTCACAGAAATCCATACTAATAAATTTCAGACCTAGTAAAACTTTCTTAGAATGAAGTACCTTCATACCTTTTCACTCATATGCCCAAGTCTATTATGCCACAGTATTGTCTCAGAACCTGCAACAATTGTTTTAGTCTCTTCCTGCAAACCTACAGCAACTGTTCCTAAACATGTTTGTGTTTTCTCGGCAACAACTAAAGTAGAAGGAACAGTATGACATGTACAAAGATATAAGGTGCCTACTTTCACACCTTTTGCTACTATTAAGACACCTCTTGAAACCTTCCAATTTTTGTCATTAAAAATAATTGTGCAACCTTCATCACCTAGCTGCCCTGCTGAAATTAAATTCCTACTCAGCCTTGGAACGTGCCTTACCTCTTGTAGTAGCCAATGATTCCCATTCTGCAACTTAATCTTAATTCTTCCCAAATAAACCAGCCCAAAATCCCCTTAGACATAATCACAAAAATAACTTCTATGAGGCGTAGCACGAAATGTGTTAAGATATAGCTATGATCGGATATGGTAATATATATATATATATAAAGATCATTTGATAATTGTATATGTTACAATGTAGTTAATATTAACAATCGGTTATGAAGGGTCATGACCCTACGTAGCATAAGCCACGTATGGTCATGACTCTTCAAGACATGACTATTCCAAGGATATAAATGCATATCAATGGCTGGTGAAAAGATCAATCACAACGGTAATCTATTTCAGTACAACACTCATATATATTCTCTATAGGACGATCTTGATTTCACAACATGGTATCAAAGCCTAACCTATAAGAGAATAAAATATACTAACAAACAATAGAGGGAGAAATACTAATAGTCAGTCAGCATGCCATTAGGAGGGAGTCATCTGCATGTCAGCGATATATGAACAAGCATCGAATAGGGAAGAAGACGAAATGGCTATTGACGGATATATTTAGAAAAACGGATATGCCTGGCATCAGTTTGGAGTTACGAAACAGATTAGAGATATGAGTATAGTGTTGGGCATTGATCGAGCATGAGACTCGCTTATGGTGAGGCCATCTAAAATGTCATCCATTCACAAACATAGATATAAGGGAATAAGACTATTTACATCGCTGGTTTTGTATGAGGAAAATAATAATTACTTGGTAACCGCTTGCACCGGTATACGATATGCAATAAGAATTAGAAGGGGATATTGATAGTTGTCAACAACCGATTGACTTGGTATCCTTTGGTGGTTTTCAGCCATTTTGCTTCCATAATGCTTCTCCTGAAATCTGTAAGAAGAGAATTGCTAGACGTCCATACCAAATGTGGAATCCAGCTTAGAAGGAGGACGGCTTCCTCTTGCCCAAATTACGAAAGGAAATGCAGGCACTTGATCATTCGGTAGTTTCAAATGTGGAATATCTATTGCATAAAGACCAGAAGTTAAAAACAAAGTCAGATTGTCTACACTTCCCCCAACCAGTTGAAGAGCGCATGTGGGAGGGCTTACGTAATCAGTTGACAGTATGACAGCCTCCTGCGCAGCCCATCTATTCTGGCCCATTAACTTTGCCCATTTCCCTATTGCCTCTGGGACTAGTATTGTTTGGCTATCTCTGTCTAAGGATCCCGTTTCACTAAGTATGGGCAATTTGGAGCATAATGTTTGAACTTTTTTAGAATCCATATAATTATTTACAGCAAGAAAATGAAGAAATTGGGCTACACGCACTGCCAATTCCTTGTTTTTAGAACGGTAACTATCTTCTATAACCTCCTAAATAAAACTCGAGAGAGACAGATCAGTGAGTTTTGCATAACGATATAGCCATTCTAGCAAACTAGGCTGCTGACTTGTAATGGCCATTTGAGTTACCTTCATTAAGGATTTGTAACGTGCAAGCCCTCCCAACTCTTTGTCCCATCTTATCAACCACTCAAAGTCCTTCACTCTCCGCCAAAAGTAAATCCTGTTGTAAGCAGATATATCAACAATGCTAATCCAATCCACACCATGAGGACTACTATCATTGTGATACTTGAGCAATGGAAATGGATCGAGCTTGACACGAATTGCACATCTTCAGATAGTTTTGGCTATCTCTGTCTAAGGATCCCGTTTCACTAAGTATGGGCAATTTGGAGCATAATGTTTGAACTTTTTTAGAATCCATATAATTATTTACAGCAGGAAAATGAAGAAATTGGGCTACACGCACTGCCAATTCCTTGTTTTTAGAACGGTAACTATCTTCTATAACCTCCTAAATAAAACTCGAGAGAGACAGATCAGTGAGTTTTGCATAACGATATAGCCATTCTAGCAAACTAGGCTGCTGACTTGTAATGGCCATTTGAGTTACCTTCATTAAGGATTTGTAACGTGCAAGCCCTCCCAACTCTTTGTCCCATCTTATCAACCACTCAAAGTCCTTCACTCTCCACCAAAAGTAAATCCTGTTGTAAGCAGATATATCAACAATGCTAATCCAATCCACACCATGAGGACTACTATCATTGTGATACTTGAGCAATGGAAATGGATCGAGCTTGACACGAATTGCACATCTTCAGATAGTCCACGCACCCATGCAGGATCATCGGTGATATAGTTGGAGTACCACTCAAATTTTACGTATTGCACTCCCAGGAATACCAAGGACTTTAAATTGTCCATGCATGGATGAACTACAAATATTTCATCAAGGCAAAGACCATTCGGCTTATTTGATTTTTGCAATATCTCTCTGAAGTTCGGAATTATTCTACGAGCTTGTGAAGGAGTGTAGTACTTATTCTAGCCTTCACAGAGAATGATTTCAGTACTTATTCTGGCTTATCTGAGTTTGTAATTCATTAAATAATAAATTTGGTATGCTTCTATCATTTTTATGATCGGGATAGTTTAGCTTTATGAACTATTCATAATCTATCTCTGACATCTTCAGAAAGGTCAAGAAGTTGGCAAAATTTAGCTTCTACGGAAATAGATGATTCAGTCAACTTGGACAAACTTGATCATATTGATTAAGAAGGAGTTCACTATTTAAGGTAAAACAATTATGAGATTATTGTAGTGGGAACTCGTGGATAGAATCGCCAATGAGATGCATGTGGATAGAATTCCTGATTAAGGCATTCCATACATCATGAGACTACAGCTCATTGAGATAAACATCATACTAGAGGTCTTTATTATCTTCCCTCAAGTCCAAGAGGGAGTGTTAATGTTGTGGCCTTGGAAAAGATCAAAATGCATCTTATGCTAGCCGATGTAACCTTATGACTATTCAGATTATTCGTATTGGTTCTCTCAGGAAGGAAGGTATGAAGTGACATCCTGCAGTGACACTGAGTTGAGTATATAAACAGGGTATGCCTTCGTGACAGAGGGAGAAGCTAAAGGATATGCATCAGTGGACATTCGAGGATCTTGATTCAGAGGGAGTAGCCCATGTTTTGTTGGTTCTCTAGTAATCAAGAAATTGTAGCAGAGAATTATGGTTATTACCATGTGAGAAGGCTATATGTCAAGAGGGAGAAGCTAGAAGATCAAATTAAGTTGGCACCCCAGGATCTTGGTCATACAAATTCAGAGGGAGTGTACCATGTCAAGATGGTGTATACTTTGTAAGCTCATAATTCATTTTTGTATCTTAAATAATTCTTGTCTTTGATAGACAAGTCTAAGGTGGAAGTCTTGGTTTCCACTCTCTGGGATGAGACATGGTGGATCCACCCTTTGAGAAGAGTCAAGGTGACTTTATGGGTCCATTCATTTTTCTTCAAAGAAGATGACGATCTTCTATGTAAATAATTGGGGTTACTATTTCAAGGTGACGATCTTGACAATAGTTAACCAAGCTTCAAGATTGATTCCCGAACAAGGTTGTCCTCGACTGTGCCGGATATCTTGATGCTTATGTTATTACTGGATTGTGTAATAACTACTATATCATGATTGGCACCCTAACATGGTTGTCCTGGATTGTGCTGGATATCATGATATTGAGATAATAAGTATTGATCGTGACTAATGATTTCTTTATGTTGTTTCGAATTGGTCGGGGGATTATAACATGTGAATCAAGATTAGACTACATTAAGTTGTTGTCCCAGAATGTGCCGGATATCTTGATTGTTATTGCTAAATCTAGTTCTGAATTGGTCGGGGATTGCGATAACTCTTCTATCAGAATGTGTACATTATATTAATGTCCCGAGCTGTGTCGGATATCTTGATATGAAGTTATGTTTTAGTTATCACTAAAATCTAGTTCTGAATAAGTCGGGGATTGTGATGACACCTAGTCAGATCCTCTCTTGCTAAGAGGGAGTGTTAAGATATAGCTATGATCGGATATGGTAATATATATATATATATATATATATATATATTAAGATCACTTGATAATTGTATATGTTACAATGTAGTTAATATTAACAATCGGTTATGAAGGGTCATGACCCTACGTAGCATAAGCCACGTATGGTCATGGCTCTTCAAGACATGACTATTCAAAGGATATAAATGCATATCGATGGCTGGTGAAAAGATCAATCACAACGGTAATCTATTTCAGTACAGCACTCATATATATTCTCTATAGGACAATCTTGATTTCACAACAAAATGAGGCGCCTGAATCTAAAACCCATGAATCATCAACATTATCTAGGGAAAGAATCAAAGCGTCCTCTTCAGATTTATTACTTGCTACATTTGCCTCATTGCCTTGTTGTTTGTCTCCTTTATTCTTCTGAGACTAGCAATCTTTTTGTCCTTTGGATTGAGACCTCTTGTCCTTTGATTTTCCTCGCGATTTACCACAACCTCCAAAGCCTTTTTCTCTCTCCTTTAATCTGCCCCTACTTTCTACAACACTACCTGATGTGGATCCATCTGAGCTTTTCCTACGAATTTCCTCACTCAGAATAACACTAACAACATCATCAAATTTTAGGGTATTTGAACTAGAAATAGAGTTACTAACAACCATTACACCAAGTCATTCCAGCTTCCAAGCAAAGAATACAGAATCAAAAGAACCCTAATTTCTTCATCAAAATTAACATTTATAAAAGATAATTGATTGATAATCATGTTAAACTCCTTTAAATGGTCAGCAATTGACCCACCTTCTACCATTTTCATATTAAATAAACATTTCAAAAGAAATACCTTATTCGAAACGGAAGGCTTTTCATATAACTTTGTTAGGTTTTACATCAACTCTTTAGCTGTCTTTGCTTTTGTAATATTAAATACCACTGATTGTGCCAGGCATAAACGAATGCTGCCAAGTGCCTTTTGGTCCAAAATATCTCATTCCTCATCAAACATAGTTGCGACTTTCTTGGTTTTTCCTTCCAATGGCCGCCATAAATCCTTCCATTTGCAATTTCCATAACTGAAAGTTCTGCCCATTAAACTTTTCAACCTTCAACTTACCCTCATCTGCCATTACTCCAACTCAATCCTGAGACCTTGCAGAGGATAACTGAATACAACCTCGCTCTGATACCACTTGTTCGAAATTGCATGCATAAAATATCAACTAAATGCAAATGAAGATTAAACAAAAGAATAAAAACACATAAATAATAATAGCAAATAGACAATTTTGACATGGTTCACCCAAACTCGAGCTACATCTACCAAAAAGGGAGTCCAATATTATTATCTAGCAAATCGAATCAATTACAATCAGCAATCCCTTACAACTCAATACCGCTATAAAATGCTACAAAATTCTCATATGAAAACCCTAACCCTAAGCCATTTTATCAACACTTATGTTGGTTACAAAAATAGTGTTAGAATATGTCATTACCCCTTGACCCTATCTTGGGGGTGTTGCCCCCAAATCCCCATTGAAAAACTTGGGGGCATACTGCGCCAATAAAAGTGGGGAAAATTAACCTTTGAATCTGATTAAGCTCCATATAACAACAATCTCCCACTTGGAGACTGATCAGACTCCAAAACGTAGCAAAAGGTTGGGTAAATAAGCGAAATAGCTAAGAAGATTTTAGGGCTAATAATAAATCACAAATTTTCCTTTGATTTTTCCCGAGTTTTCATAGACAAGGGGTAATTCATAAGTTTTTGAAAATCAGATTTCATAAATGTTATTTGTAGATTTCATTGAATTTCTAGTCTTAACTTATTTCTTTCTGATTTTCAAAGGTTAAAACTTAAAATGCTTCAAATTCATCAATAAAAAATCAGAATAGGAGTGTATTCTTCTTCCTTAAGGCCTGTTTGGTTGCTGGAATATGCCTGGAATTGGCATTATCTAATTCCCAACTTTGTTTCTTCCATGTTTGTGTCCATCCAAAAAAATTGGAATTGGAATTTCGAAATTCCAATTTTGCCCCAAAATAGGCATATGCATCTTCCACCCAAATAGGTGGAATTGGAATTTCAAATTCCAATTCCAATTTTTATAAAGCCAAATTGGATTGGTGGTCGGGTCCGTGAGGAAGAGGAAAAGCACATTTTAGGTCTTGCAAAGACCGTCGAGAAAAACACTTGAAATCGCGAGCTGTGTTTGGAGCCGAGATAGGAGAAGGTACCGATGGGAGTTGTGTTTGGAGGTACATTTGACAGAAACTCGTATGTTGTTTATTTTACCTGGCAGCTTGAATTATTTCCTGCGATTCTTTCCTATCATTCCATTACATGCCCTCCAAAATCTGCGGAAATCTCTCCCGCCCTGACCAGACCTTTATTCCTTTCCCTTTGTTCTGAATCAGCACCACTATTGCTCCCACCACTGCTGCCGCCACGATTCCCACACACACTCTCTTTCTCCTCACTCACTCTAACATTTGCACTGGCTTGCTTTCTTTCTCTGCTCTACTCTTCTCTTTGCAATGTGTCTTTGCTTCTATTGTTGGAAATGGGTCATGCATGTACATTACCTGCTAGTCTATTCTGGACCGAGAATGCGGAACTAGTAGATTTGAATGTTAGGTGTTGTTCAATTTGGGAGATTTCTTGAATGTTTTATTGGTTGGCTTTTGTTTTGGAAAAAAGGAATTGTTTCCAAACCCCTTTGAGGGATTCTAATAAATAGCAGCCTTATATTGGCAAATCCTTGGGGTCTTAACACCATCCGCTCGAGATTTTTTTTAATATTCCTGTGAAATCCGGAAACTCCTTCAAAGTGGTTTTATGCATGTGCAGAACATTCCACCGGGAGGGTGCCTGCAATTCAAAATACATTCATATTTTGATGCTTGCATTTATAAGAAATCCTTAGATATAGTACCATAGCATAAGGAATTCAAATATTAGTTTTAAATACAGAAAAACTAATGCTTAAACATTGCAAATTTTGAAGAGGGATCCATTAAGAAAGCCATGGTCAATCCATAATGAACAAGATGGTGTTTCAGCACAATCCTTCGATTGGCTAATAAAGTATGTGATTTATGAACTCATAGATGTGTCATAAAAGGAATGGAAACACCTCCATTTGTTTTGGGTGGGGATATTTTCAAACCCTTTTGTTTCCTGTATTCATAGACAAATTTCAGAGTCCAAACTTGTGCCCAAATGAGAAGGTAAGATTCAAAATAAGCATGGAATAAGTAGACAAAACATTTATGATGTTTGGGAGACCAGTGGCAAGGAGGAGAATTAAGCTCTGCAGACATTTCTCTTCCCAAGTCTCGCAGGTGGTCATGAGTTTTCAATACTACAAACTTGTCCTCCTAAAGTAGTCCATCCAACTCTTCTCCTTCTACAAGATACTGGTGTTTCCAGTATATAGAAAGATCCCAGTGCATTTGCCACGAAAAAGAACATTATATCCATGAAAATCTTCTTCTCCACTTTGTTTAGTGCATCAAAATTTATGTGTATCTTTGATGTCTGGAATTCACATAGTTGCAACTTCCAATAATATGCAGGCTATGAACATGCCGGCCCAGATCTTGAAGAGAGATGTAATCCTCCATATTGCAGGGTTTCAAATCACAGTGAACAATTTGGGTAGGACAATAACGATGTAGATATTCCATGCCATGGGTCACATCAATAGCATTGTAATGTTCCCTTCCCAGGATTAAATTTAATAATAATAAGAATTAAATAATTAAACAAATATAATAATAATTATAACTATAATTATAATTATATTGATTAAATTAAATAAATAATAAGTAATAATAAATAAATAAATAATATAAATATAATCATTATAATATAATCAATAAAATCTATTAATCAATATATGATTAATATCAATCAATCCATATTAATATTAATAATTAACAATATCTATCAATATATATTTAAATGACCAATTAATAATATTAACTACCTAACATAATGAACATCATTAATAAATATCCATATTATTAATATTACTAACGAAATAGTAATACTCCTGATTGCAATTTTTATAAGTCCATAGTAATCGTTATTGATTACTAATCGACAGCTCCATGAACCGTCGGCTATACTGGAGTCGCAACTTGCAACCATAGCAGCTGGGCTTTATAAAATGGTGTTAAGGGAAGGTCAAAACAGGGAGAACAGGGATAGGATGTCAATAGAGTGCTCAGAAGGCACGAACAAAGATTGATCAAAGGATGAAAGATAGGTAGAAGTTATCGGGTCTGAGATTATGAAACGGTGGACAAGTATACATCAAAGTATGCAATAGGGATGGATTTGCAATCCTATCGATAGCAACAACTTAATAAGTAAAGATTAGTCAACGGGTTCCCTAATCATGACTGGCAACGATACGCTTCACTCTGCTACCCTCTAATCACCGCATATTTTCGGTCTTACATTAGAAACAACATTGGGGTACACGTAAGCCATGACTAAGCCGCAAATTCTGTCTATATGGGGATTATTAGGAACTATCGTGGAATGGTATGTTGGCAATTATCGATTATATGCGGCGATGAAGGGAAGTAATAGAGTGTATGGATCAAGACAAGCTTATTGACTAATCGATGATTAGTCTTGACTATCTACAACCAAAGTTATCATAAAATGGAAGACTCGTCTATAAACAAGGAAGATTATTATTAATTGATAAGGTGGCAATTACAGAACTAACCAATTGAATATTAAGTGGTGCGTTTAGCTAATGAGGAAAAGATGTGATTATGAATAGACATCGGATATGTCTCTTGGACGCATCCTATTATTTTGATTTGCAAGATATAAGAAGGCGATCTATCTCATTCCATCAAAGATGTTTCAGAAACCTTTATCTCTTATTTATTGTTTATTGGATCTGCTCGTAGAGCATTGGCCTTTTTGGGATAAACCGGTGGCATAGTTCAAAAGTGAAATCAGAGACAACACCATTGTTGCAACTTGCAAGAACAAATCGACAAGATTTTGACATTCATAAGTTCTTTCATATATCATAAATCATAGTGGTATTACATAAGATACCTAAAAAGGAGGAAAAAGCAGAAAATAAGGAACATACTACAAACAATACAGAGGAAAATATAAACAGAAAAGGAAGGAACGAGGATTGGCAATCGACAGTAGCAATCTCTCAATTTAGTAAGTAAAATGGCAATCAAATAATATTATTTATTATTTTTAATATATATATATATATACTCAGAGGATTTTATTTTGATATATATATTATATATATATATATATATACATGTGCTAATTAAGATTTATATAATTATGTTATATGCAATTTTGTGTTTTTGGATAAATCTAAATATATGATCATGTAATTTACATTAATTTTTGGTACATTTATATGGAGACCATAGAGAGAATGAATCTTATATTCATTAAGAGATGGATCCCATATCTGGAGGGGACTAGAGGAAATTGTTATAGTTTCCCTAGTCTCGAGATTGTTATAATCTCATGTAGGCAGTATATATACTGATGCCAATCATATGCATATGCGTAGGTTTGGAATGCATTTATTGCTTCCAAGAGATTCTTATGGGCAATGCTCTATGGGATGACGTGTCGATAGACCGGTTGCTTAGAGTGGATCTTATATCCCTCAAGCCGAGAATCGGGAATTTTGTGAAGCCTGACCTAGAGGCAGCCTTAAGAATCAAATCCCCCCCTTACTAACTTAGAGTAGAGTATGAGTCATGTAAATATTGTATAATATTTTGTACTAAGGTCGGTGTTGCAAGAAATTATGAAAGGAGAATAAGAAGGGACATTGCAAGCATTGTTCAGACATTTATTAATTTTGAGTCCACAAACATTCTTCTCATTACTTTCAGGATACAAATGCTATTCCAAGCTCTCATTTTTAGTAAATTGAAGAATCAAAGCCTTAAAGTTAAGGTATGAACATGCACTTATAGCTCTAATGAGATTTTGCATTCACTCTTAAAACTTTTTTTTGGAGCTCTTCATTTTTGAAATTGAGAACATATTTCAACTACCATATCATTTCTTATAATTCCCTAAAAAATGGACCCAAAGATACCCACATTAAGCAAATTTGTCCCATTAAATCGATTTGTAGTGCTGGCTTTTCTTGATATGTAAACTTTGGATATACTTCTTTTTATACTCACATACACTCATAAACATATATTTAAGGCATATTTATGAGTATATCTCAGTAGAAAAGGTAGTATATTGAGTTTGGTTTTATAAAAACGATTGAAAATGGATTATGCAAGCAAGCTGCCTACATCTATAATATCAACTAATAACATACCAATCACAAAACAACATAGGAGAGGAACATGGGCTTCCCTGTGTTTGATCAACATTGTTAGATGTTTATGTTTAAAATTTCTTTCCTGCATACTTGTATTTCTCATTGTATTGGCCAGCTAGTTCTTTCATTATAGTTGGGTGTTTTCTTATGGATTTGCATTGTGTTCCTCTCCTATGGTGTTTGGTGATTGGTATGTTGCTATGTTTAGGTTATTGATGGATCTTATCGATGATATAAAAGTTCAACGAGAGATTGTCAAGAGGACCAGAGTCATTCCTCTTGTTGCAGTTGTTCTTGCCGCCCTTGCTGCAACCATAGTAGTGTACACAGAAGAAGGTAGTAGAAAAATGCACAAAAGAGATGTAATTCCTTTTTATATGCATATTATCGACTCTAATGAGACGAATTGCTTTGACCAAATACGCATGAGTAGACGAGCCTTCTTTCATCCAGCCAATATTTTAAGGCAAAAAGGAAGCATCAGAGATACAGAAAACATCACATTAAAAGAACAATTAGTCATGTTCCTCCGTACTGTTGGCCACAATCTAAGGAATTGTAAGATTGCCCATAACTTTGGGCACTCAGGAGAGATAGTAAGCCGATACTTCCACAAGGTCTTGAGGGCTATCTTAGCGCTCCATGCGGATTATTTTATACCCCCTGGTCCAAACACTCCTCCGGAAATCAGTGGAAAGAACTGTTTTGATTCATACTTAAAGGTATATCTCCTAGTGGTTCAATTTGGTTTGATCTAGTTGTAATCCTATTACCGCGTGTTTATTAGATTATGAATTTCCTGACTACAGGACTGTGTGGGAGCAATTGATGGATCCCATATACCAGTCATTGTCGATGTCAACATACAAGCTAAATATCGCGATAGAAAAGGCAACTTGTCGCAGAATGTTATGGGAGTGTGTTCATTTGATTATAAGTTTCAATACATCCTTGCTGGTTGGGAAGGGGCTGCTGCAGATAGTCGTGTTCTAGCTTCGGCTATCTCGAGATCGGCTCTATTGGTAGTTCCCCTAGGTACGTAATATATGATTACATAGTGAAGCATACGAAAAATAACACAACGTTATAACAATATACTTTATTTTATGAAGGAAAATATTATTTGGTCAATGTTGGATATCCAAACGTACTAGGATTTCTCACGCCTTATCGGTGTACATGTTACCACCTAAAGGAGTTTTCAAGAGCAAACCCGATAAACACACCACAAGAGTTGTTTAACCATCCACACTCCTCGCTCAAGAATGCAATAGAGCGTACATTTGGGATTTTGAAGTAGCATTTTCCTATCTTGAAGCATGCAACGTCTTATCAAATCATGACACAAACAAAGATTGTTTTGGCATGTTGCATACTACACAACTTCATTACGATAGAGGATGGTCTTCCATCCGAGGTAGAAATTGAAGAGGAAGATGGTCGTGATCGGATAGATGTCCCAATGATTGAGACATATGGGTTGAGCCAGCATGAAAGAGATGATTGGGGGAAATTTCGAGATGAAATAGCAAGAAGGATGTGGGAAGACTATAGATATTGATCTTAGTTGTTTGAATAACTACTATGACAGTGTTTAAACTTTAAAATGTTAGATGACTATGTTTTCATGAACTAATATAAGGAAAAAAAATTGATGGGTTCATTTTATATTTGTGTTGTTATCATCTATCTAGTGTTGTCATGTTATATTTAGTGTTGTTATTACATATTTAGTGCTGTCATGTTATATTTAGTGTTGTTATGAGATATTTAGTGATGTCATGTTATATTTAGTGTTAAGACATATTTAGTGCATGTGATTCAAGTATGTCATACACAAATCTATTGATGAGCATGGATGCTAACGTTCAAGTCAGCCATCCAACTTCTTGCAAGAAGGTTTTGTGGACCAAAGAAATGGAACGCAAGTTTCTAGACTTGCTCCATGAGCAAGTGCAGCTTGGAAAAAAAGGTGAAGGAGGTTTCAAAAAACAAGCTTGGACCGCCATTAAAAGGAAGTTCAATGTGGAAGCAAGGTTATAGAATAATGAAATACTTGAAGAATAGAACAAGCTGAAAACATGGAAGCAAGGTTATAGAATAATGAAAGACTTGAAGAATAGAAGTGGTTTTGCATGGAATGAGAGTACTCAATCTATGGATGTTGATGATAGTGTTTGGGATGACTTATTGAAGATAACATGGTCTTAAAATCTCTTCTTTTAAGTTGAATATATCTTATTTACTAATGAAAGACAAATAATGAATTCAATCATTATGTCATCATATAGAGAAAGGAATTTAAAAATGCCAGACTGTTTAAGAGACAGCCATTTCAATACTACGATGAATTAGCCTTCATTGTGGGGAATGACATAGCTGAGGGCACCACAGCTGCAACAGCTCAAGAGACAGAAGAAGGGCACCTTATGGACGAGGCCCTCGATCTCAATGATGAAGAAGATATCACTTATCATGGTATCGATACTGCATTTTTTGAGACTGCTGCTGATTTGGCCGATGATGGTATCGATACATCTACATCGAATCAATCTAGTTCAGGGGGCAGAGAGAACCCTTCATCGTCATCAAGGAGGCCAAAGACGAAGAAGGGAAGCATGGTAGTTACCTTGGATGGGATTTGTGAAGTAATCAAAGAGCTGAGTGCAAGCCTCAAAGAGCCTTTGAAAATGGATAAATCTGATTTTAAAAATGATGAAGCTAATGTGTATAATGCACTAAAAGCCATCACTGATCTTAGTGAAGGTACTATGCTTGACGCATATGACAATTTTTTGCTTGAACCTGCAAGAGCCAGAGGGTTTTTGAGAATGAATGAACAGGAGAGAATCACATATATTAGAAGGAAGTATGGAGTACTCTAGTTTTTCTAATTCTTGCTTTAATAGACATCCGTAATTTGTATGACATTCTTAACACAATAACTTTCATTTGTGATAAAACATTCTTGCTGATTGTAACTTGATTGTAGCATTATTTAGATAAGTTGATGGTTTTAATCTTTTTTCTAATCAAGTTCTATAGTAGAAGATTCAACATTAAGGATTGAGGTCAATTGGGCAGCATCTGTGTCTAGTGGGTTTGTAGCTGAAGCACTTTTACTGCAGCTCTCAGTGCCATAGATTGCTTGGTCTCATAAAGGCTATTAAAATCTTTCCTCTCAATGCATAATTTCATTGCTTATGCTGGATTGAATTAAAATGGAAGTTTTCAAGGTAAACTTGGGTCACCTTGCATTGAAAGGTGGCTTGATGTAAGGTGTTTTAAATTTGTCCTTTGTTTGTATGCAAAAATGTGCTTAGATTTTTTTTTAAGATTGGCATTAGCTAAAATCCATGAAACTTTAGAGTACTTTAGCATGGAAGGAAATTACAAGGCCTATGACGGCTGCACATCCTGGAGAGCTGACCTTTCTTTTTGTTTATTTTTACTGATGAAATATTATAAAAATCCTTAAAAGCATCTACCTTATAGGGGTAGACAAAGTGACAGTGGTATGCAATAATTTTTTTTATCTCTGAGCAATATTGCATGTTATTTAACTTTCTGATCATAAATTGGATCCCAGAAAATATACCATAACAGCACTAAATATATCATAACAACACATGTTATAATTAGTGTTGATATGATTATTTAGTGCTGCTCCAGCCATGCCTTCTACGAATATATCATAACAACACTAAATATATCATAACAGCACTAAATATATCATAACAACACATGATATATTTAGTGCTGATATGATATATTTAGTGCTACTCCAGCCATGCCTTCTACGAATATCTCATAACAGCCTAAATATATCATAACAGCACTAAATATATCATACAACACATGATATATTTAGTGCTGCTCTAACCATGCTTTCTACGAATATATCATAACACCCTAAATATATCATAACAGCACTAAATATATCATAACAACACATGATATATTTAGTGTTGATATGATATATTTAGTGCTGCTCCAGCTATGCCTTCTACGAATATATCATAACAGCACTAAATATATCATAACAACACTATATATCATAACAGCACTAAGATGTAAGGTGGTTTTGGATTGAGTTTTAGTTTGTTAGCAGAGATTGAATCATGAAGACCTAAACCATATATATGGTCACTAGAGACTTAACATGCTTGACAGCACTCACTCTCAATCTGGTAATTTAAATGGCGTCAACGTAGGGCATCATGTAGGGGCAGACAAAATTATTTCTTGATGTTAATCTTCTGCATTATTTCTTCATTTCTTAGTTGATCCAGTCATATGATTATATGTTATAATATTTATGTAATAAATGTAGTAAAGATAGTGCATTATTGATATAGGGTTGATGGCTCTTGTAAATGGCCAAACTATCAATGTGGTGGTGGGCAATGCGTGTTGAAGACTTCGCGGACACAAAGCAACCCTGGATGAAAGTTTTGTTGCTGCCCAAATAGAAAAAAGGTTGCTCATGTGTATATATTTTATGTTTGTAATGTAAATACTATTCATTATATAATAAGAAGCAATGTAGATTGGGTATCAAAGGGAAACAATGGTTGCGGATACTTTAGCTGGGTTGATGATGGCCCGTCAGCATCTATCCGCCATCTCCAGTTATCAGTGATGAAGGATTTGAGTGCAAATTGTGTCAAGCTAGGGCAAATGCCAAAATTATATTTTTATGATGCCTTCTTTGTATTGTAATCACATATCTTTGTTGGGACCATATGCAGAGATGAGCTTAGAAATTTGTCGCTTACTATTTTCATATTGTAACCTATTTTAGATTTAGTATGGATATGGCGTAACTTTTTTTTGCCTCAAGTGAGCATATATATGGTTTACATCTTTTTACACTAATTCTTCTTCCTTTCATGTTTATGGCTCTGGTGAGCCTCAATCTTCTGTCACTCACATGATTTAACGTATATAGTGATTTTTTGGTTAATTTTCTTACTGGACATTACTTTGTAGAATTCTAACCCAAGTTTGTAGAGAAATTATGAGGTTAACAGAGATATATCATGTATGAACTCATTTAATTGGTCGTGTTTTGCTCTTGACAACCGTGATTCATTCAGGTAAGAATCCAAGGAGGCCAATGAAGGTAATATAATTAATAAGATTTGTTTTTAAAACTCATACAAAAGTTAGCAATTGAATGTACTTCATTAAAGGTTACAATTTATATGATTTTTTTCATTAAAATATTACAGGGATTGTGGTACTAACAAAAGCACAAAGTAGTCGTATGCTTTATGTATGCAGGGTCCACAGACAAAAATGAGAGTTGGGGCATGAAAGAGCGCCAAAGACTCATTAGACTATAAATTTATAACACTATATCTGATTATGTAAATGAGGAATGCCTCATTCATTTATTTGTAATTTCATATCTGCATTATGTAATGTGGAATGAATGCCTCATCATTTATTTGTAATCTTATTAAGTTTTCTTTTTGGGGCTAGCCAGGAGATTTTCTCCACCCGGCTCTTTCCTACCGGTGCCCCTAGTGAGCTGGGTTGTAGGCAACATTTTGAAAAAAAAATAATTAATAAAATCAATGGCTTGTCTATAATGATAACATGAGTATTTTGGAGTTTTTTATTTTATAAATTTGTATAGAAAAATTTAAAAAATATTTAAAAATTTCTACAAAATGTTAAAATTTTAAAAAACTTATTAACATAATTTTATTTTTAAAAACTATAAAATTAACCTTATTCAAACAAATTAAAAAAAATAAAAAATCTGCTTGCTTATAGTTATGTCATAGAAAAATAAAATAAATATTCAAAAACTCCTACAAAATGTTAAAAACATAATTATATTTAAAAAAATTCAAAAATTAACCGTATTCCAATTCCAAATTGTGGCACCCAAACATAGAAAATGCATCTTCTCAGTCATCTTCCGGGTGAACCAAACAGGTCTAGCTCATATTCCAGAAATCATTTTCAGGATAAGTATCTTCCAGAATTGACGTTATCCAGCTTTTGGTATTCCAGCACCCAAACAGGCCCTAAATGTTTTTGCAGCCTTTAAATGTCACTAATTTACGAGTTTCATACAGGTACTATGCCTACACCAAGAAGTAATGGAGCTGCAATCAGCAAAGAACAATTTAAGGAGGTGGTTGAAAATCCTCATACAAACAATGAAGGAGCCTCATACGACTTCAACAGATGGAATTGTTCTTTGGTAGAAAAGAAAAAAGCATTTGATAGAATAGAGGAAGAGTCTATGGATATAAAAAATTCATTGGAAAAGAGATGGTTCAAGATCCTCATGTCACTTGAGGAATTATCTGGACAAGAAATCAATAATGCAAATGGTTTGAAGTTGTAACAATTGAAGGAGAATGTGAAGAAAGTTTATCTCAAAGAAATGGAAGTTATCCAGGAAGGTTAGCTAGATGACATGATTTCCCTTATGATCTACATAAACAATTTTCACAAGCAAGAGAACAAATGGGAAAGTACTTTCACCAATACATTGAAGCCTTGGACGTGATGGAGTGCAATTGGATACCTTACCTAGCATAGAAATAGATGAGCTTAATTCACTCATGGTCAGATTCAATGCATTTGTGGATAAAGAGAAAAGCAAAGGGAATTGCATCTTGGAGTCTAGTTCTATGGATTAGCTCGCTAGGTGTTAGGCTTATCTATATTCCAAATGGATCTTCCTCCTTGTGCCACATGTCAGCATGAAAGCAACCAAACATTCAATAATTAGTTGTGCTTTTGTAATAAGCCCTAATTAGGGTTCTATCTTATAATCTTGGTAGTTGATCTTGGATCAACCTGGACCATTGGTTTATTTTTGGGTGCCTATATAAACCCTTCTCATTTCATTTGTAATTCATAGCGAGATTCATAAGATAGACAAATAGGTAGATAGTTAGCTTTGGCAATTTAGAATACAAGTAGAGTAGGAGAAATAAAAAAATTGATTTCATTGAAGATATGGTGGATTCATGTTTATTTCAACTTGTTCCATGGTGTTCTTCCAATTTCTCAATTGTTAGATAAAGTGCTTTGATTTATGTGATGGTGTTCGATGAATTTCCATGGCTCATACTTTTTGCATCTTGTTGATTATAAGTTGCAGTGTAAAGTTAGCCTGAGCCCCTGCTATATGGATGCTTAACTTCAATCATTAAATTGTACGTTATGATGGTGTTCATTATGATATGGAAATTCTTTGCATAACCCTTAGAAGATTGCATCAGTTCTTGCGGAGTTGTAGTGTATCTTGGTGAAGCAAAACTTGGTTATTTTAGAAAATTAGCTACTAGAACACTATCCATTGATATCATTGTCCTTAGGAATAGATTTAGATCCTTCCAACCCTTTCCCTTTTAATTTCAATTTATTTCAGTTGTGTTTGTTCAAAGAAGCATCCCGAGATCGCAATATCCGATGAAGTTCCACCCAGTATTGAGGAAGAGGTGAAGAATGATTCAAGTGTAATTCCCTTTGTGTTACTAACATATCACAACAACCATTAAGCTTATCTACACGTCAAGACCTGTTAGAAAAGAACCTTGGAGTCACATGTATGATCTTTTGCAATCTTAGCATACACGGGATTTTGGTCAAGAGTGGATAAGATACCTTGGTATTTTTTATTTTGTGTTGGTGTGGTCACAAAACACCCATCAACACTAGGTTCAAGACCTATTTTGGGGGGAAGTTAGAAGCAACCCACAGTTACTCGTTCTTAGGATTGGGGGTACCACAAAACCAGCCTACAATCCTCTATTGTGATTATCAGAGTGTTCCCAAGCTTGTTCGTAATCCAGTGTTTCATGAACGAACCAAGCATATTGAAGTTGATTGTCACTTCATACAAGAACATGTTCAACAAAACAACATTCAGCTAAAATTCTATTCTACTCGGGAACAACGTGCTGATATCTTCACAAAACCTCTTGCATGTGTGGGGCTTGAAACTTTCCAGGATTCTCTTATTAGTACTTTAAATAGGAGTTTTTCATGAAAAATGCCATACAATTGACAAACAATCAAACTACATTGAGTGTTGGCTTCTACTTCTATCTTTTAGGTCTATTCTTTCTGGAAAGTATTGCTATTCATCGATCCAACGAATTATATTTGTTGAACCTAGGAAAACTTTTATATAGCAGATTCCTATTCCATTCAATTAGAGTAATATCGTTTTCAATTGGTGGGTTGCAAGCAAAGGTTTTACCGTGGTAGCACCCTATTACAAGTAACCTGCCAATTGAAAAAGATAAAAGGAATCCACCACAATACAACTCCCCAGTGCCAAGCAATGCCACAGAAAAATGATTTCTAATTTATAACATCTGCAATTTTTTACTTCATCACATTTTGATGAGAAAATTCGGATACAACTTAGAAGCCAATCGCCAAAATCTTATCGATATTGAAACTTGAAGTTTATATGTATTCAAAGGTTGAACTTATTTAGTAGGGGCCATCCCCGAGAATGAGAGAGAGGTGGGTGGGGGAGAGAAACAGCATTCGTTTTGTCTATGATATGCATTAAACATTAATTTTGATTTAAATATGATGGAAATTAATAATGTGTTCTATAAATTCAATAAAGTTTTTGAAGAATACTCTTTGAGTTTATGTATTTTCAAATATTTGATAAATTTACCGAGTTTTTCTCAAGTTTTTGTCGAGCCCTAAGTTTTTAAAATTTTGGGCTTGTCAAGTGATTATCGAATGTAATTTTCTCAAGTCGAATTCACAATATTGCAAGATATTTCTCACTTGCTCTTAACCCTGATCCATGTGATCCACAAACAAGGAGAAAACTCCTTGCAATACCCTTAGAAATAGATTATGATGGAAGCACTCCCAACAAACCTTTGATACACACACAACTTAATTACTTCCAGTGATTATCAAATCATCATTTCATGTGCATGTCTAAGGAAATAACAAAGAAAAATCACAAACACTAATAAACGAATAAGACATACATAATAACATAAGCATGCAGAGATACCCAAGAGAAACCCTATTTGGGTAGCCATATAGAGATAATGACCCCCTGTTTCACTATGCAATAGTTGATTACAAATACTACCAATGCTACAATGGCAATTTGAGCTGCAACAACTTGGAAACTCTTGGGATTTTACAATGTCTCCCCCACAAAGAACAAACCTCCAACTACACTTACTACAAGGATGACATTGACTAAACACACAATACAAATGAGAGCCAACCCCACACACTTCATTAGAAAACAATATATGACCCCCCTCAACCTCCTAGCCTTTAGAAATGGAAGACCAGACACCAAATTGATAGCTCAGATGCAGAAAACTCTTAAAATTCAATACACGGCCTATGTTGTGATGAAATTGCCAGTTCCCCAAGGCCAGCATTTTTGTTTTCACCAGGGTGTTTCCACATTTATAGTTGTGATCCCACATTTCCCACAATTTGTGACACTTTCATTGCATACACAAACTGGAAATTTTGCCATTTTAGGTTTTTCAAGTCATTATGAGGCCTACATTTTTGTTTCAAAGGCTCCCTAAGATGTCCCATACCACCCCAAACACTCCTTTAAGATTGCCATAATCCTCAATGCTTCAATTTATGAAAAACACAAACTCTTGCTCCACATAACAACCTTCTTTAAAAATGTAGAGCACCTTGACCCCAATGGTCCAATTTGCTTAGACCTGATTTTGTGGATCATACCTTCCCCATAGAGAGGCTTTTGATCTCCAAAAGCTCAATGTGACTAAAAATCAGGAACTCTTACCTTTATGGCTCCATTATGACTCTTCTCAACACAACTTGATAACATCAATCCCAAGCTAATTCTTCCTTCCCAAAAAGATGAACAACTGGCCCTTTTGACTAATCCACACAAAATCTCAACAAAGCTTAAAGGCAAACCACTATCCACCCTTTAAGGTTTTGAATTGATTTCATTCACCTTACCTTTCTCAAAGTACAGTTTCTTACCTTTATGAAACAAACCTGCACTAAAATAACCCCAGCCAATTTGCACTACAAATTTGCTCTTTGTCCCAAAGACATTTCGTGCATATGTTTGCATAAACAGGTAGTTGAGCTTCAATAATTATATATGCAAGAAATATGCATGAACAATAACGAGATATCAAATTCAACTGAAACTAAGCATTCATGATTACTGTCAGCGACAATTGCAGACCCTTCAGTGGAGATTGAAACTATCATTAAGCAACTTTAACAATTTAAAGGAGTTATTTCTGACCTGGATCTCTGTAGATGACATACATTATTCAAACGGTCCTGATACTGGTATTTTGACAGAGGAATGCGTGGGAGCTTGCAAGTCCAGAAAAATATTGAATCACAGCAAATATAGTCAACTCTGGCCACGGTGTTTCTCAGGAGACTAGTCCCACGCTAAAACTTCTCACGCCAAATATGAGATCGTTCCTTAATGTTCCAGCAGGCCCCACGCTAATATTTTTCTGACGGACAACAGAAGAAGGATGGTGGAGTTCGAGCAAGGCTAATATACAATATATATTAGACCCGCCTTGAACAGCTCCCGCCCATTCAATCTATCTGATGCAAAATGTGATTCTCAAACATGGAACGCAGTGTGTCCGCTAATTTCCAGAAGGCCCGAGGTTCTCCAGCCAGCAATTAAATGAGGTCATCGAAATTGTGTCAAAATGCCTCCTTCAAAGTCACTGCAGCAATCTTCAATTATAATCCTCAATTCCCACGGTATTTATATCAACCCCATAATGTTAGACCAAGGCCATATATATATCGCACCCAATATTTATTTGAATTGGACAATAGTCCCCAGCGCCGATCATTAGCAGAATCACCCAAATGAAAATTGGGTCCTCCTTCGTAACACCTTATTACACCTACCTTTATTGTATGTTTTTTAAATTCTTATTTTGAAAAAAATTACTTTAATTCTTTCTTCCAAATCAAAGAAAAAAAAAGAAAGAAAGAAACATTGGGTTCTACAATACTTTATCAACCTAATAATGAACTTCCCACATATTTGAATTTGGCTATAGTCATCAAAAATTTTGTGGGATATGTTTCCACCAAACGCTAATTGCGGGATAAATATTTATTTGTCATAGGGGAGAGGGACCACTAGTCAGGGCTAACTTCGTTAACATGTAGCCATTGCATGAATATCGTAAGACTTTCAAATTATTTTTTAAATGTACAATGGACACTTAACTACCTACAACTAAGGTTTGAAGGTGTGACTCATCACACAACTCGTTAAAATAGCACACCTAGTGAAACGTGTCAAAAAAATGACATTTTAAAGATACGACCAAAGTTTAATCTAAAAATCCCTAGTAGTTGAATTTAGAAATATCATTTGTTATTCGTAGAATATTGTATTTCTATATAAAATATAACATATATACAACTTAAATGGGCCAAATACCTATTAGTAAGCATAAATATTTGTTATATCTAACTTTTATATCCAACACAAAAAGACCAATACTTCAATATTTTTTTGTTATAAAAAAATATATTATTATATAAAATACAACTTATATCCAACACAAAAGAACCAATAGTTGAACACTAAAACTTTTTGACAATCTCACAAGGCATTTATTGTGTTTACCTTTTATATTTATGATAAGACAAAATGTTAATATGAAATACTCTAATGCATATGCATTGCTACCCTAATAGTTGTACACATAAGAATACTGTTTGTACACTAACAATACTGGTTTAAGTGAGCATCTTATTTTATTAAGTGACACACATATAATAGATAGCTATGATATTTTATCCGAAATAAAAATATATTTATTTCACTTGTTAATGAATTTATTTATGTGCTTTTACTAAGACATTTATAGGTTCTTATGTGTTCAAGAATTGGTCTATTTTTATCAATATTTGGATATTTTTTTATTTACATGTAGATAATTTAATTACAACACAGGGTAAAAATATGTGGTAAGATTGGATAATATATTCACAAGTGGGTGATCGACTATTGGACCCCGCACAACTACTAGTCTCTCTCCCCTAATGTTTTCCTTGTGGCAGAAATGCAAAAGACTCAATGCACTTAATTAAATATTACTCCTGACTTCATAGATGGCCAATTAAAATATTCAAAAATACAATAATCGTTGATATTGACTCTCGAAGATATAAACGCACCTAAAACCACATACATTGCACTTCAATGTATATATTGAAATTATATGCTCCAAACTCTAGGAGAACTCCCTCAAAAAGATAGTTGGACCCACAAATATTCGGCCAAATAATACTCTTGAATATTTCTTTGCTAAATCAATCGTCTAATTTGTCTAGAGGGAACTTTAAAAATTTGTGTAATCTCTCATAGGTACAATGTGAAATATTTGAAATGATAAATGATATTGCCAATTGCAGATTAGGGTGGATCCTTCAGCTTGCCCACCTCGAGCACTATAAATAATGAAACTCCAAACATTTGATCATATGCCTTACTTCAACCGACCAACCTCCTTATAAGGAGCTCCACAAAACATCTAGAAGGTTAGGACAACTTAATAAAATGAGCCTGTTGAAACTGCAAATTCCTTCAACTTGCCCACCTCCAACAATAGAAATAATCAAAGTCCAAACATTTGGTCATGCCTTACTTCAACCAACCAACCTCCTTATAAAGAGCCATACAAAACCTCTGGAAGGTTAAGCCAACTAATAAAATGACTTAATTTTATTGATTTATTATCCTCATTAAATTAAGTCATCCTTAAGATGAAAAATTAATTTTTGAACTAATTAATTTAATTAAATCACTTTTAAGAAATTTGGGGACATTACATGCACACAATTGCACACACTACCGCTTATCTTGCTACTCCCCATGTGTATGAAGTTTCACTTCCAACTCCAACAACAGCCCCTTCATGCACTTCTTGTTCGTCTAACACCAAGGAATCAATCCTTTCATTCACATTGATTAGTATTTTGAAATTTTAAGTGCAAACAATAGCAATCTTTGACCTATCCTCATAACAGCTCAAAAGGTAGTCTTTCCCATTCAATGTCAATGGATCTTGATTATTTCTCCTATAATAAAAAGTATCTCTTATGTACAAATACAAACTCCAAAGAATCACATAACTTACATTAGACAACATCAAACAATTCTTCATCCTTGAACTCAATGTGAAGGGAAAAACCAAGGTCCCCTGGAGATGGGGAGACTTGGAGACTTTGGAGACTAGTAGCGATACTGGTATGGCTAATTTTCAAAAACAGGAGATAGGGGTACTTGGAGACGGCAAATTTTTTTAAATATAATCTAATAATTTCCAAGAAATATCATAACATTGAGCTTTGAAAACAAAAACAATGGAAAGGTTTAAATTTGAACATTAAAACCAATCAACTAGGGGATCGAATGGCAACATCTATGCTTCCAACAGTGAAAAATGATGTTACAAATTATTTTATTTTATTTATTTTTAAAGTGCCTTTTCCCCTTAAGACTCGCGGGAGATGCCATAAAACTTGGTGGGAGACTGGGTAAGGCGGGAGATGTCGAGATGAAGTACCCACTCATTTTTTAGGCCTCTGGGTATGTGTAAAGTCTCCAAGATGCATCTCGGAGGAGTGGAGACGCATTTCCTAGTTACAATGGGAAAAACATAGCTTGCTTCATTTCAACACATTCAACTCTATTCTATGTTGCAACCATACCAAGGTGTATGGATGCAGATGATTCTCAACCTCCAATCCCATCTCACTAACAGCCCATCAGAAATCAGATTTGTTTGTGAACATGATTGAAACATAGTGTTCATGCAATTTGTCACCAACCTTTTGTGGTGTTGTAGCACATGACAAATGCTCATCCACATTCAAAGTACATTGAATCTCTATTGGCTGACTTGTCCTTCTCATTTGAAGGCACCAATTTAGGGTTCAATTTCCAACACCTCTCTTCCAAGTGCCCATCTATATTCAAATAGATCAATGATATTTCCCTTTAACTTTCCCATCTTATTTACAATGAAAGTAGCATTCTTTTTCTGTTTTCCTTTGCCACCATCTTCATTTCTATTGCCACCAAATCATTGTTAATTACATTGCTTGTTTTTATAGCAAGAATACCCTTTCTTATCTAGCTCAAGGTAGTGCACTTAGGCACACGCTCATTTATGTATTGGGATTTCGCCATCAAGACATGCCTCTTCAAGAGTCTAAACAGCCCTCCGACATAATTCATGAGAAACTTGCAGATCATTATGCCCCTTTCCATTTGAATAGCCCTCTCCCTAAACTTGCTTGTGTACACTTGCACACTTCAAACCTTCATTCGCTCTAGTAATGTCATTGTATCAGTTACTCCTATTCATAGTATATGGGATAAAATTGTTTATGTAGCAGCCTGTTGATATCTTCCCACTTGGAGAACAATGACACTTTATAAAATTACCAAAAGTGTGCACAACTCTCAAACAATGTAAGAGCATGCCCAAAGTGCTTCAAGCTTGCAAACGATATTTGTTGATGATAGGATAATTGAGAAAGACTGAAAAATACCTCCATCTATGACACACATTGGTCAAGCTTCTTTGAGCTTATCTTTGTGTCAAAAAACGTATAGTTTTACTAAGCCTTGCTTCCTCAAAAAAAGACAATTAGGTTGTCCACTTTCAAGTTGTTTTCATACTAGATACAGCTACCATTGGAAGTTGTGAGCTCCATGATGTAAGTGTCATTCTATCTCCACCACCTCCTTGCTACAAAATAGGCGTGTTCTCATTTCCCATCCTTCCATAGGTATAGTCCATCTACCAGTTTCATACATATGATAATGCAATTCAATCCTCAACTAAGAACTTAACTTCACTTTCCCCTTAACTACCACTCCCATGTATGTCACTAGGGTTTTGCTCTAACTTCTTTTACTCTCTTGTTAGGTATTGAGACCTTTGTCACTTAAAACCATCAACAAACAAATCTGCCCTACAAGCTGGCAAGATCTTAGCTCTAATAGCACTGTAATGTCTAAATTTGTATTTTTCAATAACAGATTTGAACATATAGAATAACTCCACCAAACTACACCAAATCACACAAATAAAACCAGCTAATCAACACCCAAACTTGCATAAATGAATCAGTAACTCATGCAACTTTTATATTGATATAATTTTAATTATTACTAACAAAATGGATTGATGCAATAGTCATTACCAAAATTTGAAACTAATGATGTTTAACTCACATAAACATTGCCAAATAAAGCACAAAAAAACCTTTGATCTTCCACACAACAAGTTTGATATTCCAAAGTCGTAGAAAGGATTAGGAACCGCAAAAGTACAGCAACAAGGAATCCTACAGCAGCACACAACACAACAAAAACATGGATACAAGCACTGGACTACAACAAACGAACACACACTGAAGAACTTATATGTCAAGCAAATCTATGAAGATCTGATGCAATCCTTGAATAAGCATGCCCTCCTGAATCAAAGGGTTTTCCTCCTCTAACTCCTGTAAATCATGGATTTTCATCCACAGGCCACAATCCCCTATGGGTTTTTGTTCATTGAAGGATACTTAAACACAAAGTGATCCAGCAAATAAATTGGCATAAGATGAGATGATTTCCCAAATGGAAATATTGCAAGTTTAATGCGTTGTGACACACACTTAAGCACAAAAACCATCATGCCTCATTCAGGAGGGAAAACAAACTAATATAACTCTTCCAAAGTTGTCGGCCTAATCCTGAATGGGCACCTGGGCCCAAAATTTTAAAATTACAAGTTACATAACGAGGTCAGTCCTAAAGGCTTTGCAAAAAATAAATCATCGTATTGAAATTGAGTGATTTATTCATAAATCTAGATTAATTATGTAATGTTCCTTTCTTGCGCCTGGTCAACTTTGCTTTCCATAAGCCTATTTCCAGGTTATGTAGGCTATTCAGAGTTGGTTAGGGGCCTCATGGTTGCGTGGAGAGCTAGGGTTTTCAGTTTCAGTGGGTTTTGGCAGCGATGCTATTTTTAGTAAGTGCTTTTTTGGGTACTTAGGATCCATTTCAGTTTCAGTCCTACTTCAATGTGAAGTGGTTTCACTTTTTATGCCTAGGCGAATTCTCTAAGGAGATGGAAATTATATTTAATATTTTCACTTAAGTCTTTAAAAATTGACTTCTAATATTTAAGTGTTAAATATTTTGAAAAGTATGTCAGCAAATTGGACACCTGGGTTGTGGGGGATAATAGTTGTTATTAATAGGTTATATGTTGGCCTTTTTCAAGAGAATAAAATATTAAAATATCTGAAATGCCCTAATTTTTCCTTATAAGCTCTATATATTGTGGTTTGGACTCTCGTATCTACATGTTAAGTTTGCACACATACAAAGATGTTGTTGAAATGAACTTTGGAGTTCTTCAAGTTTTTAAGGATGAAAACTTTCTGCAATTTGTCCAATTTCGGTGGTGAAAGACCCACCCTAGCTGGTTTTTTGTTTCATTCAAAGATTACACTAGTTTTTGCTTGAGCTTTGTGTTTTGGGTTTTGCAAGGATGAAGATTTATGAAGTATTTTGAGTTGTAATTCTGGATTTTTAATTTGATTGATGATTTTCAGTGATTTGGTTGCAGTTGGCAAACTTTGGGACAAAAGTTGTACCTGGCCGTACACTTGCACCCATACTTGAATCCTCATGTAGGCTCACATCTCCTAGGGCAAATGATTATCTGCTCCTGGGTGCTTTCCATTGTAGTTTTCTCAGCTGGGTGACCAAGTTCCATAGGTCATTTACAAGGTTTGCTGTGATTCTGAATTTTTTAAGTGAAATTGCCCTATGGCAGGGCCATTTAACTGCTGAGGTGGCACGTGGGATAGTTTCTGAGTAAAATATGCTTTTTAATGGCTGCAATTACCCTCTTCTGAGGCATTTGGGTGTTGAAAAGGCATACTGAAGATAATCCAGCAGTTTGGAGGCATGTTTAGTGCCTTTGAATCATTTTGATGAATCACTATTTAGTTTCTTAGTGCTCAGAATTCTGGTACAGAACTTCTGAGGCTGTTTTACAGTAGATGGAGGATCAAAAGAATGCATGTGGACATTGTTTCTTGGACCTAAATTCATAATGAACTAGATGCACTGTTTGGAAAGGCATTAGAACCCAATCAGCACATCTGGACAGTGCTAAGATTGATCAAAAGGGTGAATATCAGTTAGTTTGCTGACTGTCCTCTTCAAGGGATTGCTTCTACAGGTCTGTTGGCTTTGAATATTGTTTCATTTTTAGTCAATTGTGTTGTGAACAATGAAGAGATGATGTGAAGACAATTTGTTATTATGCTCTTTAGTGTTGGTGATCTCAATGTTTGCAATATGCAAATCTTCACGATAGAGTCAATGAATGAAGTCTGAAAACAATTTTCATCAGCAACTGTCTTTCATTACATTGCATTGTATCACTCAAGTTGGCAAACAAATTCTTACAAATTAAAAATGGGACGTGACACCATACATATGTTAAAGTATTGTTCGTTCGTGTTTAATAAACGACGAGACAATCATGATATGCATATAAATATAGATATATTTATATATATATATATACTATATAATATAATTGAAAAGTAAGTATATATTAATATGCACATGTGTGAACTTATATATATATATATATATATATATATATTATACAAAGTATGAATAAACTATTGGTTAAGATATGTTAACTAATAGTTATGTAATGAAGTGACATGACCATAAGTATATACGGTCATGTCTATTCATTACATGACTATTCAATATATACATATACCCTATTGTTATTGTAGAATCAATCAATAACGAAGGCAATTGTATTCTACAATCACAACGGTAATCTATTTTCAATACAGCCTCATATATATTCTCTATAGGATGATCTTAATTTTACAACATGGTATCAGAGCCTAACCTATAAGAGAAATTATATTCAAGCAAAGTATTGCAGAGAGAAGACAACACATCGAATCAGAAGAAAGGAATTCTATCACCGTATTCTGGCTTACAATAGTTTCTAAGCCCATTACATTACGTGGCCAAGAGAGTTTGGTCGTATTTATTAGACGGCTCAAGGAGGGATTCCAAGCAGGGTCAATAGTTATGGGAACAGCAAGAGCAAAGTATTACATAAGGAGACAGACAATACAGAAATAGAGGACTACCGACTTGCCTTCCTCATCTACGTGCCAGCGAACAAGAATTTGGGAGACTGAAATAATTAATAGCCATTGCCTAGGGAGAAATTGGGCCGGGTATGATACAAAGATCGAGAATTCAGGTGAAGTTTAAAGAATTAATGAAAGTTTCTCAAACTTCTGTTTTTCTCCTGTGAGTAGAAGAAATAATGGATGGGAGATAAACAATTTAAAGGCAGGTAGGAGGGTTTTGGCTCTGCACTTCTGGTGGATTGACGATTATAACTATGATTATTTTATTGCTAGTCCTGTTGAACCAAATTCGCGTCTTTCAGATAACTCGTCTTATGCTATTGGAGTTTCTACCAAGCATGATTGTTTACAGATTTATTTTGCATTACACTCATCTACAAGGATTTTTTATTGATTTATTCATAACTAAAACATTCTCAATCCAGTTTTTTTTCCTCCTTTTTAAAATGGGATTAAAAAGAGCTTGCCGCATCTAAAGACGGCATGCTGATATTTGGTACAGCCAGATTTGGAGTTATTATAATCTGTGAGGAAACATAGTTTGAAAGATGAGAAACACAAAGATGTTGGGATATCTTATTTGGCACTCATCCAGGGAATGACTTACAGATTGAGCAGGCTCAGAATGGCCGTAAGACATTCTATGTAGTTACGTACTAGAATTTTATATCATCCGTAAATCCCAATATTGAAGAAACTAATACAATCGTTATCACCTAAAATGAATCCCTAGCCAGAATGAATGTGTATGGTCTAGATATTCTCTCAGCATAATTCAATTGCGTAATTGATATAAATTAAATAAAATAATATGGAGGTTTGATAGAAATTGGAGTGAAAATGTGTATGAATTGCTCTGTAGAGAACTCGATTTCTGGTAGAAATTGAAAAGTGCAAGCAATTATAATCAATAACAGAGACAGCATCATCCAGAAGCACAGTCAATACAAGTAATATCAAAGACGGCTTCATTACCAGTGCATATAAGATAAATAAGGATCAGACATTGCATGTGTATCTATATCTCTTCCATTGAGATATTCTTCAACCTGTATATGCAGCGTGGATGAACAAAATATACTGACTCAACAATACATAGCAGTCCCTTTGGTCGGAGATTATGTAAGTTACCGAAATACATATGGAATTATGCTTTGATCACTCAGTGACACAAAACAGCGACAGCGACATGTACAGTAAAAGATAAGTAATCTGAATTATTTGATGTCAATAACATGCAATATATATATAAAACTTGAAATAAATAAATTCTGATTTCAGTTTATATAATATAGATTATTAATATATCTATCAATATAATATATATATATATATTGGTAAATATATATCATATATATATTAAGAGATTATATATATAAATTGGATTTTGCAAATTCTCCTCTAAAAGTCATAATCTGATCTCAAACTTTAACAGAGTATATCAGAGACAGCCATTCAGGTTATAAAAGCATAATTTACATTGCAACATTAGAAACAACATTCATGTTTATTGTATGCAACCTTCTTATTAACTTGGGAAGCATTTGCATTTGGAATTATACATAAATTCCATTACATTCAGCATTTGCATTTGGAATTACTAGTCATTTGCATTATAACTTGTGTATGCATTTGGAATCATCATTCAGTCGAAGCATTAATCATTTCATTGTACAAATCTGAAGTTTGGAATTGTTCAAGTTAGATTTGTGGAAATCTTGTAGTGTCTCAAAACTATAAAAAAGGGGACTTTATAGTTTTGAAGCCACTTCAACACCCAATTCAAATCAAATGTCCATTGCAGATGGAAATCAGGAAGTGCAGATTGAATCCCTCCAAGAAAAGGCAACTAATTGAGCAAGGACAATCATAATTATTACACAGCAAGTCAGCATCCATAATAGAAGACTTGTCAAATAGTTATGAAGAAGGCTGCAATTGCTAATGAAGACAACATTGATGTCAAGTATTCATTAATGTATGAAGTCAACATCTAATCGATAGTTATCATAATGAGATGTGTTTTGTAAAGAAGAAAATTAACATAAGGATCAGAATGAAACCAATATGTTATAAAGAAGGACGATGAGTATGAGTATCGTATTAATGGGCTCACCTTACGAAAGGAAATACTTGAAAATATTTAAGATAAGTATTCTATGCTTTATTAATACATATGAATTTTCAATTTGTAATTCATTAAATAATAAATCTTGTATGCTTCTATCATTTGTATTCTTGTACGAGATAGTTTAGCGTTATAAACTATTTGTAATCTATCTCTAACATACTTTCAGGATAAAAGCATATGAAATTCAGATTCAGAGAAAGTCTGACATTTTCAAGAGGTCAAGAAGTTGATTAACTTGAGCTTCAGAGGGAGCATATGATTCAGTTAACTTGTGACAATCTCAATCGTATTGATTGAGAGGGAGTTCACTATTGAAGGTAAAACAATTATGAGATTATAATAGTGGAAACTAGTGGACAGAATCACAGATGAGATTCACATGGATAGAATCTCTACTTGAAGTAATTCATACATCTCGAGACTACAGTTCATTAAGATGAACATCATACTAGAGGTCCTTATTATCTTCCCTCAAGTCCAAGAGGGAGTGTTAATGTTATAGCCTTGAAAAAGATCAAAATGCATCCTATGCTAATCCGCAGCCTTATGGAAACCCAGTATGAGATATCGATTCTCTCAGGAAGAAAAGTATGAAGTCACATCCTGTAGTGACATTGAGCTGAGTATATAAAAAGGATACGCCTCCATGACAGAAGAAGAAAAAGGATATGCATCAGTGGATATGCGAGGATCTTGATTTAGAGGGAGTAGACCATGTTTTGTTGGCTCTCTAGTGATCGAGAAACTGTAGCAGAGAATTATAATGAATTACCATGTGAGAAGGCTATGCTTCCATGTCATAGGGAGAAGCTAGAAGATCAAACTAAGATGGCATCACAGGATCGTGGTCATATTAATTCAGAGGAAGTATACCATGTGAAGATGGTTTCTCACCAAGCCCCTTGCTAGGAAGAAGATTGTGTACTTCAGATAACCTTGGTATGTTGAGAACTAAAGCCTTAAAGAAGTTCTCAGAATCCGTGATCCATCATTTTGTATCTTAATATGATTCTTGTCTGTGATAGACAAGTCTAAGGTGGAAGCCTTGGTTTTAACTCTCTGAGGAGAGTCAAGATGGATATCATATGTGTGACTTTATAGGTCCACTCATCCTGTGTTCATATTTAGAAGATGATGATTTTCTGAACATGAATACTTGTACTTAACATGAAAGGTGACGATCTTTCATGTGTGTTGGGTTACTATTTCAAGGTGACGATCTTGACAATAGTTAACCAGGCTTCAAGATCGACTCCCAAAAGGGTTTGTCCCGGATAGGACCGGACATCTTGTCGCTTATGTTATTACTTGGTGTGTAATAATTGTTAAGATCAACTCCCGAAAGGGTTTGTCCCGGATAGGACCGGACATCTTAACGCTGAGATTATTACTGTGTAATAACTTGTCAAGATCGACTCCCGAAAGGGTCTGTCCCGAATGTGTCGGATATCTTGATGTCTATCATGATTGACTCCTGAAAGGGTCTGTCCCGGATGTGCCGGATATCTTGATGTCTATCATGATCGACTCCTGAAAGGGTCTGTCCCGGATGTGCTGGATATCATGATATGAAAAGATTCTACAAATTCTATTAAACTCTCTCTCAAGAGGGAGTGTTAAAGTATTGTTCCTTCGTGTTTAATAAACGACGAGACAATCATGATATGCATATAAATATAGATATATTTATATATATATATATATACTATATAATATAATTGAAAAGTAAGTATATATTAATATGCACATGTGTGAACTTATATATATATATATATATATATATATATATTATACAAAGTATGAATAAACTATTGGTTAAGATATGTTAACTAATAGTTATGTAATGAAGTGACATGACCATAAGTATATACGGTCATGTCTATTCATTACATGACTATTCAATATATACATATACCCTATTGTTATTGTAGAATCAATCAATAACGAAGGCAATTGTATTCTACAATCACAACGGTAATCTATTTTCAGTACAGCCTCATATATATTCTCTATAGGATAATCTTAATTTTACAACAACATACATCTGTTGTGCCTATTTTTGTTATTGCTGCTACCATCTAATCCTCCATTCATACAGCAACATGGCACATGTGAATGGATATTTTGGGCATTAAAATATTTGAATATTATTGTTTGAGGCTTTGCTTATTAAAATATTTCCTATCATGTGGCTTAACACATCTAAGGGAAAGCTCAATAAGAGGCGATTTTGTTCAAATAACTAGATACTGTCTTCATGTGCTCACTTTTTAGTTCCATTACTCATATTTACAAAGCTGAGTTTTATTCACACAAACAAGATTTTAGATTATATATCATAAAACAGAAAAGATTAAAGGATGAAAAGATTTTTAAAGTCATACCTTTTTCTTAGTCCAACCTTCTTTAGTGAGTGACAAAGACTTCCTTTTCCTGTAACAGGAACATCAAGTATTAAGAGAAGGAAGAACGATTATTCATGTTAAAAATATATATAATAGAAGATGCATAAATTATAATTTTAAATAATATTCCAAGCACCAACCTGATTCATCCCACATCCAATAAGACTACAATAGTAATAAAGTAACTGTAATTTTTAATTTATAATGGTCAATTAAGTCTTTAGGATAAGACTTCAGGAATATTCTGTTAATAAAGTTCTTACCTGTTGCTTTATTAGTCGTCAAACTTATCCCTTAGAGATAAATCTTTTGTAACTCTTATTTAAGGAGACATTCACTCCTTGTTTTTATAGTGAATATCTCGGTAATCATTCTATGTTCTATTTTTTGTAATATAGTATCAAAGCCAAAGTCGAGATTCAGAATCAGAGAAAGCATGCAAGCCCAGGCGCTACTGTCAGTAGTGATGGTTCAAGGAATGCACGTGATACAGAACATGCCAAAGGAGCATCATACAAAACAATACAATACTGTACAAATTCATACAAGGACAAATTGCATGGTTTGTATACAAATTTGCTCACTCAGTGTTTTGCCCAAAATCTTGAAGTATTTTTTATTGACATCACAGCTGTTGTTTCCTACAAAATTCGTGTCATTGCCCAGCAAATCATGCAAGCATTGTCCTGGAAAATCACAATTTGTATCTCTACAAATCATTTGATTTTTTTTAAAATTAACAGCATTTTTTTCAACTGTAAATATCATGTTCGAGTTTTTGATAAAATCCACATTGGTATTTTGTGATGAAAATTGTGCATGCATTCTTTTGAGGTATTCTACAAGTTTTTTGGTACACAACACAACAAATTTTCCTGAGATTTTTTTTTGCGTGGCTGACAAGTTTTTTGATCAGTTCTTTACAATTTTTTCCATAAAACCATGGGATTTTTGTCATTTACTTGCAGACAGCAGATTTTTGAACAGAGGGCAACTTTTCAAAATCAAACTATGGATATTTTCTACTATTCAGCAACTATGGTTTCAAAAAAGTTCCTAAAAATTGTGGTCTTATCTCAAATAAAGGTTTTTTTTTTGGCAATTTCGAATAGCAAGAGGGATGGCTTCATTACTCAACATCATGTTGGAAGGCAGCTAGTGCCTCATTGGCAAGAATTAAAACACCTGGTAACAACACATTCTCACAATCTTCAAGTGTAGATGCCTTGATAAGATCATCCTTGGTACTGACACTCGACCAATGGTTGGAAGTAACTACTAGGACAAGTTTGATGAGAGTGATCAAGAAGCCATCATGTTGATCAAGTTATCAATGACAAATGAAATGCTCTAGAGGTTCAAAAAGGCAAAAAACTCTATGGAGATGTCGAAGCACATGAGAGATTTGCACAAAACTTTAGATAAAGGCAGGGACTTCTTAAAAATATGTTTTTCTTAATCATGATGGATGAGAAGATGTCTTTGCAAGAACATTTGATGAAGATCAAAGGCATCTATGATCAATTGCAAGCCATAGGTTGCACAATGGAAGAAGATATGGTGGTCACAATGCTGAAAATTTTACCACAAGCATATGAATATTTCATTGAGAAACTCAACATCACATCTACTACTTTGACCAGAAGTTGGAAGATTTGTGCAACAAGCTCTTACAACAGGACAGATGGATTAAGCAATTTGGTAGTAGCAGTGATACACCGAGTGTGGAACATGCCTCCGCAAGTAAGGACAGAGGCAAAGGCAAGGGGCCTCAAAAGAAAGGTCAAGGGAATAATAAAGATTCTTTGAAGAATCTGAAAAATATCACATCATTGTTGTGGTAAACTTGGTCATATGAAGAAGCACTTTAGGAAGAGATTGGTTGAAAATAAATCCAACTAGGGAGGACCTCAGTAAAAGGATCATGAGCAGAAGGATTCAGCCTTCTATGCTTTCCTAGCCAAACAACCAGCAGGGCAACCAAAGTCTTCTACATGATACATTAAATCTAGAGCATCTCAACATTTCACCCACAAGGCAAATTGGTTCAAGGAGTACACAACTTGCTCAAATTCAATGGTGAGTACATAGCCATTCGAAAAAGAAATGTGCAAATGTCTTCTAGAGGGAAAATCTCAATTTTCCTCAATTTGTATGATGTACCAAGAATGGAGCTCAATTCACTCTCAATGAGTAAGATTATGCACCCCTGTCCTGATTTGGATGTCATATTTAGCAAACACAAATGCTATATTGTTGACAAAGAATTCAAGAAAAACATTGTTGTTGGTATTGAAGATCATTGTTTCTATAGGTTTGTTGATACCAAAGAGGTTCAAAAGAATGGATTGGCAAATAAGAATGCATGTGATGTCCCCATTTCTAGAATATGATTTAATAAAAAATATTAAAAATAAATTAATGAACAAGTGAAATAATATAATATAATCTATTATTAATATAATAAATAGTAATCGATAATATATTATAATAATAATAATATATTATTTAAATAATTAGCAATATATAATAATGATTATCAACAATATATAAGTATATCAAATATTATAATAATTATACTATTATAAATTTGAAATATATAATTTCAATTTATATATACTCAATTTATAAATATTTTATATATATCAATATTTATAATTTTTAACATAAATAGATTTAATTTATATATTATTATTAAATATATATAAACCTGAAATATATAATTGAAATATATATATATATATATATAAGCATATATGAAATATTATTACATATAAATACTAAATGTGTACCAAATATTAGCTTATAAATCTGAAAATATCCATATAACATATGTTGTCAAATTATAAACGTAGCTATACGACCAAATGATTAATAAAGTGGGATTACAATGAATAGACATGACCCATTTGGAAGGTCGGTTATCCCTCCTTCCTCACACAGGTATAAAAGGGGGATTATTAATCAGCAAAGAAGGCAACAATCAAGAATTTGGCAGAGGGAAACGTATAGCATGGAGAAAACAGGAGATTTAGTTCGAAAGAGATTACTTCAATCTAGATGTATTTCTGATGTCTTCAGGAATAGTTTACTAGCACTCATGACTGCTTCCGGTCTTCAATGATATGAGTATGAGTGTTGTTGATCATCAAGTAGCAACCAAAAATAATTTATAATCATGGGGATTGCGTTTTACTAATTCTAAGCTTTGCAGGTGCAATTCCATGATAGTAGCAAGGTCATGTCTATCTCTTGAGAAAAGAAATCTCAATTACAATGGCTGGCAATAAACCGCCTCTATAATGGATCCTGTGTTCGATGCTTGTTCCACTACAACTATCTATGTTAAGGTAATTGCAACTATGCCCTGTGATGGGAACCTATAAACCAGACCACGCAGACTTATATATCACTGAGTCTGCATTATTTTATCCTGCCAGAACTATGAACCATATCAGATCTTCATTGAGTGTTCAGTACCCTTTGCCAAGACTCCCATAATTATCAGATAATCAGACCACCTGCCAATTGTCGAGCCAACTTGATACATAAAGAGAACACATATCAAGTCTTGGTGGAGCGATGCAATCATAATTACCAGCAAGCAAACTTCCTTCACATTCGATTCACTGCAATAGCGTTTATCATTAGGTTCTATCACAACTTTGGATTAGAGCATCATTATCGGCTCACAAAATGAAGACATTCAGCCAAGGACACACACAGGCTCAAGAACATATCTGACACATCATCATAATACAAGGAGGATGAATCAATCTGCAATTGTGAAAAGTGTCGGTGCACTTCCCAAAGCAAATACCTATCATGAGAAGATCCATCGATACTTATATTACTGTCTCTGGAGAAAACATCCGGAAAGTTGGCAGTACTATTCTGTATTCTCTCCACTTCTTAATTGTTAATGATTCAGGTGATCAGAGACCATACAATTCAATACAGAGTAGCAAGATGTAGAGTGTGATTCATATCCCATACTCATCAAGCTGAACTTTCTACAGGAACCTTCATCTTACCATCAGACATAATTCTTGAGAACTAAATCTGAATCGAATCTTGGAAACCACTGATATTCAGACCAGGACCTGTGATCACTCACTATTGATGTTGGAGTCTCAGATGAAATCCTAGGAGCTTGAAAGTGTTAATCATTCCTTACAGAGACAGCACAACCACTACAAAGGAGACGGTGATCATTGCTCATCGTAAGCAGGATTGAGCTAAGTGCAAATTCCAATCAATTCAAGATACAACTCTGAAAATCTTATGTATTGTTGTCCTACATTTAAGAAGTCTTCCTATTCATCATAGACTCACAACAAACATGCAATACATTGCTCATCAAGATACAAATGTAAATGATTTGAAGTTCCCTTTAAAGAGAAGTGCCTGATGAAAGGCTAGCCTTAGAATCCTTGTAAGAGTTTGTGGAAATTGGTTGGAATCTAGATAGAAACATTACAGTGCATCTATCTTGGTACATAATGCCATCAGTGTTATGGGCACCTCAACTTAACCTTCCCCTCTCAATTTGCTCAAGAGAGCTTGGCAAAGAATTTACCTGATATACAGTAGCAAATACAGGGTGTTTTTATATGGTTAATGCAGATGTTTTTGAGCCAATGAATACGGCATAGCTGACTGGTGCACATACTTTCTTTTGTTTGTTGATTTTACTAGGAAAATTTGGGTGTTTTTCTTGAAGTCAAAATCAGATGTGTTAAGATGTTTCAAAAGTTCAAAACATCAATAGAGAAAGAGTAAGGATGTGACGTCATAATTTAGAACACAATTCTACTACTGAGAGGTTGGGGGAGTGACTCAGTAGTAGATACAAACTTATAATTCTTAATCAATTTCAACTTTTAGTAAAACTTGTCAATACTTCAATCTGAAAACTGAAAGTAATTGAAACTAAAACCAAAAAGATGCAATCACACAAAGAGACAATGCAGATATAAACTTTTAATTCTTAATCAATTTCAACTTTTAGTAAAACTTGCCAATACTTCAATCTGAAAACTGATAGTAATTGAAACTAAAACTAAGAAGATGCAATCACACAAAGAGACAATGCACAATATTTAAGTGGAAACCCAGGATGGGAAAAACCACTGTGAAAATGCTACTAGGATCTACTGTCCTAATCCCTTCTCACAAATTATTCTAATTACAATGTTCAAGGGCATCAACCCTAGGAAGTCACCAAACCCCTATTTTAAGAGCACCAACTCTTTCAAATATGAACACCCACCCAATAACCTGAGCACCAACTCAGTGCCAATCAAAATTACAAACTGCAACTGATTTCACCTCTGAAAAGCACCAACTCTTCAAATCATAATACAAAACTTCAAGTACCAACTCTATATCGTCACAGTTACAAGATTCTACAGATTATCACTTCAGTTGTATCAAACTTTCCAAGAATATATAACAATCTGAATCCTAATTCAATATTGAAAGTTCTGAAAGTAATATACTGAAAACAGAGAGATCAAATTAAAGATCCTGAAGAAACAAATCACTAGAAACAGTCTACTAAATCAGAAAAGATCTGCACGTTATACTTATCAAAATACTGTCAACTCTCAAGACAAAAATCTGAAAATCAAATCTGCAATATGGCTACTGCTATAATTCTTATAATCTTCTGTAGGATACGCTGTTAGAAAAGTACCAATCTTAAACTGATTGTAAACTGTATACCTGTATATCTGAAAACACGGTCATTTCTGTCACTTTAAACTTTCCTTCTTCACAAATCGATACCAGCAACAAATATGAAATGCTTTATTTAATTTGTTTGAAGAACTTCTAAACTCCTCCTTTATATTCAGTGCTTCACTTTCCTCGTAATATCTTAGTGCTGAATATAATATTCAATACTCATAGCAGACTCTCTATATGCCCATCAACCTCAAGAAACTAATGCATCCTTCTTCTCTATCGGCAAGAACTAGTAGTTTCAACAGTCACCGGTTAGAAGTTAGACCCGTCCACAATAGTTACACGGTACACCTAACAGTCGGTTCCTTATAACTTACTGTTTTGCATTGATATAATTACACATACTCCCAATGCATGATAGCACTAACGTATTTGTGTTTTATGTCGATGCCGTTAAAAGGTTTGAGCAAACAAATATTATTACTTTCATACATTCGATCAATGTGTTAATATATATCTCCACTATTCAAAGACAGCAGACCACCATGTATTTCCTATTACAATGCTGATGCATTCTTATGTTGAAACACAAAGAAATTCGTCATGCCCATGAAAGACCGATGTGTATAAGCAGTGCAATATTTAGAAAGCCCGATATGTTACAGTGCCGACAAAAACTCTGAGGTCCGACGTGGTCAACAAAAAAACTGCATATTGGCATATTGCCTTTGCTCTGTTTCCGTAGAGGACACTCAAGAGTACTTCTTCGTTCGGTGCTCTTAATTCAAGTTTCCCTGCATTTGGCATTTGTTTTAGTCTCTATCTTCAGCAATGCCTCTAATATCCTAAATATTATCGATGTTTGTTAGACTCCTTGTAATCACTGTCCCAAGTATTATCTGTAGTTGCCATCTTACTGTTGACATAACTTCGTTGTCATTGGTGAAGTCATAGCAAACATGAATCTCACCGGAACCCACCGGAACACCGGTACATCACACTGGTACTCATAATTGTGAACCGGTAGACAAAAACAAGAAAGCAGTGTACTTTAACCAATCACACTTAGACCGGTCTAGGTTATTCCAACCGGTCATAGGAAACACACAGGGAATAGATGACTAACCGGGTACAAGTTCTTTACCGGTTAAGTGCATGATAATCTGAACCAGATTATGCAGAGCGTTTGCAATTACACTGGAATTAGCTTTTTCAGTGGAACTAGAGTTAGCTTTGTTTTATCTACGAGTGTTTCAAGGTAAACTCAAGATCAGTTTGCAAGCTTTTTATTCAAGAGTTTTGCATGCGTGATTTATGAGAGTTAACAGCTTGGCGGATCTATGAGATGTAATTTTTATAAGATTGATCTCTTATAAATTCAGGTCATAGGACATGAAAGGAGTGTTGTTGAATATCAAGAGCAGGAGAGCGGAATCTTCTAAGAGGAGTTACAGTCACGAAAGGTGAAGGACAGAGAAAGGTTCAACAGCCAAGCTAAGCAAAGGATAACAGGTATGATCTGATTAGACAGAAAGTGTCATCATAAGATCATTGCTTAGATTGTGAAGCATATTCAAATCCCTTAATCAGAGTGAACCTTAACAGGTTCTTTGTATAAATCTCTTTATCGGGTAACATTTTTATTGGTGTTGAAAGTACTCTTACAAGGCGACTCCTAACAGGGTCAAGATCCCAACAGATCTTCTACCAAATCCCTTAACCGGGTAGCACTCTTACCAGTGCTTTGTAAGCCTCTAACAGGGCATCTTTATTACTGCAGTAGTAAAGTTGTGAGTTTTGTCCCACCGTGATTTTCTCCTTCTAACCAAGGGTTTCCACGTATATATGATGTGTTGACCTGTGTATTCAATTTTTGTTTATGAGTGCTGTTATATTTTTTTAATCTCTGAATTTGCAAGAATTTATATTTGAAGATAAATTGAAATAGTAATTGTATTTACTGATTCACCCCCCCTCTCAAAAACCAGTTAGGATTAACACTTACTTGTATAAGTCAAACATCTCAGAATTTTTGATGGTGGAAGAACGCCATCTGCCGGCAATTAGTGAAGGAATATAAGATATCTCCTCAATCACTATTGTTCATGTTATTGTACCAGCGCTGCTCTATACTTTGTACACGCGTCTTCATAATACGATTGCTCAACAAATAAAATATATTTTTCATTTGACTTGTTGCTTGTATTTCAATGCATAGATTATATGTTCAGAACAAACACAAGAATGCATATATCCGTTGAAAGGTAATGTATTTATTTGTCAAACTTTATTTTGATTTCTCATAATAGTATTTATTTTTGACATCAATGATGGACTTGATTAACACATAACTCTTAGATCTGATAATGGAGGTGAATTTTGTAGTGTCCCCTGTTAATGTTATAGTTGCGGGATTTATCTTTCTCTCTTGTATTCGAAATCAATATATATATATATATTATTGAAGCCAAGTCAACACATAACATCATCTTCTTTGTAATGTCAGGCAATGAAGGGTCAAGACAACGAAGGGTCTTCACTTTGTAACAGCAAGACAATGAAGGGTCAAGACAATTTTATATATTCTTCCAAGAGGAATTTGTATGACTACATATTGATATCTTTTGTTTTAAGAAGATCAATACTAAGGAATTTATTATTGTCTGCATATTGGTAGGTGCTATCATTATCACTAGATTATTGTACAACAGTCTTCTACACATTCATTAAATATATAAGTGATATACTTGTGGCTAGGTTTTTCTCCCTCAAGTTGGAGGGTTTCCCCAGGATAATTTGTTATGTCTATTGTGTCTTATTGTGCATTATCTATTATTTTGCTGCTTGTCTTTATTTCTGATATGAAACTTTAACATGGTATCAGAGCGGGTTCAAGCAATGAAGTCTTCTTCTCTTCTTCTCATCTGTTTACAAGCTACTTTAAATGAAAGGCAAATTGGCCAAGGGACCCTTATCTTTTGAGGAAAATTGGAGGTGAATTGTGGTAGTTTTGGGAGAAACTAGGGAACCTTTATCGATCTCTCTCTTGTAGACCATTCAAAGAGAGTGATTTCCCAACTTGATGAAGAGAGGCTATGGGAGACTCACTAAATATTTGTTCAAGCTCTGGGGTGTGCTATACAACATTTTCAAGGTGTTTGGATGAACCTTCAAAAAAGAAAGGAGATATGTCCAAGAAATCTGATAGTGATGATTGGAAGGGGAGCGGACAGTTGGAGTTGAGAATCTACATGTTGGAGGTGGGAACCATATCGATCCATCTTTCTATGTAGTTGGGTTGGTTCTTTTGCCGTCTCACAATATTTTGTCATTATACAAATCAAGGAAATGTGGTCGGCACTAGAAATTGTTTCAAAACCTAATCGTGCTTGAGTATGGAACAACGTAAAGCTTTTGGGAACTTTTATGGAAATCTTTGTAGAAACATGGTTTCCAACATTTCCATTCTGCATTTAATTTCGCGATCATTATGCTTCTCTATACTGAAACATCAAAGCTTACATTGTTCGAGGATGTGAAATTCTTATAAGAAGAGCAGAAGCAACTCTGCGACTTGATGTAAGTGTGCTCGATTGTCTTCCTTCCATCAAGGCTATATATTATGTTATATAACAATTACTAAAGACTGGTGGGTCACAGTACTATTTGGTTGATTCATAAGTTCAGATATTAATTTTATGAGGCAATTATATGATAGTTTATTTGTAAACTTAGATAAATATTATATTTGCGGAACCAACCTTTGAATTTGTAAAGTTTGATCAGAAATGTAACTATTACGGATGGTGTCCATAATCTTTATAAGCATCTCTATCATTTCATTAATCAGTGCGGGAATCTTTCAATTTGTTCGCATACGGACCAGTCTATTTGAGTCTAGAGAATTACAGGCCTTTGTTTTCTTTGCGGCTTCAAATTTATCTCCACTTCAATGAGAGCTTTCTCCTGTCGGAAATCAATCTTCCATATTTGAGCTCAGCACATACAGTTAATGAACACTCAGGTTCAAGAAGGGAGTGTTGATTGCAGTTGCATATCTCTAGTTTGAAGCAACTACAACATGGCAGTTGGCAAGGTTTGAGGCATATATCGGATCCCTTGTTGGACAAATTTGCAGATAAGTTCTATTATCAAATCTAATATTGTGTCTGTGTGGAGAGTTTATATTTTAAATTGGGATATTTTATTTGAGTATTATATGTTTGAGGATAGATCTATGACGAGATTATGTGAGTTAATTATTACCCACAAGATAATTGAAAGTAGTATAAAAGATTACATCTATCATAGGTCAATAATTATCATTGTGAAGTAATGAGGTGATCTACAATTGTTATTATTCATATTATTTGATGGGGGCTCTAACTATCTAATGTTTTGCCCGAATATTTTACTAGTAGCTGCCTTCTATTACTAGGTTTGATGTTTTAATATTTATCGCTCAGACTTTCTAATGTTGGCAATTGGAAATTATATGTGCACAGAGACACTACAGTGGTATAATTCCAAACTTAAAGAGCCGGTATTATTAGAAAAACCTTGGCAAAATTAAGAGTCGCCACATTGGGCATTTGCCTTGTGTTTACTACTATATCAGCTGCTAGAGATGAAGCTAGATTTCATCAACTACAGCTATGGCTGAGGCACTGAATATTCATCTTTCGTGTGTTCTAGGCAAGAATTTACAAACAATGGGCTTGTATCTGGATGTGACTACAATCTGTGAGTTCTTTCTTTGCAATGGGCAAAGCATGTCCAATATATTGCCTAGTTCAAGTGTGCAAATACTCCGCAGTCACTCTTCCTTCATATTGGGTTAGAGATTCATTGACATCTAATCCGCACAAAGTCAGAGGAAGGGATTCGAACCAAAGGCCATCAAGGCGACCAATCAAAGGGTTAAAGAGCTAGAGAATGTGGTGAAGCTGAGACTAGAGAATACTACTGATTACATAAAGAGAGAGATTGATGAGCTGAAGAGGGAGGATTTCTTTAGGCTCAAGAAGATTCAAAGGGAGCTTGACCGGCAAATGGAGAGTGCCAAATTCTTTTTGGAGGATCAACAAGCTGAGAATTTTGCGCTACAGAAGGGGATTTCCATGCGAAAGGCACATGATATGCTATCCATGGGGACTGAGAAAGTCACGGATATTATTTTCTAAAGTGACAGAGCGGACAGTTCTTTGATATATTGCAGTCTGTGTAGCAGCTCGAGAAGCAATGTGGCTTCAAAAACTCCTTGCAGGATTGTTTGGTCAAAAAAAATTGGAGCCAACTGTAATTTCTTGTGATAATCAAAGCCCTTGAGAGATGTTGCTCTTTTCACTCATGGGAGTAGCCATGGTGGATGTCATGTCGAGAGACTCCATGACGACATCACGTTGAGTGACTCCATGATGAGCACTTGTGTATTTGTTTCTTTCCACACATAGGAGTAGCCATGGTGGGTGTCATGTTGAGAGGCTCCATGACGACATCACGTTGAGTGACTCCGTGATGAGAACGTGTGTATTTGTTTCTTTCTACACATGGGAGTAGCCATGGTGGACGTCATGTTGAGTGACTCCATGACGTTATCATGTTGAGAGACTATGTGATAAATTCTTTTCCTTAAATGGGTGTCATATTGAGTGACTCTGTGGTGAGCACTTGTCTATTTGTTTCTTTCTACACATGGGAGTAGCCATGGTGGACATCATGTTGAGTGACTCCATGACGTTATCATGTTGAGAGACTGCGTGATAAATTCTTTTCCATAAATGGGTGTAGCCATTATGGGTGTCATGTTGAGTGACTCCATGACGTTATCACGTTGAGAGATTCCGTGATTTAAAAAAAAATTCCTCAAATGGGTGTAGCCATTGAGGGTGTCATGTTGAGAGACTCCATGACATGTATATTTGTTAAGATACCTCTCTAGCTAAGAGGGAGTGTTAATGTTATAGCTACGGGAGTTATTTTTCTCTCATGTATTTGAAATAAATAAATATATTATTGAAGCCAAGTGAACACATAACTATTAGCAATTTAAGTTGTCATTAGTGTAGATTAGTTGCAAACACCATTCCCACCGGTAAAGGGTCACCGGTAGTTCACTCATGTTACTTTAAAGGCACCGGTAGACTAAACAGAGGGGATACATCGGTAGACCGAACATACAGAGGGGATACACCGGTAGACTAAACTAAGTACATTGTACTGATCTTATATTGCATACAAGGATGGACCGGATATAAGAGTAAACCGGTCAAAACTGCATAAAGATCCACACCGGATTCTGCAGAGCAGTTTGAGTTAAAACCGGAATATGCGAAGCATCCACTGATTAGAACTGATGTTAGCTTTTTAACAGGAGTTAGCTTTATTTCTACACGGATGTTTTCAAGGTAAACTCCAGATCAGAACGCAAAGCTTTACTGCTAGTTGCATGATTTAATGTTGAGTTTACAGCCTGGCGGTTCTATGAGTTAAGGGTTTCATTGAGATGAAGTCTTGTGTAAATATAGGTCATAAGATGCAAGAAAGGTTGTTGTTGAGAGCAGTTGAATAGAGAGCGCAGAGAAGAGATATCTACAGAGAGATTACAATCACCAGAGCTGAAAGGCAAAGAGGTGGAAAAGATTCAACAGCCAGGCAAACCGGGGAAGAGATCAACAGGTATGATCTAATCAAACAATAAGTGTCAATTAAGATCATTGCTTTTATAAGGTGTGAAAGCATATTGAAATCCCTCAATCAGGGTGAACCCTAATCGGTTCTTTGTAAAAATCCTTTAACCAGGTAACATCTTTGTTGATGTTGAAAGTCCTCTAACCAGGCAACTCCTAACAAAGTTAAGATCTTAACCGATCTTCTATCAAATCCCTTAACTGGGTAGCACCTTCACAAGTGCTTTGTAAGCTCCTAACAGGGCGTCTTTATTTCTGCAGAAGTGAAGTTGTGAGCTCTGTCTCACCATGGTTTTTTTCCTTCTAACCAAGGATTTCCATGTATACATCATGTGTTAATCTGTGTATTTCTATTTATGCTTGTGGATGATTGTTTATATTCTGCGTATCTTAGAAGAATAATTAAACAAGTGTTGAATTGTAATAGAAATAGTATTTACTAATTCAACCCCCCCCCCCCTCTCAATAACCGGTGAGGAATAACAATAACATCATCTTCTTTGTAACGTCAAGACAATGAAGGGTCTTCACTTTGTAACAGCAAGACAATGAAGGGTCAAGACAATTTTATATATTCTTCCAAAAGGAATTCAGATGAAAATAGATTGATATGTTTTGTTTTAAGAAGATCGATACTAAGAAATTTATTATTGTCTGCATATTGATAGGTGCTATCATCATCACTTCATTATTGTAAATCAATCTTCTACCCATTCATTAAATATATAAGTGATATATTTGTGGCTGGGTTTTTCTCCCTCAAGTTGGAGGGTTATCCCAGGATAATTTGTTGTGTCCATTGTTGTATATGTTGTCTTATTGTGCATTATCTATTATTTTGTTGCTCGTCTTCATTTCTGATATGAAACTTTAACATCCCCTTCTTCATCTTAGGCATCTAGGGAGTGTCATTAGCCTACTTTATTCCCATAAACTACTTCGGAGAATTAACTAAAGGAATATTTTTAATGAATTAAATCAGGTTAAACTTAAGTTATTGTGGGTCACTTTATTTAATTAATTTTTATAAAGTAACTAAGTTAAAAAGCTCAAATAAAATAAAGTAACTTTAAGGGGCAAAAAGATAATTGTATTAATAAAAGTGAAGTTTAAATTATAACTTCTCAAAAGTTCCCACGGAAATTATAAAAGATGAATGTAAAGCTCATCTGCATATCTTGGACATATTTTTTCTCTTATTGCAAAAGTTTGGATTGCGAGTTCAACTTCAAACCCTAGGATGAAAATCCTAGAGGTATCTGGCTTCAAAGATGAAAGAATGCTTCCTAGTCAAATTCATGGTGCATTCACACAAGATTCATAGTTGTGCTTAAACAGAGGAACAAGGGATTCATTTATGATTGTCGGCTTTCAATTCCTAGGTACAAATTTATTAAGATTTGCAGGCAAATAATAAACTTGTGAAGTGTTGTGGGTGATGAAGATAGAAAAATTTTAATGTTGTGTGTGCTCTAAATGAAGAGATTCAAATGAAATTGTTTTATTGTTATTGACTGCAACTTAGTCGTACCATACCCTACAAGTTCTTGTACCATTCAACACCATCAAAGAAAGCAGCAATTTTTATTATTGGAGACTTGTGGACCTTAATATCTTTCCATGCCACCCATTTGTGGGTCAATGCAGCTCAAAGAAGGGTCAATAAAGTTGACACAGCCTACTTAAGGAATCATTACATGGTTTTGGACTGTTGTATACATCACCAAGTTTCATAACATTGTTAAGTTTTTGTCATCTGATGTGCTTTGTTTGTGCTTTGTAACTGCTTCCCTCAGTCCGATGACCCTAGTCTTGTACCAGCTGGCACAATACTATCTTGCGTACGATCATGGTTGTATAGTCTTTTGCTGCAGCTTGGATCTTCTTGTCTGTTGCTGCAACTAGCACAAGTGGCATATATATGCAGCATGCGCCTTGTAATAAATTTGTAACTTCCGGTTCTTGCAAGCGCCAGTTTCAGTATTTGGCTGCATCCTCCTACTGCTCTCTTACTGTTATTCCTTTTTGTTGCAATCCACTTATTTCAAATGCTATGATCAAATGTCTGGGAAGTTGTTGCAAACAGTTTTCTTGTCACATGTGGCTGTGCTAGTCGTGCAGGTGTCTCCTGTAGTTTAAATTGCCTCCTTTTGATTGAAACTAAAATCGCGTTGGGCAGGTCTTCTTCTTTCAACATAGGACAAGGGATTTTCCGTTTCTTTAAAGAAGAAAGAGACACGTCTTGTGTCGGGCAATAAGCATTTGTCTCGTCACAACATGTCTACAGGAGCTTATGTGTAACGTCTTTGGTGGAGAAAAACGTTGTTCCTTGTAATTAAGGTGTGAGCTCAAGGATTGTGTGTGGCGAGTTATGACTCCTCAGCGTTTGAGGATAGAAGAGCTTTTTGAGAACTAAATGTTTTTCTGAAGCAATTTTTCAATACTTGAAAAATGCGTGCATGGGGATTGGTTCTGCAGTTGTGTGTATCCTCCAGCTGTGTGTGTCCTTAGTGTTACAAGTTCTTTGAGAATCATTCAGAAAGTATATCGGTAACAAGAGGATAAAAAAACATATGTGTGTGTCGCGTTTTTGGGCAGGAATCTATGTGTTTAATAACAAGCTTTCGGGTAACTCAAAAACACAGAATACAGGTGGGTTATTCAAAAAAAACATGCAGGCTGTGTGCGACGTGAATGTGAGTCTTTTTGGAGATCACTAGTTTTAAATGAAGATTGTTTACAGTCCTAAAAAGTTTTTTGTTGATTGCTAGCACAGGAATTTTTTAGCGCTGAACGTATCCAACACAGCAGAGCTGTTGTAGCATATACCTTTTGATTTTGAAAAGGATTCACATGAGTAAAAACTGTGAATGGCAGTTCTCAGAGATTGCTACTTGCAGTGATCAGTAAAAAGAGAAGGTGGTGAAACATTCCCAGAAGTTTAAAAGTTCTTATTATAAATCATGTTGAAAAATGTTGAAAATAGTGATTAGTCAGGGGGAGATGGAGAGTTCTGCTCACCATTTTTTATTAACGTCAAGACTTCAAATCCTTTCAAAGCTTTTCGGGTTCACACTAGAAAGTTCTTAAAGATCCTCAACTCCTTGCACAGACAAAAAAGAAGTTCAGTTTTCAGTGGGTCCTTGCTACTTCAAGCAGAGACATAAAAAAATTTCTGGTTTACTTTTGTCATTCTACATCATTCTACACAAAAAGCTTGTTGCCTTTTAGGACAGGTTGAAGCCTGTTGTGTGGTCAGACTGAGGAAGAGTTGTAGCTCTTGGATGTAAAGGGTGATTGCCCATTTTTGAGATTAGTAGTGTCGTGGTTTTTTACCCATCTTGGGTTTTCCACGAGAGAAACTTCTGTGTCTTGCCTTCTTGTCTTGTGTTTTCATTCTCAGTGTTTGTTTTCATTAAAAGTTGCTATAAATACTGATTCACCCCCTCCCCCTTTCAATATCTTACGTTTCTCAAACATATCATGGGGTCGGCAAAAGGAGACATGGCCTACTAGGTGGCACATAGACTAGTCAAACCCTATTGCCCCATGCTGAGGAGACATCAACAACCTTGAAAGAAATCAAAACAATATTAAATAATGCCAAACAAGCACAAGGTTGCTCAACTACTCTTACAAGGCATTGTACACAATGAGAAAAGCATAAGGAGGTCCTATGACAATTTGTAATGTCCCCAAATTGATAGAGAATAAATTAATTAAATTAACTAATTAATTGGTCTCAATTTAAAAGAAATATTATTAAGGACCTTTAATTAATTAATGGGGGCCCATTTTTATCTTATTGTCCCTAGGTGTTTACCGTGTCAGTGTTCTTTTGTAAACCCTCGGTAGTTTCTCCGAAGGGGTATTTATGCTCAGCATGTAGGTAGTTGTTAGATATGCGACTTGAATTATTTTATTGTACTGCGAATTCCAGTTGGAATTCTGCTCTATATACCATTTCGGAAGTGAAAGATCTTCCCTATTTGGTTCCACAGTTTCGGTGGGATTCATCCCTCACCCTATTCTGCTCTATATTTCTTTGGCTTCGGATCTTGCAAATCTAAAGCGTCAACATTTTGTTTGAAGCAAATTATTACTTGTGGCGTCATTGGTAATTGGCATTCATCTCTCCATTTTGTGCTATATAATTACATTAGCATTTACAACTCTGCGACATCATTCTAAAAGCGGCGTGCATTATAGAAGGCATCTGAACTCACAAATTCGCTATCTGCACTACCACACGGCATGCCAAAAGAGAAGTTCAACACAACCTTGTCACCGTACGTCCACACATTACCTACCATCGTTCGTACTTCCACTCCCCAATCCATTGTACGGCAACACACTTCCAATCCACTGTACGGCCAGGACAATACTCCTAGACATTGTACGATGTCTCTTCCTTCCACCGGTACGATCTTGCATACACCTCCACTGAACGGACATAGACTCTCACCATACGGTCAGTAGGTGTGTTGTATGAACTCTGCTTCATCCTTTGCACACATCTAGTTGGGACTTCAACGCACATAACCGACCACATCATTCCCTCACCATACGGTCAAAGGGCCATCAGGACATTCGAGGTCTTTGGCACTTGGAAATTTACATGCGGCCATCAAGCCCTTGGGTACATTACAGTGGTATCAGAGCTGGTGATATTGCCAGTCTGTTGGGATGATTGAGAGATTTTGGGATTCGGACCACACTATGGCACGCAACAGCAATGGACAGTGGTGGTTGAAGGCACTACAAAAGATTGGCAAAGAGCTCAACGATGGTGTTGATCTTCCATTAGATATATTGGAAGCCTATTTGTGTAGGGTGGACCAGTCAGCTTCAAGATTTATACAGAGGATCCTTGCTCCAATTAAGATCACTTATTGAGACACCGTGACAAGGACATCAAGCTAGCTGCTACATCATGTCTAAGTGAGATTTTGAGAATCTCAGCTCCTCAAGTACCATATGATGATGACACCATGATAGAGATATTGCATTTGATCATTGACAGCCTTCACAGCCTTGATGACATCAATGGTGATCCTTTTGGCAGGAGATTCACAATATTGGAGAATTGTGCAAATGTCAAAGTAAGTAACCTCCTCTTAGATCTAGAATTGCAAGACTTTATCCATGATATGTTTCATCACTTCTTGGTCACAATCAAGGAATGTCATGATACTAAGGTTTCGGTTTCTATGGAGAGCCTTGTGATTTCGTGCATTGAAGAGATAGATGAAATATCCCAACCTATCATATCTATGCTATGGGTTGTTCGCAATCTAGAATGTGTTCCTCCTATTGCAGCATGTAAATTGGTCAATAATATATTCAAGCATTGTGAAGAGAAACTATTGTCTCATGTGCACAAGTGAGAGAAGGTAGGCGAAGGCAGTAAGAGTGATGCACTACATAAGGGGGATGAAGGCATTATCACAGGATTGTTCCAGTCACATGAGGATCTACTAGATTTTGCTACTGCACAAATGCGTGGAGAACACCTAAGCCTATATGACAACCAGAAAGGTGAAGATGATGCTTGCATGAAACCTGCCAAGTCAGCATTGACTGATCAAGAAGACATAAGCTATGCCACTAATCCTTTTCATGGACCAAGCCATCAGTTGGTTATGTGTAGTGTCCTTCCTTTTGTGCAACATGCAGTGGAAGTGGTCATCACTCTTCAAGGAGACTTGGCTCGAAGGAGATCTTGGCCCGCAGGAGATCTCGGCCCGAAGGAAGATTCAGCTAAAGGAGATCTCGACCTGAAGGAAGGCTCAGCCCGAAGGAGATTCCAGTCCAAAGGGAGACTTGGCCCAAAGGAGATCTCGGCCCAAAGGAATAAAGATCGAAGGAGATATCAACCCGAAGGAAGACTTAGACCGAAGGAGATCTCGGCCCGAAGGAAGATTCAACCAAAGGAGATCTTGGCCCGAAGAAAGACTCAACACAAAGGAGATTCCAATTCGAAGGGAGACTTGGCCCGAAGGAGATCTCGGCCCGAAGGAAGACTTGTCTCGAAGGAGATATAGGCCCAAAGGAGATATCACCTTGAAGGAAGACTCGGCCCGAAGGAGATCCTGACCCGAAGGAAGACTCAGCCCGTAGGAGACTTGGCCCAAAGGAAGACTAGGCCCGAAGGAGATCTCAGCCTGAAGGAGATCTTGGCCCGAAGGAAGACTAGGCCCGAAGGAGATCTCGACCCGAAGGAGATCTCATTCCAAAGGCAACTCAATACCACCGTACGGTTTAGGTCCTGCACAAAAGGCATCGTCCAACCTATTTCTGGTTACCGTACGACATACCCCCTCAGAGCTATACGCATCTGGACGAGCAACAACCTTGGCGGCTTGAACAAGTGGCAAACTGTAGCGTCGTACAACGAAATCAGCATATTGTAGGATCATATATGTACTAGAGTACAACCCCTCCTGGCAATGCGTTTAGTCAATTCTTTCACCCCATACGACGTACAGTCAATTTTTCCTCTGTGCGATCTAACATTAACGTTGCAAGGCAACATTCAGTCCTGCAACAGGGGCATATTGGTACGAACAAAAGGAGTGTCTGGAAGGGGAAGCCATTGAGCAACTGCTTGCCAGTGTTGAGGTGGAATTTTAGAGGTGGCAATATGCAAGTCGTATTAGGGACAGTCTACAAGAGAGCATGGATAATGATTTGTCACATAGACAAAATCATGGTTCTCGAACATATCCTCCAAGGGGTGGCAAAGAGACCGACTCTACAGATTGATGTTTGTAGTTGTGTGAATTTGGTGCCCTCTAGTATACATGAGACCAGCCTGACCACATTTTCTTCATATGAAGGACTTCCCTGTAAAAGCAACAAGATCTACTTGCACAATGTTGATGGTGAGTATCATCACATGAAGATTTTGGCTCTGAGTTTCGATGTGATTTATGTTTTTCTTTTATGGGATCTTGGTGACTTCGGACATGGCAATGTTTATATCAGAGTGGCACAGTGAAAGCTTGATGATGGTTTACTCGTTCCAACTAAACACAACAATGCGCATGAGATCTAGAAGCAAAACGAAGATTTCAATAGATACTGCTACCAACGTTCGCAGTTGGCTTGGAATCTGAGCATTGATGTGTTCAATGATTGGTTTCAGTGGGATCCTGGTGACTCTGGGCATGGCAACAATTATATCATAGTGGATACAGTTATCGATGTAGATTTACTTTTCATCAATGGAGATTTACTTTTCTCGCTTATCTCCAAGTCCATGCACGTGGTCATGTTGTGGCATGAAGGTTTCAGTGGATACTGTTATCGATGTTCGCGCTTAGTTTGGGATCTTCGAGTTTTGATGATGGATTACTTGAGGGCAAGCAATCTTTGGGTGACAAGGATTTATAATGTGACCAAATTGATAGAGAATCAATTAATTAAATTAAATTAAAAAATATTACTATGAACCTTTAATTAATTAATGGGGGCCCGTTTTTATCTTATTGTCCGTAGGTGTTTACCATTTTGGCATTCTTTTGTAAACCCTTGGTAGTTTCTTCGAAGGGGTATTTATGCCCAGCATGTAGGTAGTTGTTAGGTATGCAACTTGAATTATTTTATTGTACTGCGAATTCCAGTTGGAGTTATGCTCTGTATACCATTTCGGAAGTGAAAGATCTTCCCTATTTGCTTCCACAGTTTCGGTGGGATCCATCCCTAACCCTATTCTGCTTTGTATTTCTTTGGCTTCGGATCTGGTAAATCTGAAGCGCCAACATTTTGTTTGAAGCAAATTATTACTTGTGGCGTCATTGGTAATTCGCATTCATCTCTCCATTCTGTGCAATATAATTACATTAGCATTTACAACTCTGCGAGATCATTCAAAAAGCGGCGTGCATAATAGAAGGTGTCTGAACTCACAAATTTGCTATCCGCACTACCACCCGATAGGCCAAAAGAGAAGTTCAACACAACCCTGCCACCATACATCCACACATTCCCTGCCACCGTCCGTACTTCCACTCCCCAATCCATTTTGCGGCAGCACACTTCCAATCCACCATACGGCCAGGACAACACTCCCAAACACCGTACAGTCTCTTGCTTCCACCTGTACGATCTTGCATACACCCCCACCGTACGGACATAGACTCTCACCATACGGTCAACAGGTGTGTCATATAGACTCTGCTTCAGCCTTTGCACACATCCAATTGGGACTTTGGCGCACATAACCAACCACGTCATTCCCTCACCATACACTCAAAGGGCCATCAAGACATTCAAGGTCTTTGGAACTCATAAATTTACAGTACAATTCTCTCCGTACGGCCATCAAGCCCTCGGGTACATTACAGTATGGCAATTACCTAATATTTCCAACAATGTGTCAACAAATAAATTTCTAAATATTGGTATCAGGTAAAAAACTGATTTATGATATGTAAATCTGGTCAGCAATATACAAAATGATGAAAATAATTATTAATTACCTATTGACATTTCCATTATGCAATGATCTTGTTTAAATGGAATAATGTCAAAATTTGATGTAAGAATGCAAAGGTCTGTTAAGTATTTATAATATCTCTACCAAACAAGTTGAAAACAATCTCAAACCAGCCTGTTACAAACTGTTTGATGAAAGGTCTATGCACTTAAACTTGTGAAAATTGCAAAAAAATGGTTTTAAAATTTAGCCCAAGCTATTACATTTTTATTAGAGCAATGCATCCTACCGGTTGATGGGGATTTGAGTCACTTTTTAATAACAGATTTATTATTCGGTAAGGAGGTTCTCCTAAATATTACTTCAGGAGAAGGCCAAATGATCTGCCAGAGCAACCGGAAGTTGAAGAGGAAATTCCTTTTGTTAATTTGTTCGGTGAAGGTGCCATTAGGAACATGGGTAGCACTATGCAAATTTTGAAAGATCTTGCTAGATGACAACAACAATTAGTGCAAGTAATGACACAAATGATGCCACATGAACACATATCAGAATAATGGAGGTAATAATAGCAATCAAAAGAACAAAGGTAACCATGGGGAGGTTAGTAACATGAGCATGCCAATTAATAACCATTTCCGCACTGCTAGCTGAAGAACTACTAGATCATTGATGCCTTTTTTGCAAGATAATGTTGTAATAAGAGGAAACCAGCAAGATTCAGAAGAGTGCTTTATAGATTGGTTACATGAATATGAGACAATTGATGAGTTCCATGCTACTATGTCTCTACAGGAATTTTGCCAGCTCAAGCTAAGGAATAGGCCTAGGAGAGAGAAGGATCCTAGCATCCAAGATTTATAGAAGAGGTTGGGTAAGATCCCAAATCCCAAATCTGATGGTACCAACAATTGCCCAGATAGATCGTAGGTGCAGAAATTGGACAGTTACTTCTCATTAAACCCATATTCGAAAATGAGGCTATCAAGTATGCTACTTTGTTTTTGAATGGTGAGGCTCACGAATGGTGGTACCACAGATTACTGACTTAAGAACATAATTCACTCCTATGCACAATAGAGCCAAAAGATTATTGACAAAATTGATAAGAAAGATCCACAGTTGCATTTCAAGGACTTGGTTCAGTTGAAGCAAAGTGGTACCATTGATGCATACATTGCAGATTTTCTGAGGCTTATTGTTACGATTACAGATGTCCTAGAGAGGAAGTTGATAGTGCTCTTTATTGAAGGGTTGTGAGAACCTCTTGAATTAATACATTTGATACTCCCACTCTTCAAGATGTAATTAAGAGGCTAGGAATGTGGATTTTTCTACTCCAAAGGCAAAATTTCAATCTAAGTATCCTCCATCTAAGAAAAAGACGAGACTTTCAAATGGAGAGGCCTAAGAATCCAAGCTTGTCATATGAGGCTAAGAACAAATTAAGAAGGAAGAAGTTATGATTTCCTATAAGGAACCATGGGAACCATGCCTAGGAAAAGGTAAATTTCATTACACTTCACCTAATAGCACTCCACTTCTGGTTATCCATTTCTTCTAATAGCACTCCACTTCTGATTTTGAAGAGAATTCTGCCTTAAAACTCCAATATCACTGCCTCCTCTACGTCTCCAACTTGTTACCAAGGATGAAATTGATGCTACAAAGGGAGAGTTCGCTGTCTTTTGCAGAGACCACAAAGGGTCGAAGGGATTGTCAAGTACATCAAAAAGGGAGCCAGCCCGCAGCAGGGACACCAAACGATGCCTTAAGAAGAAAGCAACAATTGAAACAAAAATAGAAAGAAGGGCCTAGTGGAATGGAAAACCTCCTAACCCCAATTAAGGGTTTCGAACAAGCATGAAGAACTTTCGAACTGAAGGATAAGTGATAGGACCAGTCAGAACCATGGGCCACCTCGGAGTGATCCTGGATGAGGATGGTTGTTGCAGAAAAGAACCCATCCTGGGTCTCATAGATCTGGAATAAGGGGGCGGGTCCAAGTCGACATTTGGTACCGCATGCTGAATGAAGCCCTGTAATAAAGGAAGTAATAAGATGACAGGGTGGAGGCATCGTAGGGTGCTAGTGTTGAAGTGTGTGGTCCCGAAGCCTCAGAGCTTCCTGAAAGTAAAGGGAAAGGCATCTTTGGTCTGTATATTTGAAGGTGGAGAGCAATCGCGCCTCCCTAAAGAGGCAGTAGAAACTTTCTTTGATCTTGTAATATAGAGGGCAGTGAAAGATAAAGTGCTCCTTAGACTCAAACTCCCCAATGTTGCAAAGCTGACAAATCTTGTGCTCTCTGTCAATATGATGTTCGGTCCAACGGAGCTGAATGAGTCTATCTTTCTAATCCATAAATTTCTCTGCATAAAAGGCATAAAAGGCCATCTTAGGGCAAAGACCCCCGTGAGGTTAACCTATTCAGCTCTTGGCGAGGGGGAAGAAGATGGGGGGTATCGAGAGGGTACTAGAAGGGGGGAGGTGATCCATAACAATCCCAATAGACCCAAGAAGGGTCGAAGTTGCAACAAACCATCCGCGAGCCCGACCAGAGGAGACATCAGAAGCAGCGATAAACTCTAAGGAACAATAGGTAAGGTAGGGGTATCTCTGTTGTCCCTCCTCTGAATCAGCAAAAACCTGAATATGGTGAAGGTACCAGACTAGATCAAAGATGGCCTCAAGCCTAAAGGGGTGCGCCCCAAACTCTGCAAGAATAATGTTGTGCGCAATGGATTGCTTGCACCAGATGATGCACCACAAGAGGAGAATATGAACCTGCTCGATAGAGGCCCAATCAGAATCCAGCAAAGGACCCCACACTACCAAACCATAGAGAATAGTAGGTCTGATAAGTGTATCCATAAGTGTCATCTTGGACAAAGTGTCCTAGAAATGGTGACGGAAACATTGTCGCTTGAGGAGGGCCAACGAACCATACCCCTTATTTATCCGTAGCTGAAGGGGAAGTCTCATGGTAAATCAAGGCCCAAAGAACTTGACCCCTAAATATGTGTATGAGGACGAGATCTCCACCTCCTGACTCCTGAAGAAGAACTAGAGGTGAGAGGTCTTAAGAGCATTGAAGACCATCACCTTGTTCTTCCCTAAATTAATTGTCAAATGTCGCAACTCGCAAAAGGATGCAAGATCATCTAGCTATCTCTGTAAACCCTCTGAAGAGGAGGCTAAAAGAATGATATCATCCGCAAAGAACAGAATAGAGATCATAACCTGGTGAAGAAGGCAATCGTCCCCTGGAAGAGTGTGTTCCTGAAGATACATCTCCTACTCATCAATGTAGATACCGAAAAGAGTAGGTGACAAGGGGCAGCCCTTCTTAACCCCAATAGTGTTTTTGATGAAGTTCGAAAACCTAGAAGGGATCTTCAAACGGCCCAAAACCATCTCGTAAAGTCTCATGATAGTTGCTAGATGAGTCTTTGAAATACCGATATCCCGAAGCCTCTAAAAAAGGGTCGTCCTAGGGGCAAAATCAAAAGTTTTGCAAAAGTCCACAAAACAACAATACACCTTCAAGGAGAGATGGCGCACCTCCTCAACAATACCCCAAAGAGTCAAGATGTGATCCATAGTCTGATAATCCGGTCTAAAGTTGGCTTGCTCCTTAGCACGGATGTGATGGCGATCCAATAATCTCGATAGAATAATATGAAGAGTCGTCGCATACATCTTGGAGAAGGTGTAACCATGATGGTTCTATAACTATTGGGATCCAAGGCCGGCCCCGCCTTGTGTATTAGATGAATGATGTGGTGCGCCCAAGAAGGGGGGAAACCAATGCAAACAACATGGTTGGAGAGAGAGAGAAAGAGAGAGAGAGAGAGAGACGATATTATAAAGGAATATCAACAATTATTAACAGGCAGTGGAATCAATTCATTAATAGTGATAATAATACTCAGTAAAGGATGTGACCAGGATAAGAGAAGAGGTAATTAGTTAATATGATAAAGCAATTAACATAAGATTATGATCTACTTAACATGCCAATAAAATGAAGAATTGCAATTATGGAAAAGACATGGGACATGTCTTTTGAAATACATCTCATCCCTTCCAATAAGATAGATATATATAGATACAAAATTCAGTCAATTAGGGGTATCATCAAATAAGAAGGAAGAAAGAACAGACATCGGAAAAAGAAGACTTACATCAATACGTTCATATAAGCAACAATATATATATTAGTACTCAGGAAGATTTATATCAGTTCATTTGTAATCAGCAGTATCTAGTATGAATATCTAGACATGTGTACACAATATTATGAAGCTATTGGTAATTACTTACTCCGTGATATATGCATACAATCACATTTATAACATATACATATATAATGACATATCTCTGAAACTAAATATACTATTGATTATACTTACCAGTCTTAGTATAATAGGTACATTTCTTATGCATTATCAATTGTTATTCCTAACCGGTTACTGAGAGGGGGGGTGAATCAGTAAATACTATTTCTATTGCAATTTCACACTTGTATAAAGACTCTTGCAAAATAAACAGAATGTAAACGATCATTCACAAACAGAAATAGAAATACTCAGATCAACACATCATGTATACGTGGAAACCCTCGGTTAGAAGGAAAAAACCACGGTGAGACAGAGCTCACAACTTCACTACTACAACAATAAAGATGCCATGTTAGGAGCTTACAAAGCACTTGCAAGAGTTACCCGGTTAAGGGATTTGGTAGAAGATCGGTTAAGATCTTAGCTCTGTTAAGAGCCGCCTTGTTAAAGGACTTTCAACATCAACAAAGATGTTACCCGGTTAAAGGATTTTTACAAAGAACCTATTAGGGTTCACCCTAATGAAGGGATTTGAATATGCTTTCACAAAATAAAAGCAGTGATCTGAATTGACACTCTTTGTCTAATTAGATCATACCTGTTGACCTCACTATTCTGCCTTTCACCTCTGTGATTGTAGCTCTTCTCATAAGATAACTCTCTCCTGCTCTGTATAATCAACAACACTGGTTTCGTGTCCTATAGCCTGTATAAATAAGAAATTAATCTTATTAAAACCTAACTCATAGAACCATCAAGCTGTAAACTCAACCATAAATCATGCAGCAAAAAGCTTTGCAAGATGATCTTGAGTTTACCTTGAAAACATCCGTGTAGAAATAAAACTAACTCCTGTTAAAAAGCTAACTTCAATTCTAAACGGTGGATGCTTCGCATATTCCGGTTTTAACTTAAACAGCTTCGCATTTACCGGTGCGGATAGACATGCTGGTGACCGGTATCAATCTTATATCCGATCCATCCCTGTATGCAATATAAGACTAGTACAATGTACTATGTTTGGTCTACCGGTACATCTCCTTTGTTTAGTCTACCAGTGCATACACTCTGTTTCTAATCTGCTGGTGCCTATAAAGTAATACAAGTGATCTATCGGTGAACCTCTACCGGTGGGAATGGTGTTTGCATCTATCTTCACTAATGACAACTTAAATTTGCTAACATCAATAACTTGGTTTAATACCAAAACATGAAGAATATATGATTCAGACAAGATATTATATGTATTTTCCACCTCTAACTATTGCATCCAACCATGGTACGAGAAAATGAGGATTCCCAATTAGGGGAAACGGCGATGAGGTCACTTTCTAAGTACACCACCCCATGCAATGACTAAGGAGTCCCATGGGGCCAAATGGGGTCAAGATGAACTGCATTTGGGCTTAGAAGGGCTTGACTTTCAGGACACCCTATAGAGAAGAACCCTTGCAATCTCCATCATAGGAAGTGGACATTTCAATCAAGGAAGACAAGTTGGGGATGGCTAGATAGAGGGAAACGGCGATAGGAACCCACACTAGGTAGCCCACCTCAAGGGCAAGGGCCACATGAGACCAAGGGAGAACAATGTATCCGCTCTTGGGCCTAGGGTAGGAGGTTTCTGGGACACTTCATTGAACCCCCCCATCTTATCATATCTATGGTCGAAATCACATCAAAGTCAATTCTAACGATCTTTTGATTCAATTTACATTTCTTATGTGTTTCTAATTAAAAGAAATCTACGGCATTGTGATTATAAATGAATACTAACGATATTGCAAGATTTGAAATTATGGGTTACATAATTGTAGAAGACCTTATACGTGGTAAACCCTAACCCTAAACCTTATGCAATTGTGACTTTAGGGCAAATTTTTAGGGCAAGTTGGAAAGGGACATTATAGGTGTGTCTCCTTTCTCATTAAGGGATATAAGGAGGAGAAGAAACGCCTTGGAAGAAGGCATCAAGGAAGATTAGACAAATATTCTGAATAAATGAACGCAGAACATAGCGACTAAGACCAGTTCTGATTTACAGAGATCATACTCAGACATGGACAAAGAATTAATCAGGGAGAACTCTTTAAGGCAGAAAGGAGGACACAAACAAATGAAAAGCAGAAGCATCGAAGAAGACAGTAGAAACAATGATATATATACAGGAGAGCAATCAAGGACATCGATCTAGAAAAAGGAAACATAATAAGAATAAGGGGATTGAACCAAGCAGATATAGATAGAATATAAACAGCAGCAGACATCATTGAAAGTAAAATCTGATATTAAGAATCAGATCAAGGTTACTATATTAAGAATCAGATCAAGGTTACAAAATATCATCTCTATTGAGACCAGATATAGATGGAAGGAGGAAGAAAGAATGGAGCGTTGCAATTAAGGAAGGATTAAGGGAAAGAATGGGAAGGAAATAAGGAAGTGAATCTTTCAAAAGGGCAAAGGGTTGTGACACTTTTAAAAGTTCTTAATTGTGAAAGGTTGTGACCATTGCAAAGGGCAGACATGAGGAGAGTTGTGTGACTCTTCCCCACATTGCAAGCAATAAAAGGGAGAAGGGTTCATTTGAGGAAGAGAGGCAAGAGAGATCAATTTGGGAGATAATTTATTTCTCAAAGGGCAACTATGGAGGGTGGTGACTCAAGCCTTATGAGGATAACTTATGGATCTTCTCTAATGAACCCATTAAAATGTATCCTTCATTCATCCACATCATTAATCCCTCAAGAAATCAGGCAAACAATCAATCAGCAAGATCAAGCAAACAATCATCATCATATTGGCCTCAACAAAACATACAATTCAGCAATCAAGCATCACTCTATCAAATCAACATTCATTCAATCATCATCCACCAATATCTCAAACTAGATAACATTATATTGTCACTCCTCAATGATTAAACCATCTAATCACAATTACATAATCATAACTCACCAATACCTTGAATTGTCAAATTAAACGAATTCATTCAATCAATTAATCATTCAACAATAATCGAAGGAACGAAAAACAATCATATCAACAGCAAGGCGATCGGTTTTAATCTCTAAAATTATTGTGGTATGAAGAAGTAGCTATGCATATGCATTTATGTGGATTATACATAGAAGTGAATATGTACATTTACATCAGATTTTATGCAGCCAGTGTATGTTGAATCCCAATATCTATACATTTGTCAAATATGAATTTCTATATAAAATAATCGATCATGTGGAAGGGAGTGCAAGGAGGAGAAATGGTGAAAGATTCCTCACTAGGTATGGCACCTCATAAAGATGGTTAAGGACCATGAGGCCACCTCATAATAATGGTTAAGGACCATATGAGGCCAAGGAGGATAAGGTCTTGCCCTTGGGCCTAGGGTTGAGGGTCATTTAAGGCCACCCTATTGCAGCCTCCCTACTATCCCCAAATTGATCAATTGTTGAAGTGAACCAAACGAGATAATCAATCATTAGAGGTGAGAGGTTGACATGATGGAGGGGAATGGTATAGCCCTCTCTAGCTACACCACCTCATGGTTAAGGACCACATGAGGCCACAAGGAATAAGGTCATGTTGTTGACCTAGGGTAGAGCATACTTGGGGCACCTCATTATAGATAGATAGATTTCCTGACCCTAGAATTATTGTATTGCATGGGTTATACCTACGTTACTATTTAAATTGGTTGTAGGTTTCCAAAACAAGCTTATCTCATCTTATTCTTGAGTGAGGATTATATCTCTAACTATATTTTGCTCTTTATTTTGTTTTGAATTTGTGAATTTAGGGCAAAATATAAGCTGACCCCAGAAAGGGGCATTACAAGATATGTGAAAGGGACACTTGACTTTAGCATTTTGTACAACAGAAACAGAGATCCTAGACTTGTTGGGTTCATAGATTTAGATAGGGCAAATTCTACTGATGACAGAAAATCCACTTCTGGATATGTTTTCAGCTTTGGCACAAGTCCAATCACATGACCAGAAAGAAGCAGGAAGCAATAGCTCTTTCCTTGACAGAAGCAGAGTATTGAGGAACAGTATAAGCAGCATGTGAGGCGATATGGCTCAAAAGTATGCTTTTAGACATGAAAATGCCTCATTCAAAACCTTCATCCTTGTTTTGTGACAATCAAGGGGAATTAAAACTTGCCAAAAATGCAATCTTCCATGAGCATACCAAACATGTAGAACTTAAATGTCATCTTATCAAGAACTTGTAAATGATTGATCAAAATGTTGCAATACTATCCTTCTGAGGAGCAAACTGCAGACATTCTTACTAAGTCCTTGAATCCTAGCGAATTTGTAAAATTTCAGAATGAACTAGGTGTAGTTAGTAGATTGACTATTGAGGGAGGGTATTTAAGTAATATTGTAATATTTAGTTTTAATGGTCAATTATGTCTTTAAGTTAAGTTTTTATCTTGTTGCTTTATTATTCTTCAATATCATCCTTTATGGATAAGTCGTTTGTAACTTTTATTTAAGAAGACTTTCACTCCTTGTTTACTATCAAATATCTTTGAAATCATTCTATGTTTTATTTTTCGTAATCAATATAAGATCAAGAAAGAAAATGTGATTGAACATTATTCTTAGCAATGGTAGGGCATCGTTACACATAGTGGAGGAGGTAGAGCCTTGTTCTTATATTGGAGACATTACTAAATTGATTTAAGAAAGACATCATTTTATTAAATTAAATTGCATCTATATAAATGATATTGTCTAGGGTTGACATGTTTCAATTTATCTATTGGAAGGTCATATAACTTGACTGGTGGGAGATCTTCAGTTCAAGTTGGTAAATGCATTTCAACATTGTATCACAGTTGTAGGCATGAGGATATAGGAAATATAAGGAGAGGTGTAAAAAAGGAATTGTAATGTCAGATTCTCAAGAAAATGACATGTAATTAATAGCTAAGCCCCTGGAATTCTGTAAACAAGAAAGCAACATGGAATTCTGTAAACAAAAAAGCAAGATGAGTTCCAATGCATTTTCTCGGGGTTTGAATAAAGGATTCTGATTGTTTGAGTGCTGTATTGCCACTACAGTTCTAAGGAAGATTTTAGGCATGGTTATAAAGAATTTACTGATAAAAATTTCAAGAAACAACTTTTTGAGTTTTTTGACAGTTTTGAAATTCTTGGATCTTTGGCACAAATCTCAACATAGTTTTGATCTATCCGGTTGTACAGAACAGCATGAAACCTCAACATAATTTGGTGAATTTGTTTCAAATAAGAAATCAAGTGTTTTAATTGGAAGTCTGATACTCCATAATTCCTGATTTTTCTTGGTGTTTTTGGTGTTAGTTGATTACTTCTACAAATGGCAAAATCAAATTTCTATTAACTTATGACATCAAACTTTCAAAGGTTTGATGGCCAAAACTTAATTATTTGGAAAAATGGAATGATGAACATATGTGTATTGAGAGTTGGATAGGGTTACCAGTAAGGAACTAACTAATAGTCAAACAGAAGAGACTGACTTAATTCAAGATAAGAACTTTTGTTTGAAAGAACAGGGAGGTTTTCTTCCTGTTTACTTTATTCATTGCTGATGAAATGTTGGGTTCAGCATCAAGATTCATTTATACTGCAGATGTGTAGAGGAAACCTTAATGAATTTGGAGTTTTCGCCCAAGGTCTAGGAAGGGATCTCTTAACTAACATTTGTTGAATTCTAATGACGTGCAGAATCAATTAAGACTTAACAACCAAAAGTAACAGATGAAGAATTGCCAATATTTTTTCTACAGAACCTCCCTCCATTTAGTACCTTTGTTGAAACTTTGAATCAAGTTACTATGAAAGATGATATGCAATGCCATAAATTGAATGGCAGAATAGGCAGCTTGATTGATGAGATGAGTAAATCATAAGAAGTGCCTTGTTTGCAAATTCCGAAGGAAGCATGCACAATTAACCAGCTTAAGCAATAACAACTTTAAGTCTAACATTAGGTGCTTTTATTTTGTGGAAGAAGATTTATACGTAGAAAGATAGTTTAAAAAAGGTTTGTCCATCTAGAGAAAAAGAGGAAAGTAAGCCAAACTAATTTTCTTTGATGAGAGTGTTTTGCCTTAATTTCCCAATGTAGTCATTCAAGAAGTGATATTTGGTTTTTTGATTCAGATGCTAGTAGTCACATGAGTAACCACTGTAATTGATTTGTAAATTTTGTTGGCGATTGAAGTAGGACAAATTCAATGATACATGATGATAGGTCAAACATTGTGTAGAGCCATGGAGATGTCAAGATGAACTTGAATGAGGGTAATAAATTTGCATTGCAAAATATCCTTCATGTTCATGGTCTAACTGAGAAATGATGTCTACTAGTTAGGTCAATAGTTATGGCCACTTGGAGCTAGTACTTTTCAATGACAAGCACTTCGTTAAGGAGTAGCAACAGGAATGTCCTGAATGTACTGTTTGCAGATCTGAACTTGCTAAAACATCACTCACTGATGCTTTAGACGCATCCAATTTAAATTTTGAAAGTTGCAAGCAAACATATAGACACCTCAACGGATTCTATATCTCTTAGCTATAGAAAAACAATGTGCTTGTAGGGTTGCTTTCATTTCAAGTTGGGAAATAGATAAGATAACCAGTTTAGAGAGGAAATAAAACAAGAAAGTTAGCCATAGGAAAAGTTGTGGAGGCCACCTGTTGTCTGAAATTGGTGCATGCAGATGTTTGCAGTCCAATGGACGTAAAAACTTCTATCAGTTAAATGTCAGTAAAATCTGACCTTCCTATTTTATCTTGATGATTATCATAGGTAGATGTAGCCATGTAGGTATATTTTCTCGAACACAACAGTGAGGTGCTTGATAAATTCAAGCAGTTTTCAATTGTAGAGATTAAACCCAGATCGAGAATTAAGCATTATGTGTAGCAATAATGGTGGATGGTTCTGTAGCAAAATATTTGCTATTTTTTTGGAAAAAGAGTTGCAAAACCATATTTCTGTCCCTTATACACTGCAGAAAAATGGAATTATGGTGAGGAGGAATTGAATGGTGAAAGAAGTGACTTAGTGTATGCTAAGAGCTATAGAGTATGCCTATGGATATTGTGGCAGAAGTGAGAAACATAACTATCCCTATTCATAGGAGCAACTCACAATCTGATACAGGGGATCCTACCATCAGAGGCCTGGTTATGTAAGAAACCAAACATACATTTCTTTAAATCTTGGTTGTACTAATTATATTTATATTTCAGATAGGGTAAACAATAAATTAGGTATAAACCCAAGAAATGTATTTAGGGAGAAAAGTGTAAGAACACATGAAGATGTCTACTAGAAAGGCAATTATCAGCAGACATGTTTATCTTGATGAGGATGATGGCCATGTCAGAGCTGATTATCTGTCAAAACTTCTTTGTGTATTTTGAGTCCTGCTGACAAAATTTTGGATGGTACAAAATGTGCAGGAGGTTCAAGAATTTTTTGGCACTGATAGGGGAACTAAAATGCCTGTTAGCGAGGCTGAAGAATGACATGCCTTTTGTACAAGTTGGTAGAACCACTTAGAGTTGATCAGACTTGATTTATTTGAGTAGGTTGTGCAAATAAGGAGAACTAAGTGGTATAAAACTACTTAAAGGAATTTAACAGATGACAAATTAGACGTCAAATACTACTTCAAGACCAAAACGAATTGTCAAATAAGGTTTATTACTCTCTCACATTTGACGGTAGTTATGATTCTACTTTTGTTGATGATAATGTCAGTGAGCCTTGTTCTTATAATAAGCACAAGAAAAGCCAAAGTGGGAAGCAGCCACGAAATTTAGCTAGTGTTATTGATCCAAAAGTTAGCTGAGTTGTTCGAATCAGAAGGTTCCATACTAAAGTATATGTTGCAGGTTCATTTGCAGCAAGGAGTAGGTCAATTTTAGCAGTGCTACAGCTGTTTGTCTAACCATTGTAGGTGTCTAATAACCTCAGATGTTTTCGAACATGCTGCAGATGTCATATTTTCATTCCAACTGGCATACGGTCATGAAAGGGACTTTTTCTTGACCCTGTGCAGGTCGTTTGATGATGTACAGAAAATGAGCAAGTGGAAAACGGTTTGTAGGCATCTTGGCAGTGGCCTAGAAGTTAGAATGTCGTCATGGAGTCTGTGGAATCAATCAACCTTATCAATACCTGCTGAAAGCTAATTCTGGGGGAACACAAAAGCTAGAGGTCATTTAGGGCAGAGGAATGCAATAGGCACGACTACAATCTTATCCCTAATAATCAGTTGTTTGACTTTCTTTGGGCCATTTAGTGCGTCTGCTATTCTTGGTGGCATTAGGTAGGACAGTGGCCCATTTGTGCATTGTTACCAGGTTATTTTTCATCTAGGAGTCCTGACAGGTTGTTCCTCTTGGCAAGTGACTAACTATTATTGGTTGTTCTTCTTGGCAAGTGATTGTCTTTGCATTGTTGGCAACAATTATGGCTAAGACAGGTCATTTGGCTTGTCTACAGAAGTTTAGCTGACAAGTGGGAAATTGCTAATGGGCAACTGTTGGTATGTCACAGAACCACGCACCTTCCATTATTGCATGTCCAAATAAGGATATAAAACAACCAAGGGTTCATTGCTGGGGTTCAGTTGGCTCGAGCATCATTCTCAATGCTGATTCAAAAGGGGGAAGAAAGCATTTAGGGTTCTACTGCTGGTACAGCTCCGATAAGACCATTGTTATGGAAAATATTGAAATCTCCATATACTGGCACTATTTTAGTGACTGGGATGCTTGTATCATACCCTTCCTAAAGTCTTTTCACCCAATTGGGTTTTCTTCAGCTGAATCCTAGTATTGTCTTTTACATATTGTATCTGCCCTATTATTTGCTTACTATCCTTTCTGTTATTGAAATTCTAATACTCCTATGAATTAATTCAATCAGAAATCCATTAGGGTAGATTGGTGACAATCGGAATTGCAGAACTAGCTTAGAAATTCATTGCTAATGCATTGTTAGGGTTATCAATCAAGTGGTTTGTGGTATAGCACTCCGACATGCTGATACAAGGTCCTAAGAGTAGAGTCCTGGCTGGTTTATGCTTTTCAAAATTAGTGCCCTCCACAATTTTAGTTTTGCATACTTTGATTTTGGTTGTAGGAACTCCTTTTATCACTTTTAATTAGTTCCTATGACTTCTATTTTTAAGTCCCATTTACCTACTTTGATCAAAGTAAACATTAACAGAATTTCTTATGATTCTCAATGCCACATGCACCTCATTCACTTTTGATGATGTTAGCTGATTCAAACCTTTCTATGCAACACAACCACTCTTTGAATTAGGAAAAGCTTACTATAAAATAAAAACTACCCAAAGAATTGTGATTTCAGCAATATGCAAGTGTGAGAGTTACGAATAACCCAAGCAACATTACAAAACATGGTCTAGTGTACGAGTGTTCAAATAACAAACAAAGGCAGATAAATCTCATGAAAGAAAACCAAAGCAACATTATAAAACATGTGCAAATATTTGTGGCAAAGAATGAGAAAGAAGAGATAAACTGTAACCCTTTTGAGAAGTTATGAATTTCAGCTTCTAGCAAATAGTTAATTGCACAGACTTATGATTCCAGCAAAGAAATATTTCAATTTGATGTTAAACCACATTATTGGACTTGGCAATGTGAGAGCCATACAGGAGGTAATTCAAGGACAAAAAAATCCCCAGGCTTGAAAATCAAAAGAAAATCTAGTGTAAGGGAATAAATGTGGGCAATTGGTTAGAAAAATCAAAAAAACTTGTACATATTTGATAAACTGTAATCGTCAATGTGAATTTTATGGTTGTTTGTAGTTCAGACCGTGTTACCAATATTTGAACACTCTAGTTTATACATTTATAATGACATCCACCTATTGGGATGCAATATATTTGCCATGACATCAAACAATGAGAATGCTATGTAGGTAAGGAACCTCAATTTGATCACCCTATTCTATGTATTATTTCATACAATATATGTAAACTCAATGTTGTACACACTCTGACTTGTGTACCGATGGTCATGCTTTCGCATGGACCCTGCCTGGTTTTGCTAACATTTAGATGCTAGTGCCAGTATGCTTTCTTTCGTTATTAACATTTTGTTCTTCTAGAATTATCAATTATGGTAGAGCCATAAGGCCTTTTCCAAACAAGACAGAGCAAGAGATATTATGAATAATGAGAGTGGCATTTTTAAATTTTTTCCTATAAATCATCTGTGATGTATTATGTAAACATACAAGTAATTGAGATATAATCATACAAGCAAAATGATGCATAGAATTTAACAATTCACGACATCCTTACGAAGAAGTTCAACTCTCCCTGTACACATAGAGGTGATTTAAAATACCCTGACCAGATTTCTCATATAGCTAGGAAGAACAACTAGCTTAACACATATTATAAACCATAGTTGAAAAACTCGGACTCGGCAATAACTCGGCCAGCCCAAAAATCTTGAAAAACTCGGAATTGTCAAAAACTCAACGAAAAAATCGGCAATAAATTGGCACTTTTATCGAACATTTGAAAATATAATTTCTTAAAATATTCTTAAAAACACACATATATACACCAAATTTGTAGAACATATACTGATTTGAGATTTCCATCATATATTAATCAAAGTTTTGAGTTAAATACATAGCAATTACTCATAGCCTCACCATCGCGGATGGAAAAAACGAATGAGAAAACCCTATTTCGCTTTAAACTTGTTATGTTTTAAGTTATTCATGGGTTGACTTTTTGTTGACCAATTTTTCAAAGAAAAATGTGCAGGTTTTAGCGATTTTTTGCCCTAAACATCGGTGCACAACAATGAAAAACTCAGCTGCAATTTTTTGGGCAACTATATCGTTTCCTGTAGTGATGGATGATATAATGCCAATTTAGCAATGTATTGCAGATATTTTCAACCATGTTATAAACTATCAAAAAAAATCAAACAAAACTGGACATATATAAAAGCCAACTTACTTTTCATCAGATTTTCTGCAAGCATTTTCTTCTCTGAGTACATAAGCAGGTGCAGAATATCTTGATACTTGTTTTTTCCTTTGAGAAGAATCCTCTCCCCTAAGAGAATAATCATAAGCCCTACTGCTATATGTGGTCAAAGAGTTATTAGCATTTTTTGGAAGATTATTGTGACTTGAAGGGCTCAACTGCTCTAATTTGAGACCACAATTATCTGGATAATCTGAATTTCTTGTAGTACAAGCCGTACAAGAAAAATCGTCTCTCCCTGGAGAAAATTCACAAGAAGCCATTTCAATCCCTAGATCAAAGAATGTTCTATAAAAAGTAAAAATCAGAAAGAAAACTAACAAGTCTACATGCTTAACTAACACCATCTAGGCAAAAAGCCATTCATTTAGAATGCTCACATTTTGGCATGGGTACTATTCCCATTCGTTAGAAATATCATACCAAGAATTAACATCATGCCAATAAACCATAAAACTCCATCACTCAAAAAACACAAGAAGACAAAAAAAACGCAAGAAAACATGAAGAATAGCAGTGGAGTGTATTTAAATTTTAATGGCCTTGTACCTATAGCATAGAACAAGGTAGATGATTTCCTTACCAATAATCTCAATTTCTTGTACAGAAGAAAGCATATCAGGCTCAGCCTGCAAGCATAAACAACATACATCAAACACCATGATATCCAAACAAAGCTACATTTTGCTTGCACCATGAGCAAGATTATATACATCAAGTAAGCACAAAATGGCAAAGTGAAACAAAGATCCTTTGGCCTACAATAACCATGGCTGTCTATCTGTCAGAAAACTCCTTGTTTCATTCTAACACCAGAACAATTGCATTTTACCATCATATTTTTCAAAATAGCTTCACGAAGAAAACATTGCTACAGACATGCGGACTAATGCACCGCCTAGGATTGTACTAATGAGAAACAAATTCCCGTCATAGAGATCTTTCAGTCACAACCAAGCCATACATCAAATTAGCATACACCCTTGTGGAAGCCAACAAGGGGACTCCTTTCAAATGACCTTTTATATTCTTCAGATTTGTCCCTAGGTTTGTACATTGTGATCATGCTTAGAAGAAAACCAAACATTGCCAATTTACCTTACATTTCAAAACACCAATAAGTTACAATCATCACATAAATATCAACCATGAGCTAGAGAGGGCCCTTAAGTCATGACACCAAAACCACTGGCTAGTACAACTAGAAATCTAAAGATGTTAACAAGTCAATGCAAAACACAACACAGATATCAACCTTAAGTTAGAGAGGGCCCATTAGGCATAATGCCAAAACTGCTAGCCATGGTGGTACCAAACAAAGGGAGGATGACAAAACATCACTTGGGGCATCCCACACATATTAACCACAAACTAGAAAGGCCCCATAAGCCATGACACTGAAACAATCATCAATGTTAGAACCAGAGAGTAGTGTGCTAGCACATCAAGCCAGGAAATAACATAGCTATCAATATTCTATGACACTTTATCAAGATTCAACTGCATAGTTTTTGAGTCAATTTTATCAACCCATATTTTATGAAAGCAATTTAGAAAAACTCATATCTCATGAGCATGAATGGTCCACTTAGCACTCAATGTATCTAGGTGATGCTCGCAAGGGAGGAACACCAAGACTTCTATGTAGTTGAATCCCAATAAAAAGCATCATACAATTTGATACACTACGTAAACACCAATCAAATGAAAAATAAATGAGCTAGGGAGCCCTATAAATGAATGGTTCAAAAGGGACAACGCTTGCTTAAGGTTTTGCAAATAGGGTAGCAAGCCAAGTGGACTTGATCTTTTAATATCTTCTGCTTTAACACAATTTTCACAAGGGTAAAGCATTATGTCTTCTTCGAGCTTTTATAAAGTATGGGTCAATAAAGATTGACTTAAAAATTATGCAATGGAATCCCAATACATAATTTGGTAGACTACAAAATATCACCTAAATAAAAAATGGATGAGCTTGGGATCTTTAAAATGAATGGTTCATAAGGTACGACCCTTGCTAAGGATTTTGCAAATGGGATAACAAGCTAATAGGACTTGATCTTGGGGAAGCTCCATGACTAAGCATACTTTTGTGCCAGAATAGCATTCTTGCTCATAAAAATGTGTTATTGTGAAACACTTTCCTGAAATATGGGTTAATAAATATTGACTCATAGACTATGCAGTTGAACCCTAATAAAACATCATATAATTTGGTACACAACGAAAACCCCGCCTAAATGAAAACAACCGCAAGCCACGGAGGGCCGATAAGTCATGAAACCAAAAACACGGACAGAATTGGAACCGGAGAGAGGGAATATGCTACTACATGAACAAGGAACAGGACATAGATGTCAAACTGAAGCAGAGAGGACTCAAGAGACATGATAACAAAACTGCCCATAATATTAGCATCTGTGAAGGAGGATGCCAACATCGACTCAGTCAAGAGATGAACATAACTCGAAAAACATCTGGCAGTTCAAAAGCTCGAATTCTTTAGAAAATTTGGCAATTACTCACTAAAGCAAAGTGCCCACATTTAGCCTTAAGCAGGCCATAAAATGGGCGATCACTCCTCCCTCCCCTAAAGCCCAGTATAACCAATGTCAATAAAGGTACCTCCTAGGGCTGCAAACTTTTATCTACGTTGCTACCCATGCTCTGAATTTTAATCAAACTTGCATCAAAGAAGATTAAACATAAAGTTCCACATCCCAAAATATTGAAAAAAGGAGCGACACATATCAACCTTTTCAAATTATTGTCACAAAATAACATTTAGTAATTACCAAGCGAACCTTTTGCCCTTGCACTAGCTGTTCTCTCCGTTTTTTCTCTCCCAAATATCTGTCTAGTAAAGCCTTCAGTTTCGTTCTGCCGTCAGAAAATGTACGGATCAACTTTATGTGCAACAGATTTTTCGTTCTTTTTATTTTCGCGTCAAGCGCATGGTCATCAAGGTTTTGAATTTCAATTGAGGCAGAACTTCCGTCTGCATTATTATCATTATCTACATTTTCCCTATATCTCTTCATTTCCCTCTGCACTTTTATACTCAAAATATTATGCCTTTTACTGATGCTTTCTGTTTAATTACAGCTGACAATTTCATCCTTTCAAGCATTACAAATATTCATTGATTTATCCGTGGGAAAATTCTCTCTTCTTCTCTGCAACAAAAGGAATAAAACGAAAATAAAGCTTCTTCTCCCTCCAATTTCAGTCGTTACGAATAAGATTACAGTCGAGAAGAGCGCAGATATAAAAATATATATGTGGGCCACGTAAGCAAGGCTTTGCCTATTGCGTGCTTACGCGTATTTGTAAACGTTAGTGCAAACCGTGTCTCTGTCACGTTCTGAGTTTTAAATTTACTCTAAATATTGGCCTTAAATGGAATCGTATTTTGAAAGGATCTTCCTCCTTTTTACAATTTTTTTTTAAAGGTTATTGTTATTATTATGTTTAGTACATTGGCCTAGTATATAATTTTAGATGAAAATTTTCAATTATATTTTAATTAAGGTTCAAGATTTCAAGTGTAGTTTTGGTTTACTTTTAAAATTTTGAATTTAAGTTTAATTTTAAAATAATTCAATATAAGTTATTCATATATGTTGATTCTCATAGTAAAAAGTTTTAATTGTGTGTCTAAGATATGTATGATGAAACATTATTCTTAGGTCATTATCTATCATATAGAATCATCCATCGTCATTTAGAATTACTCACACAATTGTTTGTCATGCTTAGCATCATGTATGTCTTTGGAATAGCATCATTCAACACCAAGCAGTCCAATTATATCTTTTATATCAACAAACATTAAAACCCTAGTTCATGTACTCAATCACTGCATCACTTGTTACACTTTTGTTCAAATCATAGATCCTCATTAGAATAATCACATCAATTTTATCAGCATCGTTGCTTAGTGTGACAGCCAACATTTATTCAAATATTTTAATCAAACATTAAACCTTGAATAAGGTGTGTGAATGGAAGCAAGTCAACTTCTTGTCCTTAGCTTGGCAAATTCTAATGGTGTTTTTTTATACCACAAAGTTTTCAATTGTAAGTGTCAGGTACACGAACATTTATTACAAGTACTAAGTTTCAAAAACCATAGGTTCAAGGTTGCTAGGAAAATTTGGGACTATGATTTTTAAACAATAAAGTTTTCAATTTCAAGTGTAGGTACAATGAACATTATCTAAAATACCAAAGTTTCAAAGGCCATAAGTTCAAGGTTGCTAAGGAAATTTGGGACTAAATATTAGCTCATAATACTAGACACAAAGATAAGGGTAATAGATGCAAATTTGAACTAGGCTCATTGATTTATAAAAAAACTAAAAAAGGTAGTTTCCTTGTGATCATCAACTATAAATAACACTATATCAACTTAAGTCTAACCTTGGAAAAATAGTTTCAAACACCTTGAATATATGCATTATATAGTACAATATGTTCAACATGATGGAGGTTCAATGGAAACATGAAAACAAAGCATGGACTTAAAGGAAACATACATACAAGACTAAACATAGAGATTAACCTAAAGAAACCATGAAGGGTGAAAACTCTACCAAGAGTGAGCACTCAACTCATTCTCCCAATATAAAATTCAGTCATACAAGTGTTACAACAATAGTTAGACTAATTAGAGTCATTACAATATGTACAAACTTCTTCAGACCTACTCTAATTTTTATAATAGCCCCTTATAGAGCTCTAGATCAAAGTCACATAAAAAAATTGTGATCACTCAAACCCCAACCCTTTATCATAAAAAAGTTCTTAGTATGGGCAAGGTGAGAACATGAAAAGATTAGGATGAAGATAATGAAATTACATGAAGGATAATGCTAACTAAACGTCCAATTTCTATTCTAAGTAAATTATAGAACCAATTGAGCCAAATTCATTAATAATTAATGCAAATCCAAGCAAGGTAAACTAACTAAGTGCAAGTAGAATTAGATCAATTCCAAAGTTGCATACTAATTCACCTTGATACACCATGCAAAGTGTGTATAAGAAATACATTCATGAGACATTACAATGATAAATCTACTTGAATTATGCAAAATAAAGTTAAATGATGATCAAATTCAAGAAAATGCTCTCAAAATCATATCATCTGTCTATATCTAAAGAAGCTAATAATATGCTCTTAGCTTATGCATCATTAGAGATAGCTCTAGAATGAAAAATTAAAGTTATGCTAGATGAATTATGCCATTCTAATTCAAATTATGCTAAATTATGCTAAGAATTCACAACTAAATGCTTATAATGAGGATGCAATTTACAAAGTACAAGAGTGGATCATTTTCTCCTGATTTTGCCCTCTATTTATGGATTTCTCCAAGGCTAGGGGATAGACTAAGATTAATCATGATTAAGTTTGAGTCAAGTTGATGGTTTCAAATGTTGGGACAAAGTAAATATTTTGTTCTCAAATGTTGGAACAAAGAGACAAAATGAATGGTCAAGATGCATCTCCAAGATGTGTGATGGAGAATCAATTTAGACTTGATCCATGTGAGTTCATTCCTTCATTCTCATTGGTTGATTTTGATTTTATCCACATGTGGTGGGTGAGAATAATAAGAATTAATAATTGATTAAATTTATTTATTTTAGTCATGTCTATCCTTGAATGGGTTGGATTAAATTTGATTTCACTATATAATTTAATTTGATTTAAAATTAATTGCATAATTAATTGATCTTTTTTATTTAATTAATTCAAAATCCTTGATTTCAGTTAATTCACAATTTGACTTTGATTACTCACTTTGATTTTTGCTTGACAATTTTTAGGTGTATACACAAAGCAAAAAATGTACTAAAACTAAAATAGTATCCAACACTTAAATTTACCAAAATATTTTACAATGATATATTAGGATCTAGATGTTGAAGATGTGGACTTTAGGGTCGACCAAGAAAGATGCCTTCCATGAGAGTGTTACAATAACGAGTTTGCTTAAATATGGAGATGTAAAAATGAGATATGAGATAATAATACAATGTACAAACACCTTGATTATATAACCAATGTGTGATGAGATGTGAGAACTACGGGCTTCATACATACATTAAATGCTCAATGCAAATACTAAATGTCTAAGTGACTAAACCTAAATGAGGTGAGCATGACCAGGAGCTATTATAACTAACTTCTAGATAATGACACTCAGGACCTAAGTTAACATGTGAATAGGTTCCTACTAATGACTTGTTAGGAAATAACCTTATTCACACTAAAATTTTCCATTTATATTACTAAAAAAAATTTTAAAATGTGTGGTAGATATTGTGTGTGGTATGCAGTTCATACCCCAAGTCACTTTTATAGGCATTGGGTACTTGTCTTTAACAAAGGTCATTGTACTACATGCCAATGTCAACCTAATTTTCCTAGCACCAACTATCTATTTTGATTTCCAACCACTATTGGGATCTTCATACACTAGATCCTTTTATTGGATGGTGCATGGGGAGCTACCACCCCCAACACCCTTTGTCATTTTTTCTCAGCTTCGCAATCACCTTAAAGTGGTGTCTTTATTTTGTTTTCCCAACCCAACTAAGGTCACACTGGTGAATAAGGGCTAAAGCGCCCAAGGAGCTATTTGTGATCCTTAAGTTCCCAAATTGAGCCTTTTTTCAAATTGAGAAAAAATTTCTCCAAGAGGCGAAAAGTTTCAAACAAGATATCATTAGAAAGTTGTCTTTGTCAACTTTGTAGTGGTGTAGATTATTTCTCATAATTTTTTTATTTGATAGTATTTATTGTAACTCAACCTCATATGTGTTCACAAAACTGTCTAATTTTGATGATTACAATGACATTTTTAAGGTGGTTATGAGCTCCATCATTTATTTATGGGCATTTCTTAGATTCAGTCCTAGGTATGATTTATTGAGATTTTGAGATTTTGGCATCAACTTTGATTACTTGGACATATTACCTCCTAAAAAGGCTCTATTTGTGGGAGGTGCTTCATTTTTATTTGTGCATCATATCTCGGGAGTTTCATATCACTTTATATTAGATATTTGTATATTTTGCTTGATTTGTGCTCATGTCTCTAATGGTTGATTTAGTATTTGGGTTCTTACTACACGTAAATATCAAACATAGAAGGTTAAATATGAAAATGCTATGTTGGTTTAAAAGGTATTATGGTCTACTTAGAATAAATAATATCCTACCATTAGCATTGAGTATGAAATATTTTCACATATGAAAATTGTGATGAAGCAGCAGGCCTGATTGCAATGCATGTTTCAGATTCCTTATTCTTCCATATTGAGGAGTGCTTCCATATCGAAGAGTGCACTATACTTAGACATATGTGGGACAAGTAAAATGATCCCTTTGGTTCAATTAGTGAGTTAAGGGTCATGAAGTTAGAAGAAGAATTGGCATGTCTTTCTACTAATATGTTTCCTACTATTGAGGATTATTTGGTTTAAGTTCAAATCATTGTGATCTCCATTAGCAGGCTGTGGAAAAGAGAAAATTTGATAAGGAATGTATATATTTTTATTTTATAAAATTTTTTTTCTATAATTCTCTATTTCCTTTCACTCAACTATGGATGGGTTATATGAGTCATTTTTTGTGCATTCATTTGAAACATTTTGTGAACAACTAACTATAGAACAATCTAAGCTTATTTGACTTTATGTAACTCCCAAATATCATACATTATTAGCTACATAACCTAATGGAAAGAGGAAAAATAATAAGCCTAAGACATAATACAACAAGACTTCCACCACCTCTTCTAAAGATGGTCAATCTAAGAAGGAGAAGCCTAAGTGTAACTTTTGTAAAGGGATTGGGTATAGTGAACAATTTTTTTTATAAGAAGAAAATTTGTGAGTTGAAACAAGTTCTCAAAGATCATAATATTTTCATTCATTCTTCATTTTCTAGTTCATGATCTCCTTTTTCCAACCATGATTCCCCTTCTACATGTACAGGATCAACAAGATTGTCTACTAGCGAATTGAAATAAAAGGGTCATACATTAATCACCACTCATGCTAATAGAGATATTGATTGGATCATTGATTTAGGTGCTTCAAAAATATATTGATAACTCACTTGATTAGGTTATTCTATAGTTTATTAGACCTTCTTACTATGATAGGATCCTAACTGCAAATGATCATTATGTTAATGTTGTTTCTATGAGAAATGTTGGCATGGTTCCAAGACTAGTATTTAATGTTCTTTGCATTCTTGAGCTTGCCAAAAATCTTCTTTCGATTTATCAGATAACATAGAGTGCTAATATAATTGATTTCACTTCCAATTCAATCATTCATTAGGAAACATGAGAGCTTTTTTATTGTAGGTTAAGTTAATAATCAATATATGGTGTATACTTTTTCCCATTTTCATCTTAAAGATGACTCTTGTATCCATTTAGTTCCTTCCTCTAGTGTAGGTAGTATTTCTATTTTAGAGGATTCTACTCTTAATGGGTTTTTAAATCTTTTCATAATTCCCCTATTACTTGCCTCATTCGATTTGATAGTTGACATGGTTTCTAGGACTTTATAAGAGTAGGATATATCAACTTTTTCATATTTTGGGTTATACGATGGATTCACTTCAGGTGATTTATATTTTATTTTCCATTCTTCTTATGTAGATTTGGATAACAAGCTTGATAGAGTAACTATCCTCTTTGTATATTTTTCTTTGGAGGATTTTATTGAAGCTCTTCCTTCCTTTTTTATTCCTTGAATGTGGCTCTTCTTGATTTTATTGAGACGCCTTTGAAGGAAATTTATCCTTCTTTAGAGATTTCATTTGTGAGACTTCTTCTCACTTTCTTATTCAAGGATATGAAGTTTCTCCAACATTCAAATTTGGATTTATTTCTTCCTCAGAGGAGATATGTAGTTTTTTATGATTGGATAATCTTTTGGCTCCATAACTTTTTTAGTGGTTTTGATTATACTTCATTTTGAGGGGCTATGTAATCTCTACATTTCTCTTGATTGGAGGAGTTCTTGTATTGTATATTTTTTTATGTAAGTAGTTCTCAATGGATATTTATGAGACCATTATACATCACTCATTATATCATTAGTATATGATTGTATTTGAATTCTCTCTTTTAAAGAGGATTTTTGTCTTGATGGGTTTTATCCCTTTCTTTATTTGTGAGAGATAATTTGTACATGGTTTCCTAACATGACCTAGTTGTTGGGGCCCACATTTCATATTGAATCATCATCTTGCATCATTTTCATAATAAATTCATAGCCCTAAGTTTCACTTAAGGGAGGGTCTTAGTATGGATGAGGTTATTTCCTAATTATTCATTTGTGGAAACCTATTCATATGTTAATTTAACTTAGGTGTCATTATATGGTGGTTAGTTATAATAGAGCGATGATCACCTCATACAATTTTAGTCACTTTTACACATTTAATATTTCCCATACCTCATCACACCTTGCCTATATAATCAAGGTGTTTATACATGTAATGCCCCAACAAGGAACCCAACATAATTTAACCTTAGACATGTTACAATGTTTGCAGAATAATTATTTTCTTTAGTGTTTAAAAATAATAATGATAACAATATAGAAATAATACAATCATAAGATATAAACAAGTACATAAGTACAACTCAATTACAACTAACAATTCTCAAGGCTCCCATGATGTAGAATTACGTATTACTAATTAAATATTTAAATTAAGAATAATTACAAATATCTCATATACAAATGAATAACAAGTACATCCAATACCATAAGGTACAAATACAATGAAACAACATCTTTTGCACAAGTCATAGGGTATGTCATAATAACCAAATACAAAGTATAGTACAATAATTGAAAGGAATCATCTATGAAGCTATAAAGTAATAAAATGTTACCAAGATGTAAATGATATCCTTTACATATAAAAGATTTGGGGAAGGTAAGATTCTCTTCTTAACCCCAAATTCCCAAAGGAAAGATCCAAATTGATTAACCACAAGAAAGTGGTCAATGGATAAATAAATCAATCGATTAGTAATAAGAAGAAAGAGGAAAACCTTACATTCCATTTTGGAAGAGAACTCTGAAATGAATTGAAGACAAATACTAACCTCAAAGTATTGTAGATCTGGAATTGCTATTTTCTAGTGTCTGTACTGAGTTTTTGGAATTTTACAACCAAACCTGGAACAGAAACACAGAGGCAGACAAAACCCATAAATCTTTTTCTTTTCTGAGCCAGGTCGACCTTGACCCCTTTATGTCAACCTTGACCTGCACTGCTCCGATGAAAATTCTGTTCGTGGATCTCGAAAATTTGTCGAAAAGGGTATCCAAATTTGCTCTGTAATTCATTGTTTTGCACTTGATCCTACAAGAAAAATGGTTTTGTTGTTTGGATGAGGGGTTTGCCTTAGTCAAACCCTAGTTTTGGAATTAACCTTGAAATAGAATTGAAATTGCGGTAATAAACAAAGTAAAAAAAAAAACAATTCACCTTGCTTATGTTAAAACCCTTGTGGAGGATTCGAATCCTTGAATCCACAAGTATGGATGCTCCAAATAGATGTAGAATTGGAGGATGTAGGATTTCTCAAATCAATTGCATTTAGATCTTCAACACCAATCTTGAATGGATCTTGGAATAGGAAGAGGCTTAAATGGATATGGATGGAGAAATCTTCAACAAGAGGGCTCCATAGAGCTTGAATGGCTACCAATGGATCTCCTTCATGATTTGAATCTTTAATGCTTGAATACTTGAATGCTTTAATGCTTGAATTGTTGAATGATTGAATGCTTCCTTTCTCCTTCTTGCTTGCTCTCTTCTTATTTTTGTTGTTTTTCGTTTGTTGTCAAAATGAGAGGAGAAGGCTTTCTTATATACTAGTCTAGGACACAAACTTCTAGAGAGGCTGACATATGAGAAATAAATTCCCATTAGGCTCATGCACCTAGGAGTGGACCTAAATTAAATACATTTTGATAGTCACCGCTTCGAAGCCCGAAACAGCCGACCCAAAAGTGCGAAAAAGAATTCTTTCCGAACCCCGACATATGGAAATCTTTAGAATTTGAAATTTAGACCCTGGGTCAGGGTCGAGGTCAACCTTGACCATGACCATGAGGTCAAGAACCTCAAAATCTCAGAGCAAGGTGCCAGAAATAGGTAGGAAAGAAGTGGAAAATATGGCAAGATAGGGGAAAAAACCAAATCCAAGTCAAAGACCCATTTAAGGTGTTTGACATGACCCCAAACCACTTACTCGAAGGGCTAAACCAGTCCTAAATGGAAGTGCTTCTATTTTTTGATGATACATTTAGCCCCCACTTTAGCAAGATTATGGAATCAATGCAAACTCTTGGTAAAGGAGATCACAAAGAAAAAGAAAATCTTATTGAAATCAAAGGGTCAAAGCAATCCTCATGCCCCTAGAGACTCAAGTCTTTGTCAACCCCAAGATTACAATAAGAGAGACATCACTAGAAAAAAGAGAGAAGAGGGTGTCATTACCTCACCCAATGAGAACTTATGTCCCATTGTGAATCACACAAGGAAACAACACAATTGGAAAGATGGAGTTGAACCACCTAGTAAATGTGGCTACTCACTAGTCAACCCATCAAGGATTCACCCTTGGGAATATTCTATTCCAAAAGAGAAAAGCCAAAACAAGAGAGATGCATTCTTAAGGACACCTTCTGACCTTAAGGGATCAAAACTTAAAAAATTAAAACTGGAGGGATCAAGAGATCCTATAAGGGGAAAAATCTATGCTTTAAGGATTAGTCTCTAATCCATAAAGGGAGAAAAGTTTTGAAAAATATTTTGAAAGTGCATGTGTGCAAAAAGTGAGCAGAGCATATGCCCCCATGTTAAAGTCATTGCTAACACTTTAATAGGAGCAATGGCTTGAACAGAAACATAAACAACTCCACTGATTATATATCCACTATGAGATGCCCCCAAGTGAAGACAATTCAAGGGAAATACCACATAAACATACAAAGAACACATAAGGGATCTACCTACCATGGGGTCAATATGATCATAAGATAATATATATATGATATTATTGCAAATGAATTGACATCATTCCCCAAAGAAAGTAGAACTAAAATCACAATGGAGGAAAGAAAACACAAAAGTTATGAAGAAGAGTCTTTTCGGACCACAACATGGAGACCAAAAAGAATCAGTGCTACCAAGTTGCAAATTCAAGTGAACTACACAAGGAAAACATTTACGAACAATAGCACAGGTACAACATAAAATGAAAATAACATATAGAAGAATAGAGATACATATAGAGGAATAGTACAATAGGTTTGATTCCTTTATCACCTTGTACCAATAAAGTAACTAGGGTCGTATAAAAGAATCTAATAAACATTTAGCAAACATATTATGGGAGAAACACAATACAACAGGAAAACACAAAAAAAGCTACCATGGAGGACAAGCCAATCAAGCGCATCGCCTACTCTCCCCATCTTAATCTATATCATTTAGGGAAGGTGGGAAACTCGCAAGAGGGACTATATCCAACACAGTAGGAATAATAGCCAGTTCCAAACAAGGATCCTCTTGAGAATCATGATGTTCAATACTAGGTGTAATTATCAATTGTGTTGAAAGCATATTAGGTAAATCATTATCAATGTCAATAGTCTCATATTCATCATTAGTATCTTCTTCATCAAGATTAATAGAAATAGAATCTAAGATACAAATAGAATCATCATAATCATTCATCTTAACATCATTATTAACATTAACTTCTTCCAACACATTAGACATAAGCTGGTCAAAAGAAGGTAAAGATCTTTGAAGAAGAGAATCACGGGCCACCCAATGCTTCTTATGACATTCATTGGTAGATCGATTACACTTTGACTTGTTTGAAATATGTTGAGGACTAGGAGGAACAACCATCGGTTCCTTCAGAGGTTCTATAGGAGGATTAGTAGGATTCTTAGTAGGCTGAAAAGCAACACTAGGAGCTTTATTAACAGAACTAGAAGCAATGGATAAAGGAGGTATGAAAGGTGTAGGCAAAAGACCATGGTTAAGATCCATCTGAGGCATGCTTAACTCAACAATCTTGCGATGTTTGTAGGCTTAATATGAGCAAAAAAGGTTATCAGGTTGAGAAGAACATGAATTAGGTAATGAAGGCCAAAAGAAGTCAAGGGCAACACAATCCCTAGGCCTAGAAGGTTGATATGACCTATGATTAATTATTTTCACTTCTTCATCATGAATGAATTTAATACACTTATGGATAGGAGAAGAAATTACATGCATGGCATTCAACCAAGGTAAACCAAGCTTAACTTGAAACTGATCATAAATAGGGACAACAACAAAGGTAATGTCCACAACTTTACCACAAAGTTCAACAGGCAAGTTAATAGAACCAAATGATGGATAGAGAAAACCATTACAAGTTTGGATCCACACGTTAGATGTATCATAACAATCACATAAGTTCTTCATAAAAAGGTTTTCTTCAGTAATGACATTGACTAAGGATGTAGGATCAACAAGACAACCACACATAGGTATCTTAGAAATCCTAGCAGAAATGTAGAGGGGACCATCAAGAGCTTTAATAGTCTCAGAATCATCAAAGATGATCGAGAGTTCCCTAGGTCTTTTATTCTTAGGTTGTTTTTGAGGTTTAGGTTGAGGTTTTGGTTTATGCTTAGGTTGAGGTGGAACTTGAAGTTGAGATTGAGATTGAGGCTGGGGTGGAGATACAAGTTGAGCCAAAACAACATGCTCCACATGGTTAACAATATGATTGAGATCATCCATCTTTGAATCATAAACAATATCCACAGAAGATGGCTAAACAATGGTATTAATATCATGTGTAGGCAAAGGATTTGTATAGATTTGGAGGTTTTGATTAGGAGGAGAGATAGATTTGTTCCCACTACCATCAAAATTATCAACAAATAAATCATTAAAATCAATGAAGTCTTGAACCTTATGTTTTACAGTATAACACTCCTCAGTATCATGGCCATTCTAACAATGGTATTGACAAAAGGCTTTGGGATCAAAGGATTTGGATGCCATTGTAGTAGGTAAAAGAGGTCGAATAGGAGGAAAAGTAATCTTATTAGCATTCAACAATTTACTCATAATAGAATGCAAAGATTCAAAAAGAGGAGTAAATGTACGATTGAGATGAAAAATAATGGATGCAGACGTGGCATTGTTGGATGCAACAACAAGTTGATCAACAACTGCATTTGCTTGCTTATTTATCTTGACATAGTTGTTAGGTTTTTTAAACTTATTGGGATTAGGAGAAGCATCACTCTTACCAACTGGAACAGGAGCCATTGTAGTGTTGCTCTCAAATTGATTCACTTGTAATTGATAATGATGAAGCGTTGCACAAAGTTGTTGAAAAGAGGTAAATTCAGTAAGCAGAATCTTATCTCTAATATCCTTTTGTAAATTTGAAATAAACATACATTGAATATCAATATCAGGAACAGGATAAGAAATTTGAGCATACAAATGCTTAAATCTACCAATAAATTCAGTCAATTTTTCTTTAGTATTTTGTTTACAATGCATCAAATCAGTTAAGGACACTTGTTGACCAATGTTATTTTGGAATTGTTGGATAAAGGCATTAGCAAGTTTTGGAAAAGAATCAATAGAATAAGGAGGCAAGGAACAATACCATTGCAAGGCCTTATCACGAAAAGTTCTAGCAAACAACTTGGCTAAAATCCTATGGTCATGAGCATAGTCACTATAAAGGATTTGAAATTTTTTAACATGAGTGACAGGTTCTCCCTTACCATTGTAATTTTAGAGATGAGGCATATCATCTTGTTGAGGAACATGTGCACGAATAATGTCTAGGGATAAAGGACTACCCATGTCACATGTAGGAATACTAAACTTGGATTGAGTTAGGGATGCAAGTTATTGTTGTAAAGAGGACATTGTTTGAGCCAGACTAATGATTGTGGAATCATTAGAAGAAATAGGAGGCATAGAAACATTAGAAACACTGGGGAAAGTGTAGGAAGCAACACGAATAGAAGACACAATCGGTGGAACACTAGGAACCATAGTTGGAAGAGGTTTGGAATAGGTAAAAGGAACACTATGATAAGGTTGTGAGGTAGGTAGAGACATCGATGGAATAATCATAGGAAGAGATGGAATAGATGTAGTTGCTAAAGGAGGAGTATAAGTAGGAATGCTAGGTAAAGGAATGGAAGAAGGTTCCACACTAGTGACAGGAGGAGTGAATTCTAGATCTTGAGCTTCTTGAGCTAAAGGTTTGATATTTAAATGCACAAGATGAGTGATACCATGCAAGAGATTAACACCTTGATCACTATCCCAAAGAACTTTCTTAAGAGTATCTATAGCTTGAATAGAATCTTGATTATGGTTTTCTTGAATAAGCTAATTTCCCATTTTATCAAGTTGAGTTAAATTTTTTTGAACTTGTTTAGGAGGAACTCTTAAAGCATCATCCTCATCATGAGATGAGTGAGAAGAGTTATGGTCTATAGTAGGATTGGAATCATGAGTGAT